>PYHW01010732.1:1224652-1246548 GCA_013186435.1 Turdus rufiventris
TTCCAACCAGGAGCCATCAAACCCCTTTTGGTGTGCCCCAAACCATGCTCCTGGGGAGGAGACACGGACACAGGGCTCCAAACCCTGCAAGGGCAGGGCTTCATCCCAAAGCCACAAATCCACAATAAGTAACACATTCTCCATCCTTTGGGTTTCTTTTTTAAAAAAATGAATTTCACTAAACAACCTGTAATGCTCTTTTGGGGTTGCAATGAAGAACTCTGCCCACGTCATTCCAAACAAAACCCTGACTGGATTATCAGCAAGCATCCTGTGTCTGATGGCAGAGTCATCCCATGTGGATTTACCCTCACATGGGGAAAAAAATCAGCTGAGATATTCAGAGAAACCTGTGCAGTGATGTGGATTTTTGAGTATTTTTGAGAGGCCAGCTGGGAATTTCATCTTCAGAAGATCCCCATGCCCATGCAGGCACATAAATAACTGCAAGGAACGCTCAGCATCAGCAGAGCGTCCTGCAGAGTGAGCACCCCGTGTCCTGCAGAGTGAGCACCCCGTGTCCTGCAGAATGAACACCCCATGTCCTGCAGAATGAGCACCCCRTRTCCTGCAGAATGARCACCCCRTGTCCTGCAGAGTGAGCACCCCATGTCCTGCAGAGTGAGCACCCCATGTCCTGCAGAGTGAGCACCCCGTGTCCTGCAGAATGAACACCCCGTGTCCTGCAGAGTGAGCACCCCGTGTCCTGCAGAATGAACACCCCATGTCCTGCAGAATGAGCACCCCATGTCCTGCAGAGTGAGCACCCCATGTCCTGCAGAGTGAGCACCCCATGTCCTGCAGAATGAACACCCCATGTCCTGCAGAGCTCATCCCAGCTGAGCTCCGCCTAAACTGACAGAGCTCGAGTTTTGTGCTGCAGAAGGATGGGATTCAGCCCGAGGGCAGGGAATTTCCCGGGATGTTTAACTACAGCTCCCAGGCACGTGTCCTCGCTGATGGATCGGCTCCATCACCTCCTCCAAAATAACAATATCCCAGTCTTCCTCTCTCCCACCTGCCCTGCACACACGTTGCAAATCCACGAGGTTGGGAAAGAGAAATTACAGATCTTTATTTGCCAACTTTGCACATTTTCTCCCTCCCCCCATTTCCATAAAACAACTCTTTTATTCCCAAGGAGGAATGGGGGGTGGGAGCTTGTTATTTTTCTATTTCAGATAAAAGGTTGGCAAAAGAAGAACCCGATTCATGTCATTGTATTTCCTTATTGTCTGCATTAACCTTCCCCATGGTTACTTGTTCTTTGTAATGTTACACTTGTCTTGCTGCAACACATGAATACCCGAGCCAATTTTGTCATGCAAATGAATTCAGTTGGATTGTAAATTGTGTGAAGGAGCATTAGTTTATCAGGAACCCGCCTGCATGCTGCACCCAACTGATTTCTCCTATTCACACCAAGAGTGCAATGTTTTCTAGTTGATCCTGAATGTCCATTCGAAAGCTGTGGGGTTTATTATCATGATTATTATTATTATTATTATTATTTGTAAGGACTTTTACATTTGCATTTACTTATTTATTCAGTCAGTCACAAAGCTGTATTCCTTTTCTAAAGCCTGATTTATATAATCAAAACCCACAGCTGTGCCATCAAAAATGAAATATTACTGCAAGCCATGTCTGTATTTATTGTAAGCCTGAATGGAAGGCTTGTACCTGTGTTGGGAAGGAACAGACATTATAATCTGGGAGCCATCAGGTAGATAACGTTGCTGGCATTTACCACTGTAAAATGAAAATATTTCTGTTGAGGTCGATACCTGTATTTAGAGTGACATTTCTTCAGCCAGCCCTGGGGTTATCACTGATCTGGAAAGCCCACTCAGGACAGAGCCACAAACATTGCATCTGCAGAGCAGCCTCCTCCCTGCCAGCTGCCAATCACCCTGGGAAAGGCACTGAGAGCAAATTCCTGAGCTCCCACCAAAAGCTGAACCCCATGGAACTGCACATCTGCCTGCAGGGAACCCCATGGAACTGCATATCTGCCTCCAGGGAACCCCAAGGAACTGCACATCTGCCTCCAGGGATCCCCAAGGAACTGCACATCTGCCTCCACTGAACCCCAAGGAACTGCACATCTGCCTCCAGGGAACCCCAAGGAACTGCACATCTGCCTCTCCAAGGAACTGCACATCTGCCTCCAGGGAATCCCAAGGAACTGCACATCTGCCTCTCCAAGGAACTGCACATCTGCCTCCCCATGGAATCTGCCTCCTGGAGCAGTGGGGACGTGTCCCTCTGTCCTCCCTGAGGCCCTGATCCCAGCAGTTTCACCCTCATCACTGCAGGGCCCCACCCTGTCACTGTCCCCAAACCAGAGCAAACCTTTCCCCTCCCCTTTTCTTCACCCCCAGGTGAGTCAGGAGGAGCTGACACAACTTTGCTTTAGGGCTGGAGACCAAAGCCACGACCCCACTTCAGTGCCAGTGACAAAGCTGAAGCCAGGAACACAGACTGGATATCAACAACCAAGACAGACTGGATATCAACAACCAACTCCTGAGCCTGCCTTGATTTGTAGTGGAGCTCAAAATTATCAATAAGTTGGTGGCAAGAGCAGAGCAAGCTCCAAATGGAGTGCAAGAGCCTCATTGCTGCCCTTATCTCCCTGCAGACTGGGCTCTATGTCACAGGCAGCCTCAGAAATGAAACCAGAATTCACATTTCCTCACAATCTTCTCCCAGCGTTATGGATGGAGCCAATACTCTGCCAGGCATCTGCTGGATGATGCCTGATTCAACAACAAATGCCAGGAGTGTGTGTGGCTGTCCCTCCAGGCACAGTGGGAGGGATGGAGGGACATCCTTCCCTCCCTGCCCATGGCACAGACCCCCTCACACAGCAGGGAAAGGCTGGGAATGCTCAGCCTGCAGAACAGAAGGCTTTGGGTGACCTGAGTGTGGCCTTCAGCACCTGGAGGGAGCCCACAAGAAAGATGGAGAGAGGCCTTTAACAAGAGCATGGGTGGCAGGATGAGGGGGAATGGCTTCATGCTGCCAGAGGGCAGGGGTAGATGGAAAATAGGGAGAAATTCCTCCCTGGAGGGAGGGGAGGGCCTGGCACAGGGTGCCCCGAGCAGCTGTGGCTGCCCCTGGATCCCTGGAAGTGTCCAAGAACAGGTTGGACAGGGTTTGGGATGGTGGAAGGTGTCCCTGCCCATGGCAGGGGATGAAATAAAATGAGCTTTAAGGCCTTTTCAACCCAAACCATTCCAGGATTCTGGGATTCCACGACAAC
This sequence comes from Turdus rufiventris, assembly GCA_013186435.1. Classification (NCBI taxonomy): domain Eukaryota; kingdom Metazoa; phylum Chordata; class Aves; order Passeriformes; family Turdidae; genus Turdus; species Turdus rufiventris. The sequence continues at coordinate 1,227,921 of PYHW01010732.1, forward strand.
AGAAGATTTGTCTGAATGTCACCATGTCCCAAGTGTGCTGAGTGGGCTGTGACCCACAGGTGACAGCCCTGTATGGTCCTTTGGGCAAATCTGAACTGGGTGGGCTGGGGAGACCAGCCTAGGTTGGATCCTGGGGCACTTTCCCTTCTAATCAGCCTTGAAACACAATGGGAGAGCAGCAGGTGTATCCTGACCCTCCATGTGCCATATGGAGCAGATCGGGAGCCTCTGGGGCCGCTAATCCAGCACAAGCACCAGGAAGGCTCTTGGGCTGCTGATTCCAGCAGGCTCGGGGTCCAGGCAAGTGCTGCCAGCAAACCACCCCAGCTCCACCCAGCCACTTCTGGGCCTCAGTTTTTCCAAGTTCCTCCTCCTCAGAGAGGCACTGGAAATTCATCCCATTTAGAAAGAACCCGTGAAAGCTCCAGATAACCAGAGCTGCAGGTGTACACAGTGTTCTTTACAATCCTGCCCAATAAAAACAACTTTAGGAGTGTGCTTTATCTGCTGTGGACCTGGCTCGAGCTTGAACATAATTCTACCCCCACCACACTGAAGATAAAGAGATCAAACCATAGCAACTGAGGGTGGGAAAGGGAAAAGAGCAGCATCCAGAAAGAGCAATGGAAAGGAGACTTTATCCCTTTGCAGAGCAGCAATCTGGAAAAAATAAATGGGAAGGGCAGGGCAGGTGAAGGCAGCACCACCTGCATGGACAGACTGCCACAGCCCCTTTAGGGGAAGGTCTGGCCAGCTGGGTTTTCCCAAATTAGAAGGGACAACAACCCAAAAGGACATTTTTGCCCCGGAGGTCCCTTCCAGCAGTGTGCTCCGGGGCAGGTCCTTGCAGGGTGGATGTGCCCCTGTCAGAGCTGCCTCCCTGCAGGAGCCGTGCAGGGCACAATCGATGGGGAGGCAGCGCTGGCCACTCCACACTCAGCTCCCTCTGTATTTATTGGCCCTCTTTGGTGTAAATAGGTCTTAAGCCCGTGGCATGTCATTATAACTTTTTCCAAATAATGATGCTGCCTTTAGTTTTTTTTGCTATAATTTATGCCCAATGCACCAGCGCCAGTCACTCAATACTGTAGAGTCTGCAGAGGTGGAGATAGCCCTTAATGAGAAGAGGTTTTGCCTTTATCTCCTTTATACTTCAACCATTATCTTCCTCCAGTCTATAACCATGCGGTTACCACTGACAATAATGCTCAGAGGCAACAAATGCTGATGAGTTTTCTATGCAGTCTTCACAATAAGTCTATCAAAACAACCTCGAAAAATTATGAACCCTAGTGACAGACAAATAGAACCAGCTTCAGCACGAATTTACAGCCCAAATGCAACGTTCCTTTTAATTCTTCAGGCTTTTCTTATCTCTGCTGTTCCTCTTCTGGCTAGGAGATAACAGTAATTCTTCTGTATGCTATTTTTTTTTCCAACTGAGTAAGATGTTCCTCGTGTCTTTCTGCTTGCTAAAGATAAAGGGTTAAAGACCAACTTGTGTTGGTCGCTTTGTGTTGGGGGAAAAAAAAAAGTAATCAGTATTCAAGAGATTGTTATCAGAGGTAAAGCGAAGAGAACAGTAATTTTGCCTGCTTCAGTTAGGATTTTTTTTTAGGTTTTTCTTTTTTTTTTTTCTTTTTTTTTTTTTTTAATTTTTTTTTTTTTTTTTTTTTTTTTTTTTTTTTTTAAATTTTTTTTTTTTATGAATGCACATAATGCCTGGAGTGTTGGGGCCAGATAAAAGAATTAGTGGCAGCGCAGGGGGACCGAAGCACAAAGTACACCGGAGAATTAGACTGTCTATCTTTGTCTCTCCCAGCTCATCCAGGCAGCCGGGGCTCGCAGCTCGTAAACAATTTAATCTTTTTGCTACAGTTAAAATACAAAGACAGCAAACCTCCTTCTTCCCTGCCGGGGAGGGGGCACGGTACGGAGGGAGGAAAGGGAGGAGAGGAGAAGGGAAAAATCACAAAAAAGGGCTGACACAAACTTTCCTGCCTCCGTTTAACCTCTCACCTTCCACCAGCAGCAGGATTTTTGCCGAAATTCGGGAGGATATTTTATCTCGGCTGCCAGCCCCACCTCCCAGACGTTTTCCCCATCCTCTCTCCTCTCCACCTCTCTCATCCCCGGCTCAAAAGCTTCCCATTGTGGCTGGCTGAGAATTCCTCCTGCTCACAGGTTAAAGAGCTAAACAGATTAACTCGTGTAGGGGAAGGGAGGAAAAATAAAACCAGACGTGAGGCTTCTCCCCCTTCCCCGCACGGAGTCGGGCTCTGTGACAAAAGCATGGCTTGGGAAGTGGGGAATTGGGGAATTCCGTGTGCTGGGGAGCTGGGGGCTGTGCATGGATGGGATCCTCCAGCCCCATGGCAGAACGTGGAGGTGACTCTGGGAACCCCAGGATGGGGACAAGCGGCTTGGAAGGAGCTCTGACCCTGTCCTGGTCAGCACGTTTTGGGCTTTCCCAGCTGGGGGCTGGCTGGACACATGAAATGAGGGATTGTTTAACACCCAGACAGCTCTGGAGCTTTCCTAAACCAAGGTTTAAGCTGTGGAGATTGGGTAAGCAAAGCAAGCCAGCACAGGGAGTTCACTGACTCTGCAACCACAACTCAACCAAAAAAATCCAGAAAAACACAGAAGCTCTGCTCACCTCCAAACTAAAGCTCCTCTCCTGTGACTCAGTCACTGCTCTCCATCACCAAAGGGATGGGATCCTGCAGTTATCACCCAGGGAATGATTGCCTGGGATTCATAAATGAGTGAGACCATCACGGCTGGACTGTGGAGCTCCTGTGCAACAATCCACACACAAAGCTCCACTTTTACCTGCTGGTCCTGAACCAATCACACATCACTCATCAAGGGATCGCTCACAAATGAGTGACATTTAAATAGAAGTGTCCAAGGCCACTGGGTGACCTGGGCTAGCAGAAGTGCCCCAGACCTTGGTGGGAGGGCTGGAATCAGATGAGCTCTGAGTTCCCTTCCAGCCCAGCCTCAAAAACCAGCCCAGGAAAGCAAAGCTAAGTTGTGATGCTGGACAGAAGCAGTTTGTTCACTCTGAACACCCACAGGAGATTTTCTCTGCAGGCCCCAGCAGCCAGAGCAGCCCTGGGGCATCTGCTGCCTCTGAGCTTGCAGAGAGACAAACTGCGGCTGGAGCCACAGCACTTTGTTTGTTTGACTAAAGGCAGCCCGTGTACACAAACAGAAAATCAGAATAAAATAGTAGGAACATAAGACTCTGTAAGGAAGAAATATTATTGCTGGCTTTAGAGAGAGCTGCTGAGAGCTGCTCTCTCATATCTCCATCCTGGAATTACCAAGGGCTTTAGAGGCACTGTTGGAAATTGCCTTATCCACAGCTCTGAGCAGAGGGATTCTGCCTGCTCGGGGAAGTGTGAGAGCAGAGAGCAGGCAAAGAGTGTTTCTGTTCAAAACAGGGTATTTCAATACTGGGGCTGCGTTATCCCACTATTATGGGATATTAAAGATTGCGTTAGTCTGACTGCTCTGGGTCGGTTTTAAACACTTGCAGGAGGTCAAGTGAGGGACCAGGACACGGTGCCCAGGATCTTTGTTTGGAACCAAGATGGGAATTTAGGGCAGATAATGTGAAAGTGAAAGGCAAGCACAGCAAAGCAGAGCCCTGTCCACACTCCCAGTTCTGTCTGCTCATCACTTCCACCAACATTAATTCAAACCCTTCTTTTCTTGCACATATTGAGCAGAAAGGGGAAACAGTTAAATGATGTTAATATTTTTTAAATTAGGGAACAAGGAGATGCCGTTTAGGAGTCAAAGGCTGCTCTCACCCAAGGTTTTGTTTTAGAAAGGAGTGCAGAAGTTAATGAACCCAGAATAACCTTTAATTTTCAGTGTCCCCTCAGTCTATTCACTCAGCATTCATGGCAGTGGCATTGCTCCTAATGAATGACTTGGTATTCATGTAGCTCTCTCAGTATTACTTATGTGTCTGATCTCTCCTAATGGAAAAACTGATTGTCACTGGGAAGTTATGAGGAAATATTAAAAAGATCTGATCCACAGTGAAAGTTTCTTCACTGTAAATGAAACTGCCAGATAACAAATGCAAATAAATTTGGGGAGCTTATTGGTACTGAAGTTTAGTGCCTTTATAATTTATATCTTTACTTGGGAGCATCTGATCTCCAACTTAAATGGAACCAAAATCATTATGAAAGAGGAATCACCCTACTTTCGATATCCTTCCACCAGCAATCACTGCTGTAGCCTCTCCAACCTCCTGTTTACATCACAGTTAATTTGTTTTATATCCAAGCTGAGGTAAAGATTCCTCACTAAGCCGAGAGACTTTTTTCTTATTTTTAAATTATCTCTGCTGTGCCATACATTTATAGAGAAACTGCTGTGCATCCATCGCCTCCTCTCCCCTCCTGGGGACCTCCTGCAGCCTCCACTGCTCAGGTTTCCAGAAGGTGCTGCAGGAGGCCAGGGGTGCCAGAGCCCTGGGAATTCCATATCCAAACCCAGCAGATCATACTCTTCCAATTTATCCCCCCCACTCAGCACCCACATGCCTGGGGCCAGAGATGCTCAGCGTTTGGTTGGAAGGGACCTAAAAGCAGCCACAGCAGAGACCCCCAGGCTCCCTTTGGGTCTGCACACCCCTGGCACATCCCACAGCAGCCTGGTGAACACCCAGGCACCTGGCACAGGGAATCATTCTCACTATGAACAGTTGTACAAACCAGGAAGAGCAAAATCATTCCCAATTTCCATCCAGAGAAGACTTAAGCAAACCAAGCTACCTAAAGCCTGTGAAATGTTTCCATGCTATTTGTATATTTGAGCAGGCTTTGGCATTAAGTCTGAGCTGATTGGGAAGATCAGTTTGGAGGCAGCACAGAACACCAACAGGAGCTGCCATTCAGCTCTGCTCCCCTCCTTCCTTCTCCCTTTGTGCAATTCCCCCAGAGGTAACAAATATCGGAGTGCTTTACGCAGCCTTTCTTTGGGATAATAACACTAATGAAAAATGCATGCCAATGATTAGTTCTAGCAAAACAAATTTCCTTCTCAGAAAAGCTGGGAGTTAAATCCTGCTCGGAGCCCCACGTCAGCCCAGTCCCAGCACAGCCCCGCTCCTGTTTCCCCATTTCCCACGTCTGTCCCTGCAGGACCTGGCCAGCTCTGCCTCACAAAGCCACCACAGGGCCCCAGGGGCTGCACGTGTTGTTCACTAAAAGGGGTGGAAACCCATTGTATTCTGCTTCTTTAGCACAGCCAAACTTCTTGGAAGAAGCAGTAGTTTAATGCCTTTGGAGAGCTGTGTTTTAATTTTGCCACTGTGTTCCCAGGAAAATGATTCATCTGCTCGGTGCCCAATATCCCACAGCAGATCCAGCAGCTCCACAGCTCCTCCAAACACACTGCTCCCTCCTGCAGTGGGCTCAGCTGGTTTTCCTCTCCTTGGGAAGCACAGGGATGAGATGGCAGCACACACAGACTCCCTGTGGCTGTCCGCCCTCCCCTCCTGCTGCACTCACACCTTGGACCTCCCCATTTGCAAACAGTTTCCTCCAGTCCTCACCAACCCTTTTCCCCCAGTCCTTTCCCCCATGGACATTTGCATGAGCAGGGTTTTTGTACAAAGATCTGGGGAAAACTTTTGGGAAAAAGCAGTTTTGGATTGACAGAAACGTGGTGCTGGTGCCAGAGAGCTGCCCCTGCTCCTGTCCCCTGGAAGGGTCACTGTGACCCACATGCTCCACTGCTGCCCCAGTTCTCTCCCAGGAGCTGCTCACAAATGTGTTTATACATCTGAGAAAACCCAGAGTGGCTTTGCTCACCAAATTTCCACAAACAAGCTTAAATTAATCCAATAAAGTCACTCTTAGTTAATTATTTGCCCAGATTTCATTGGAGTCAAAGCCCTGGCTTCCGCTTTACTGCCCAAGCTTGAGGCGGGGTGGCAATTCCAGACAGTTTGTTTGGCATTGTTTTCCTCCACGCACCTGCAGATTGCTTGGCAGTGCCTGCAGCAGCTCCAGCCCTCTTGGCTGCAAAACCTTCCAGATGTGGAGGAGTTTCCACACCCCATGGCCCAGAGCCAAAAACCTGCTCCGTGCCGAGCTGGGGGCACCCAGCACAGCCACACCTGGGGACAGCAGAGTCCTGTGGGTGACGCTCTGTGTCCTCTCTGTGCTGGGGACACCCAGCCAGCCCTGCCCAGCCACACCTGGGGACAGCAGAGTCCTGTGGGTGAGGCTCTGTGTCCTCTCTGTGCTGGTGGCTCCCTTGTCCAGCTGCTGGGACATCTCTGCCAACAGCACCAGGATTTCACACACGCCTGCCTGACCCAAACCAACATCCAAAGGTGGGGAAGGCAGAGCTGGCAGCCCTGTCTGGCACCCAGGGACACACCTGGGTGTGAAATGCCCCGCAGAGGCTCTGGCAGCCCTGCTGCCCATCCCTGGTGCCGCCAGCGCCGGCTCCCCACGCTTTGTTCTGGGGCTGCCAGATGGGCAGGGCCGGGGGTCACTCTGGCAGCGGGACACGGAGCTGCTGTACTCACTTTGGCGTGAAAAATGTCACCCTGCTCAGGCCTGGGGGATTTCCATCCCTGCTGCCTCCCCACACAGCTGGGAACGAGCCAGTTTGCTGAGGCAGACAAATGCAGACGGGCTGCCCGGGGCCAGGCGCTGCGAGCGGCGCGCAGGGCAGCGTGGCACTTTTGGTGTAAACATGTGGCGTGTTGGCGTGCCAAAAGCTTGGTTGGTGGCCTCTATTTGTTTTTCAAAGAGCTTGTCAGGTTCATTTACACACGTCAGCGCCTGCATGTGCTTGGAGAGAGAGGGGGAACACATTCTTTGTCTGCCTGAAACCCTGCCTTGGGAATGATGGCTGGGGGAGCTGGGGGATCACCCCACGCTCCAGGAGCAAAGGGCAGTGCAAAAGGCACAGCCAGACCCTCAAACCAACACCCTCTGCCAGCACAATAAACACCACTCTGGCTTTTCAGCAGTGTGGATGTCACAGCCTGGCTTGTTCATCCCCTGTCCTGCTTTTCCCAACACCAAGCTTTTGTTCCAGGTCCAGGGAAGGCAGAGCTGGTGGTTGAGCCCAGCCTTGTGTCTCTCCAAATGCTTGTTTGGAATCATAGAATCATGGTTTGGGTTGGAAGGGACCCTAAAGACCATCTCATCCATCCCCTTCCACTTGAGCATAAGAGGGGATTCTCCTCAATTCCTACACAAAATTTAGGCCCTTTGTGGCAAAGAATATAAAAACCAAAAGGTTTTGATTCTTTTCCTTGATACTTTCTGAGTTTTGCAAGGAAACTGGTGCTGGAATTGGGATCACCTGTCAAAATTGCTACCAGGAGATACACAACTCTTAACCAGCCCTGAAACACTACTTGAGTGAAGTGGAACAGGATTGAACTAAAAGGGTTTTACCTCCCCGATATTAAGTGCATATTGAAGATTTAAGTAGCAATTAAGGTTGCTGTAGAAGATGGCAAATCAGCAGGTTTATCTTCCAAAGATAAGTTAAAAAAAAAAAAAAAAGACAGAAAGAGGGAAGAGGGAAAAAAACCCCAGCAATTAGGAGAGTAGACTGGGGGGAAAATATTAAATGGATGTTTCTGCACAAAAAAAACCCAGGCTGACAACATTTCTGCTTTGTAAGGGGGAAATTACTGTAACGCACTGTTTACATAGCAGAAATCAGGGGAAATTATGCTGTCACACTGACATCTGTAGGAGAAGGACAATTTTAAAATTACACTGTTCAACACCTTTAATGATTTGTAACACAAGAGGTGTGGCTACTCCTATTAAATGTGTTGCCAAATCAATAAAAGGCATAATTGGAGTTGTTAGAGCAAATTATAGCACCACCGTTATGTTGCAATACAATGTTCCCTTGTAAACTGCTATTACGGGTAAAGCTGTATTTCTCTCTTATTTGGCTGTTTTGTAATGAGTTGGCATTTTGCTCCATAATAGTTCCACTTTCTTTTATGGAGCTTTCACTTTTACTTTCCTCTTTTGTGCAGCCTATAATTTCCCTTCCCTTCCTCTCTGCCTGTTGACAACTGGTCTATACGCGTTTGAAAACAGCCCTGAGGTTATAAACTATATTATTTAACATTATTTGTAATCTTTTTCAATTGGAAGTCAAGGGGGGAGGCACAACATGGGCACATTTAGAAGCTGAGGTGTCTTTAGGCTGGGCCTTCACCTTCCCTGGAGGGAAGGGAGCTGCAGCAGGGCAGGAGAGACGGGAAGACCTTGCATAAACTCTTCAAGGGTCTTGCTGCTGGCATTTCAAATGAGGGATTTGGGCTTATCTATGTGGAGCACAAGGAGTGGCTGTGGAAGAGCTGCCTGGGAGCTGTAAATCACCAAATGTGCCCCTGTGCTGAAGTTGCTGAGGTCTGGGTCACTGCCTGCCAGGGGACACTGCTCTCTCCTGGTAATGAGGGGCTGTTTCTCTCTCCAGGAGCAAGGCTAATAAGCATCAGCTCCTCCACACTCTCAGCCCCCAGCCCACAGTTTGCTGGGATGCAGAGAGGAGCTGGAGCCAAGCTGCAAGGTCACTGCCTGGGCTCTGAGCTGCTCACAAAGGCTGCTGGGCTCCCTGCCTTTGGTCCAGGGCAAGGGGGAGATTCGCCATTGTCCAGCCTCTCCAGCTCACAGTGGAAAAAACACGGAGAAGGAAGAAGAGAGAGGAGGAGAGGAGAAAGGAGAATTGATCATGAGCCAGTACTGCACAAGCCTTATCCCAGTTAACATAAAATCCTGGGCATGGTTGCATTCCCACTGCAGGAATACAGCCAGACTCACTTTCCTCTAGTCATTGACAAAAAGGCAATAGCCAATATTTTTAGCTAAACCACCCTTTTTACTACAATAAAAGTCATCTGTGCCCTCTTCTGCCACTAAAACACTGCAAAACCTCAGCATAAGACACACAGGCCATGGGACACACAGAGCTTTGGGCTCGCAAATCCCCCAAAACTGATTTTTAAAGGAAACTTGCTAAACCAGAACAGTTTTAGAGGCAATCCTTGCAAGGACTGAGCTGTGACTCCGTGTCAGGAATGTCCCAGCCCTGTCAGGGCTGCTGGCACGGGCACTGCCAGCCTGGCTCAGCAGCTGTCCCCACGCTGGCATCCCCACAGCAGGGCCCTGCCAACTGCTGGGATCCCATTGTCACAGGGGTGTGTGCAGCTGCTGGGCTTAAACTGACTCCTCAAGTTATTTTTAGCCACTTAAAGCCGTGGAAGAAGGCGAAATTAAAGGCAGATGACTGGCACAGGCAGGGAGGAGTGGGGTGGGGAGTGATGCCCCCGTGAGTGACTGTGATCTGCAAACAAAACCAGGGAGAATTGCTATTAGATAGCACAGGGATGTCTGGAAATTAAATATTCTCACTGTGCTGGCAATCAAGAGAAACAAAGGCTGGGTTTTGGCCTTTGACTCGTGTCAGAGAAGCACTTTAGCATCCCCACACAGCTTTGTGCCTCTCACAGGCAGATGCTGCTCACAGGGGAAACCTGCACACAAAGTTTGTGCAATATCAGATTTATTTAGCGTTGTTTTATCAATTTCTGGGACCTGCAGTAAATTTATTCCTTTGCTTTCATGTAAAATTTTTTTTGAGCCCTGTATCACTCACAGTCAGGTACTGCTTTCCCAGCCAGAAGTTGTTATTCACAAACAGGGAAGCTGAGGAATAAATTTCCCTCCTGTGAAGGCAGAGGAGCAGCCCTTGAAAAGCTGTGTGTGAAGGAGTGTAAGAGGAGGATGTTCCTCAGAGCCTGTGCAGCTCCAGGGCAGCAGGAGCAGAGATCAGCACACCCAGAGGTGTAAAAACATCTCCCTGGACTTAAAAACATCTCCCTGAGCTCAGCAAGGGCTGGTTTTCCCATGGAACCAGGAGGGATTTGCCCTGCTCTGTCCCAGTGCCACCCTGCTCTGTCCCAGTCCATCCTGCTCTGTCCCAGTGCCACTCTGCTCTGTCCCAGTCCACTCTGCTCTGTCCCAGTGCCACCCTGCTCTGTCCCAGTGCCACCCTGCTCTGGGTGCTGAGGCACCACTGGTGTCAGGTCAGAGCCCTGCACACCTTCTGCCAGCCCAGGAGAGGAACACAAGTAGCCAAAGGGGTGTGGAAGGGGTGCTTGTGAATGTTTTGGGATGTAACCCATACATATTCTCTCTCTGGCAGCATCAGAGAGAAAAGAACGTTGCAGGTTCTGTCACAAAATTAATTCCCCCGATAAAGGTCGGAGCTGAAAGCACAGCAGAGTCCCCCCGGTAGAAGAGGATGAGAACTCAGCCCCAGCTCTGGTGATGAAGAACACAACACACAGATGTTGGCCTCTGCTGCAAACCCCCTGAAGCCCACCCAAAGGAATGAGCAGCCTGCTGTGCTGGAAGCTGTCCCTGCCCCAGATGTTCTTGACAAACCCTTCCAACCCAGAGCATTCCCGGATTCTATGCTACAGGAGCGAGAGGAGCAGTTCCACTGTCACACATCCCCTGCCACAGCAGACTCAGACAGCGGCGGATGGAAATGTGCATTCCTCCCGCCGCACAGGTTTTGTTTCCAGCGAAATCCCTCCTCCTGGATTCATATGCAGAAAGGTGGGAGGGGGCCAGCCCAAAAAGTGAGGCTCCCGTTTGCTGGGCTGATGGGGCATGAGAATGCGCTGCTCGCAGCCCAAATGTAAAGCAGCTCATAACCACGCTGGTAATGTGTCAGCAGCCTGCAGCAGACAAGGCTCGCTGTCTCAGGCTCCCCCCACCTCCTCATAATCCTAATTGCATCAAATCTAATCATTTTTATGGGATAAAAAGATTTCCATAGATGACAAAGGGTTACATTCTCAGCCCTGTTGATCCATCCGGTGAAATTAGATAAGAAATAGATTTCTAGGCAATGCATTAAAGACGATTGGGGGGGGAGGCAAAAAAAATTAGAAAAAAAGAAAAAAAGAGAAAGGGGAGATCATTTACTGCAATTCCGCGTCTCACTCCTCGGTTCAAGAAAGAAAATGTAAATGTGATGTTCGTTTGGCCACAGGCAGCTGCTTCTATCAGGCACTGCAAACTGCAGCAGGACAAAGGGGTAACTCTGGTAAAAGGAAAGGTTAATAGCAAAGCAGGGGAGGGGGGCTGCTCATCGGCATGGGCGGCACGTCGCAGCCTCGACACTCGGTGATGGGTTCGAACTGGGAACTGACATGAGATATAGAAGTGCTCGCTGAAAATAATTCAGAGTGACGGCCGCGCTGGCCTGAAAATGGAGAGGGGCTGAATCACCGAGCACTTGGCGAATATGCAGGAGCAGGGTTGCCAACTGCTCCTGATTATTTTCAGTAATAGTCTGGATTTTACTGACCACTCCTCCCCTCCCTCACCTGCAGGGCACTGCTGGGGGCGATGCTGGGGTTTGCCTGCATTTAAACACAGAAATCCCGGTGACATTTGTGGTTACATAACTGAGTCACAGTGCAGGGAACGTAGGTAATGAAAAAAAATTCAACCCACGCCCCATTCCTAATGTTAATTTTACCAACAGAGATTCTAACAGAGTCAAATTGCACTGCTCGTGCTGTGACACATAGGAGACAATCAAGGCCTGGGATATTCTATTTATATTTATTTATATTATATTTCCAGTTACACAGCTGTTCATACACCAACACACACACTGGAGGAAGCTCTACATGCACTATATGATAGATACATGGATATTACACCAGAAAAATATCTTTTGAGTGCTCAAGAAAAAAATAACAGTTTATAAAGACATTCCCAGACTGATGTTCAGATTTCTTGCAGCTCAGGGTGCTGTGAAAGAGCAAACCCAACACTCCAGAGCCGAGTCTGCTCTGCCACACGTTGTGAACAGGTTAGAAAGCTCTGTATTGTAGCAAGGAGAATTTTAAATGAGCTCCTTTAGCTGGGCTCCTTCCCCAGGAGGGGCAGAGCAAAACCTGGCCCAGGGGGGATGAGGGATGCTCTTGGGAGGGCAACACACATGGTGGAGGTGACAGCCACCACCCTGGCCAGCTCCCCAGGTAATCTATCCCAAGGGAAAAGAGGGTCCCAGTGTCACAGCAGCCTTCTTGGGGGTGTTAACAAATGGGAGAGTCTCACTGGGCACCTTGTGGGGTTTGTTTGTTTTTATATCTGGCCTGAATACATTTGGAGCAATGAAAAAAAGAGGTTAAAAATATGCTAAAGCAAAAATAGATCCTCCATCCGCAGCTCGTCTGGATGGTTGGCACTCACCCTAAAACATGAGTTAATGGGAGATTGGGAAGCTCTAAAAATACCTGCAAAAATAAAAGAGAGGAAAACAAAGAAAAGCTGCTGGGTGTCACATCCCTGTGCCCATTGCTGTGACCCCTCCAGGCTGACCCTGTGCCCCTGCTCGGAGCAGGGCTCTCCTGGCACGTGGCTGCAGTGGCAGCACAAGCCAGAGCTAAGGCGGCTCTTGGAACATGCCCTGGACATAGCACAAGACAAAGCTTCTGCAGAGAGGCAACCTGTCGTGTGGGGATGCCAAGGATGATTCTTCTGAGGCTGGGGATTATTTGGAAAAGGAAAGCAGTGCTGGCCTGTGAGCCAGACTGAAGAGACCCAAGCCTCCCCTCTGAAGCTCCTTCCTCTGCAGCTCACAGCCCTCAGCAGGGATTTGCAGAACCATGGAGTGGTTTGGGTTGGAAGGGACCTACAGTCCCTGAGTCCAACCCCTGCCATGGCAGGGACACCTCCCACTATCCCAAATTGCTCCAAGCCCCATCCAGCCTGGCTTTGGACATTTCCAGGTGAGAAGCCACAGCTTGTCCAGTGGTGCCCAGACTGGTTTCAGCCCCTGCACCAGGAGGAACAGGGTGTGCTCAGCACTGACATCCTCCCACCCTCCCCTCAGCCTCCTGCAGGATTTGGGGTGCAGTTAATACAGCACCTGCCACCTCCAGCTCTTCCTTCCCTCCTTTGTCATTTTAAAGCTGCCATTGTGAGGACCCTTCTGAAATTATGTAAAGCCCGGCTGGTTAGATGAGGGCAACCTGTATTTATAACCCCAGTGTTGAAACACATACTAATTCCACATAAATCTATGGCAAGTTAATCATGCCTGCATTTCCAATCCAGTTTTATGAGGTCAGAGCTCTGGGTCCAGCACTCCTCCCGTGCCTGAGGTGGTGCTGGCTGTCAGCTGCTCCAGGCTGTGACACCCCAGAGCTGTCCCCTCCATCCCAAGACGGATCCAGCTCCCCATGGGCTGCCCTGAGAGGGTTCCCCTTTCCAGGGGCTTTCAGTGCCCCCCAGGCTCGTCCTGCAATGTCACAATGGGAAGGGAAAGCAGAGGGGACCTGCTCTGTGTGTCCCTGGTGCTTCTCTTTTGGTTTGATCTGCTGTGTGATCCCACACAGACACAGAGGGGTGACAGCACAGCTGCCACAGTGACTCAGTTTTGTTCTCAGCCAAAGCACCTGATTAAATTCAAAGCAGTCAGTGCATCCCATCCCTGGTTTAATGGTTGGTGGAGATGGGGGAAAGAGGCACAGACACCTGAGACAGCCGTGGGGCCATCACCAGAGCCTGCTACAGACACATCAGGCAGCTCCTCACCTCACTTCTCCATGGAAGAGCATTTTATATCTACTTCTTTAGCAGGAGTTTTACGGACCTGTACAGCACCTGAAGCTGGAGTTAAAGCTGTTAACTCATACCACAGCAATACCACAACACCTGGAGCTGCTGCACAGACCGTGGTGGAAGCTGCTCCCAGCCTGCCCTGATTTTCCTTCTCTGTGCTGGGAACATAAATCCCCGCTCAGCTCCTGGTGCTGTTGCACCGCCGACCTTGCTGAGGCTTGGCAGTGGCATAGATCTTTGTTTGGAGAAGCAAGGAGGATTTGGATCCCAGCTCGGGGTGGTTTTGGCACGGATGGACAGAAAACAAACAGATTTCCTGCCACATGGAAGTGCTGGAAGGAAACAATAGCCTGAGGCAAAGAAAATAACCAAAATCAGGGGCATGTCCTGTGGCTCCCATCGCTGCACCTGTGAAACATCCAGAGCTTGGAGGAACAAAGCTGAGCTCTGATCCTTCAGCTGCTCTTCCCTGTGCATGCAGTTACTGAAGCACAACGGGGAAAGGTCACTCGGCCTCAGTTATGGTTCCAGTCCATTTCAGGGTTTTAGCACTGACATCAGCCCATAAATAGTAAAGGCATCATTTTGTGAAATAGATTTTTAAACTGTTCTGTTTATACTCGACTCAGTAAAACATGTAAGGGCTTCCCACTGCAAGCTTTTGGAGGGCTTGGAAAGGACAGACACCTCAAGAAAACAAAGGGAGAGACAGTTTGAAAATCCAGCTTTTTATCTTTTACTTTATTTTCTAGATACCATTATTTTGCAATAAAGCACAATTATCTAAACACATTTCTTAGCTGGTAAATAAATTGGTCAGCAAGGTGACTCTAAAATGTGCAAAAGTTTTCCTAGAAAAGAGTGCAGGAAGCTCCTCCAGGATTTCTGTGCTCAGATATCTGGCTGCAGAGTAAGCTTATCAGTTTGCTAATAACCATCAGCTCTCCATCCCAGTCAGGCTGCACTTACAGGAGATGAAATTAAAAATATTGACAGAAACAATTTCTGCCAGGCAAGAGAAGTTCACCTGTTACTGTAATTTTTTTGTAGGTTCCTATTGAAGTTTCTGTGTGTGCCCTGTATTACCTGCCAACTGCTGCTCTATTTATTTTGCATTTCTGAAATGTGAAATATTAACGTGAAAAAACATAATACAGGATGTAATTTCTCCTGCAGAATGTGGGAGGAAGCAAGTGGTTATTAGAGCAGCACCTCTCCCTGGGCTGCCCCTGTCAAAGGAGTGGACCCAGCCAAATTCCAGCCTTGGGATGGAGCTGGGACCCAAGGAAGGTGAGCACTGTGCCCAAGCTCCACGTGCAGAGAAGATATCACAGGAGAAAGGCTGACAGCTCCTTGTGGCCCTCTGCAAGTGCTGACACTGGTGTCCAGCCCAAGAGGGATTTTCCCACAGGTTCAGAGCACTTTGGGCCATTAGCTCCAGCACTGATTTTTTCATACCCTTATCTCAAATCATTTCTGCTCTCCATTCTCCAACAGCCACAGCTCGAGCTGCAAAGCAAAACCCATTTATGAGACCTTTTGCCTTAGAATTCCAACCCTTCCATAACTCGGGAAAAAGCTTGGATATGAGACTTTTGGTTCAGGCCCATTTTACATCAGCAGCTCACTGGAGAAAGGTTACAATAATGCACTCCTGAGCCATCAACCTTGTTTGGGAGGCTGCAGGCCACTAGGAGAGGCTCCCAGTTGACGCCATATATGAAAAATAAGTCCCTGTCTCGGTGACACACACAGAAGTCACTGCAGTGGACATCACTGGAACCTTCTCTTCTCTGTGAGCCCCCAGAGCCCAGGGCTACAAGGAGAGGAGGATGATCCAGACCTGCTCAGTTTCCCAAAGAACACAACACAACCCAACCCTACTTATTTAGGATTGTTTGGAGCGTTAAAATCTGGGCAGAGCAGCAGAAGAAAGCTGTGGTAATTACACTCAGTGGGATGTATTGTACTCAATTCAAATGTAATGGGAGCAGTGCTGGGTAAATGCACACACAAGAACACTCCCTTCCTCCACACGTCCCTCATTCAAATGGATATGGCAGGCACAAAATATACTTTTAACCCAAATATATGCAACACTAGGATTATTTTTATTAACTGAAATAAAGCACCACCACACTGTGTGTGCAGCTACCTCTGCCTGACAGGGCAGATGCTAAAGCTACACAAACCCTCCTGCTCAGCCACAGCAGACTTTGCTGGAGAATCTCTGAAAGATTCAAATGGTTTCAAATTTCTTTAGCTTGTGCACCTTGGTTGAGATAGGATTATTATTTTTTTTGAAAGTGTCTTTCCTGGGATCATTTACAGGCCTCTTAAATGAGAATTAAACCCCCATTACCTCTGAGATCAATACTGGATGCAGGCAGCTGTTAGAACAGGGCTGCCCCAGACCTCAGGGCAGAGGGGAGGGAAGGGGGCACAAGGAGCAATTGTCCTCAGAGGGCTCCAGAGGTGCCACTGGAGCCAAGACCATCGCCCTCTCAGAGGAAAAATCCAGTGACAGCCACTTCAGATTCACCTTTGGCTTTAAGAACCCCTGAGCAGCCAAAATATCCTCCTACTTCTTCTTTCTATTTTTTCTTGCCTGGGTCTCTCTCCTTTCAGTGAGGACAGATGATCTGTTTTGAGTTTAGTTACTGCACGTGGGATTTCTCATTGTTGTTGTCTCTTAGACTTTCCCCTGGCAGAATTTTGTCTCCTTTCCTGCAGAGAAGCCCCTGGAGAAGGAGCATCCCAAGAAGGCTCTGAGCATCTCCCTGCTTTGCATAATCAACCTCTGGAGCAGGCTGGGAGGCAGGAGGGGGCTGTAACACACTTGCCATCATCTCTGCTCTTTTTGCACCTTCTTTTCAGCCTCTCTCTCTCTTTTTCCCCTTACCAGCTTTGCTCCCATCTATGAAAAATCAGCAAATAAAAAGTTACATTAACCCCACCCTGACCTCTCCAACATAATACACTGAGGGCTGATGGGCTGCCTTTGGAGCTTCTCTGAAAAGCTGTCATTCTTCGGCATCCCAAGCACAGCCCAGGGAGCATTTACAGGATAATTAATATATTAAATGCATGAAAAATAGTTACACAGGGCTCCCCCCACCTGAGCTTTCCCCCTCCACACGTATCCTGCCATCTTTTCCAGGGAAAAGGAGGGACACAGAAAAGAAAGGGGGGAAAAAAGATAGATACAGCATGTGCACCATCAATATAAAAGCATCCCCTGAATAGCCATCATAAAAACTGTTCATAATTTTATAGCTTCATTCGTGCTGGAGCACCATAAAGGCAGGCCATATTTTTTACACTCAGGATGCCTCATAAAAAAAAAAAAAAAAGAAAAAAAAAGAAAAAAGGAAGGAAGGAAACTTGGCATGGGGGACGTGGAAGCACAGCAGTGAAACCATCAGCTCACCTGAGGAGAAGAGCTCAGGAAAAGGGAGTTGGAATTTGTCCTCTCTGACCTGTGAGGTTCTGAATCCCACTGAGGCCATCAGAGTAATTATTAATTGGGAGGTCTTTAGGCTTTTTTTCCCCCCCCTCTTTTTCTCTTTTTGCTGACTGCATATTTGCCTTTTTAAAAGGATGATGGAAGGCCAGGGAGGCAGCCCTGCCCTCCAACTGTGTCCTTCAACTTTAAGTGGGCCAGCATCTTTTTTGGTGCTTTGAATCCCCCTCCCCTTTCCCTCCACCACCCCAAATGCAAAATTCATGAGCTGGAGCATGGATTAACAAATAAATTATAATGAAAGCAAATGGGTGGCAATAAAAAATAATAATAATAAAAAAGGAGGCCTCACCTTCACGTGACAGAGGCTGAGCAATATAACAAACCAGCTCGTTTATTTTCACCCAAGCCTGTTCTCTGGCTTGGGAAGGTAGGATTTTAAAGCATTTTAGCCTTTATTTCCTGTAATATATTTGGACAAGGTAGCTGTAAATCTGAGGCAAGAGGAGAAATCAAAGGGTGGCAGGAGAAGATGGGGGTCGAAGGGAAAGGAGCTGTGTTGGTTTGTGGATGTGGCCCCTGAGCTCTGTGATCCAGGGATTTAGAGCATTCACCTGCCCAGCCCTGGCTGGCTGCTCGTGCCACGCTGCTGCTCCCAGCGCTGCCAGCAGCTCAGGCCAGCCTTTGTTCTACAGCTGGCTGCTCTTTTTGGACTGGAACAGCTAAAATAGCAGGAATGCCCCTTAAAAATGCACACACAGGGCTTGTTGCACTCATCAGTCATCCAGAGTCAGGGGAAACCTTAGAGAAATCAGCTGGTTTGTCTAATAAAGCAGAGCAGCTTTAAGAGAAATCCCTGGATAGCCAATTCTTCACTCAGAGACCGCTTCCTTCTTCCCAGAGCTGTACCACAAAAAGGAGGCTTTTCAACAGGAAAGTTTCAAAGCAAACTTCATTTCAATTTTCAGTCAATATTTGGTGAGTTTCATTTGGGCTTCATGTGTTTGTTTTGTAGGTTAGGCTTTTTTCATGGGGTTTTTTGTTTGTTTTTTAATAAATCAACACTAAACCCACCAACATCCTGGAAAGAACCATTAAAAAGACTTCAATATTTGGTCCCAAATTAATATTTCTGATTGAAGGAAGTTTCACAGAAAAAAAAAAAAATAAAGGAAGAAGCAGTTGCAATTTTTTGCCCCATCCCTCTCCAGGTCCTTCCTTCAGCTGAGCTGGCCCCTCATGCCCTAAATGTTGACCAGAGTGGAAGAGAGGAGAGCTGAGTCCTTTTGGATATGGAGCTGGTTGTGGGAAATGCAGAACTGCCTTTGCTTTACAGGACCTCCAAAAAGCTTCAGGAGAACACATTTGCTTTGCCAATCCAAACCAGTGGGGCTCCAGTTTGGGGCTGGGAAGAGGAGCGGGGCTCTGGTCCTGAACAGCCCCAAGGAGCTGGGAGCACACCTGGGAGCCTGGAACAGGGCAGGGATGTGGA
>PYHW01010732.1:1264329-1277285 GCA_013186435.1 Turdus rufiventris
ACCTAAACTAAGCACAAACCTGAGCTACCCACATCACATGAGTGATGTGACGAGTTCAAGCTCCTCAAAGAGGTGGCTCAAGAGCCCCAGCTTGCAGAAGTTGTTTGCCACTAACCCAAATTTGGAGCAGCCAAGAGCTCTGAGCACAGCCAGCCCAGCAGTGCTGTGTTGGGGACAGCAAAAGGGTTGCTGGTACCTCTTGTACCCCGTGGCCAGCCCCTCCAGCCATGGCAAATAACAGAAAAGTGCTATTGAACAAGTCAATAAAATGCTCAAAATACAGAGGTAATCTTTTCTATCGGCAGCTATTGCTGGAAACTAGGCTGGCAGTTATCAGAGTATAAACACAGCTTGGGAATGAAGGTAATAACAATGGAATACACTTTTCTCTAGGTTAAAAAAAAATCCCATTTTAGTATAGAGAAGCAAGCATTTCTGTGCTGAGAGCACGGAGAGCAGATAACAGGGAAGCAGGCAGCACAGGGCGTGTGTTTAATGCTCCTGAGTTAATCTGAGCACGGGAGATTGGGTGGCAGAACCTCGGCCCTGCGGAGGTGAGCGCTGCAGATGATCATTGCTCACGGCCATTGTTTCAGGCACATAACATTTCACCCTCCCGTGGCACTTGTCACCTCAGGTGACTTCCCAAAGTACATCATTTCACAGCCGTGGAAGTGCCAGCTCTCCTGTATATTAACAAACGCTGCCTCTCGCCCCACATGGCAAAGGAGATGACAAATGCAACAACCCCTCAACGGTGGGAGCAAATAACACACGGCAAGTGGATGCTGTGGAAAATAAAAGTAAAAAGAGAGAGCATTTCTGTACCCACATACGTAGGCTGACCCCCAAAAAATCATCAAGGCAAAAAAAGCTAAATAATTTAATTCAAACACAGTCAGTTGGGTGTCAGCAACAGCTCATTTGCAAACAGCCACTTGGGGAAAAAAGGAAAACAAAAAGCTGGAAATCAGGATGCTTGGTTTGGCAGCACAGCAACAACTGCCCGATCCAAACTCCACCACAGCAAGTGAGAATGGGTTTGCAAAAGCTGGAGAGAGCCGGCAGAAACACCAAAAATGGGTTTGAGATCCTCCTTGGCCTTTACATATTGCCAAAAACCTCCAGCAGTGACTCTGTACAGGGGTTTTTTGATTTTTCTTTTCCAAAAACTTAAGTGGAATACTCCTATTTCATCCACTGCAATTTAAGTTCTAGTTTTTCATAAAAAGCCTATATTTGAAAATGAAGATAACACGTCTCAACAACGACACTTCATATAAAGTCCTGATAGTCACAAATCAGACCAGGAACACCACATTCAATCTTTAAAAGCAGAAGCAATTAATAAAAACCTCAAGTTATTTTCCCCATGTGCCGCTTTCCTTATAGGAAAAAAAAAATCCCTAATTTTGACCATTTTATTTATAAGCATGTTTGAAGTCAGCTGTCTTTAGCAGACAATTTGATTTTACAAGAGCCCAGTCCTTAAGAGGCACCACCAATTTAATTTTGAGATTAACCTCTTAGGGCCACGATTCCACGTGGCACAACCTCAAACCAGAGCAGCTGCCGCTCCCCTCAATTTACCAACTCACCACTTGTATTTTCAGTTAAAACCTGGGCTTATTATGATTTTTACTCTTATTTTGGAAGCCCCTCAGTCGTGCGCCCTTTGCTGAGAGGGAGCTGTGGGGTGGTTGTGACAGGCCTGGATTGCCTGCCCCGTGTTTGTGCTGCTCGGATGATGGAGGGTGGCAGTGCAAGAGCAGCAGGGGAGGTTTGTACCTGAGTTTATTTTCACCAGTGTGGGGCAAAGCCAGCCCCAGCCTGGGTGAGTTATGTCCCTGAGCTGTCAGGCTCTCCCATAAAGGGCACCTTTGTGAGCTTTAGGAGGAAGGGGGGATCATTCCAGACTGGGAGCCCAGCACAGAGCATCCCCGCCTTCCCTTCCTTGCCCTGCCAATTAATCTGAACCCCACAGACACCCCGGGGAGGCTCTGGCATGCAGAAATCAACTGATCAAATATGCAATAAGCGGTCAAGCAGTGTCCCCCACAGGCAAGCAGAGACTGGAGTCGTGTTTGTGTGAGGCTCGGCAGCCAGAGCCGCGCTCGGAGCCTGCAGGAGGGGAACTCTCTTCACCTCCACGCTGCCACAACAACCAGATTCAGCTTCAAAAACACACTACATTAAGTAAGGGACCTAATGATAGTGTACTTGTCCGGTTTTTTTTAAATTAAATGATGTTCATTAAAGGAACATCACCTCCCCATAATTAATTTTGCTTTGAGAAGGAAAGGGAAAAGCTACAGACAATTAATGTACCATGCAAGCTCTAGTAGATGCTCCATATATTTCCTCCCTACGACCAACCCTCCTCCCTAACAGCATCTCTGCTCACCCCCCCTCCACTTCTGCAAGCAGGGGCTGAGTTTTTTGGCAGGGAAGCAGCACAATAACACAGCAACCTCCCCATGCACTTCAGCCAGCCTGACAGCACTTCAATAGGGTTACACGCTCATGTTTTGATATCTGCAATCATATTCCGCTCTCCCCGACTTACAGAGATCCAAGAAAACTGTTGAAGACACCCAGACAATGAAATCAATGGGACAGTGATGAGTCTTTACAGAGTAACATGTGCAGGGATGAATAAAAGTGTTTGGGTTGTGGCAGCGCAGAGGCAGGGTGGTGGGGAAGCAGGGAGGCTTTGTTTGGGTGTTTTGTATTATCTGGAACATTTTTCCTGAGGGTTTCAGCCTGGCAGAAAGAACAAGTGCATATGGCTGATGAGCCAAAAATAAGAGAGAAATCACAAATAAAACAGAATTATTCCTCAGCTGTGAATCAGTAGACAGCACTTCCTACAGGCCAGCATGCACAAGACAGTGACACGTGTAAGGTCGGAGAGTGATAAAATCAATAAATCCCCAAGCAGGGAAGAAGAGCCCAGTGGTTTCAGCAAATGACACAAATTAGCCCTCTCTCCACAGCTGTGTGCCACTCTTTTGGAAGCCTTGAGGAATGAAACCCTGCTCGCCCCAGGAAGGTAACAGAATCCATGGCTGTATCTCCCTGCCCCTGTGTTTGTACAGGCAGGGATGAGGATGCAGCCTGGAGGTGTTTGCTTATTTTATCAAACAGCAAATTGATTGTAGCTGTTGGATAAAAGCACTGACATTTCATAAACTGCACAGAAGAATTTTGCTGACACAACTCCAGACGAGTCCAATTTGATTAAACTAACAAACTCTCTCCTGGAAACACCTGCAGATTCGTCCCTGCTTTTACCAGCCTGAACTTTTACTGCCTTGGCTCCTAAACACAGAGGTGTTAGCTATCAGCACAGCCTTGAGAGGCATGAAATCAAACCCCCTCGAGCCCCACACTTTCAACCAAATTGGCACCACGCTGTGTTGAAACCAGGACCGAGGCTGTGAAGCTTTGAGCCCCCTTGTGACAAACAAGAAACACCTTTCTGAGAGCTGGGCAGGACACAGCCCCTGCTGGCACCAAGGGCTGCTCCAGGTGGGAAGCAGGAAGCTGTCCCAGCCCAGTGCAGTCTGAGCTCACACGTGTGTGCTATCCACACTCCATGCTGCTGCCAAGCTGGAGCCTTTCACGTTTTTCCCTCATCCCAGGGTGGTGGCAGCAGGACAATCCCCAGCCTGGCTGGAAGGGAGGGCTCTGCTGTGCCTCTCCTGCACGATGCTCTCCTCCCCTCTGTGTGTGTTAGGGCAGGCAAGAAAACACAAGTTCACAGGAGGTAAAGAGTCATGCTGAGGACAGGCAGTGAATTCCCTTGGCAGGGAATCAGCATTTACTGAAATATCTGTGAACTGAAACCCACTGCCCTTTTAGGTTTCCGTCCTTGGAAGGCTCATGTGGATGGGTTTTGCTGGAGATGATAAATATTGTAAAGAGGCAGTTTTGCTTCTTTTAACACTTTTGCACAATTTAAAGCACTTTCTCAAATGTGCTGTTCAGGCAAGACCTCACAGGAGCCCAGAGGGTTTTGTTCCTTCAGGTGGTGACAGGCCAGGCCCTTTCCCTCTCCCCAGCTCCAAGCTAATCCCTCTCCTTCACACACATCACACCCGGCCTTCAGGATAGCTGCATTTTTGAAAAACTGTTTGTGTAATGTATGAAGACTAACTTGGATTCATGAATATTTGATTTAATATACATTTATTTCCCCTAAAGGAAGATACATTTTATTTAATACTGATTGCAGTTCTTATTACCTTCCTAAACCCAGCACACCACTCAGCATTCCAATTATGCCAGCACGCTATAGTTATGGCTGAGGAAGCACTTTCATTATAAGCTTCTGTTTTTAGACACTTGTAAAACTCCTACCATTACATGCTCATCCCCCAGCCCATCCTGCAGAGCAGTCCTTGGAGCTGGGGATGCTCCAGCTGCATCTCAGCCCAGGCAGGGCAAGACCTAAACCTCCTTGAGCCAAAATTTCCTATTCATGTTGGTTTAAAGATGTGATCCAGCCCAGATCTGACAACAGCAACAATATCGTGCTAAAAAACCTGAAATCAAAATTAAACCTTCACTGCTCAGCTCACATTGCAGTAACTGCTTGAAGTGATTTTAAACCTGGACAAAAGTTTAATTCAGCCCTGCAGCACTGTATGGAGTGTGTAACCCACAGCAAGCAATCCCCAGATCCCCTGGCTGCTGTGACACTCCTTGGATCTGCAGCACACACACAAGGAATGCAAGCCCAAGCTCGTATATTTTTCCTCACAAAGCTTGCATTTGCTGAAGAAATCCCTCCTCTCTCAGGAGATCAATTGCATTTATGGAGCAGAGTTACTGCTGAAGAAGAGGCAACACTTCAAGTGACATTTTGCCTGGTGTCTTTATGTCCCTGGCTGGGATGCTGAGCATTCCACGGCCCTCCAGGATCCCTGGCTGATTTAGGACAGCTGTGGACTTAAGAGAAAAATACTTCCCCCCGTTATCTTCATGAGTGCAGTCAATCTCAGCAGCCAACATTTGGAAGAGAGTTGGTTGGCTGGTTTTACAGCTTAAACGGTGCTAAAAAGAAACAGCACAGGTCATTCTGTTTCCTCTCACCCAAAGTGTTACAAAGCGCTTTGCAATGTGCCCAGCAGCCTCCGGCTGCACTCGCAGCTCCCTCCAGCAGCTGCCAAAATGCAGCAATTTCAGAGGGGAAAAAACAGCTGCTTCAAGACAGGACCAAACGCTTCAATATCGCAAAAGTATTTCTTATTCAACTAAAATGATTGCACGAGCTTAGATAGAGGGGGGGAAAGCAATCAGGGATTTTTAAATTCTGACAGGGACAAAGAGTGAGATCGGGGAGCAAAGCGTGCCGGGGAATTGTCCGAGGGCCACAAGTGCAGGAGCTGCACTCTGCACAGAGCAGGGCAGGCAGGATGGGGCAGAGATGAATAGGAATGCTGATTACTTCTACCAAGGCTCAGGAAATGCTCTGCGATCTCATTGAAGTGCCCGGAATAGTATAATTGGTTCAATTGTCTCACTCAATCCGCATCTGCAGCGACCCATTGTCCTTTGCCAGCCAGCCCCGCTCCTGGCCCCTGCTGCATCCTACTCGGCGCTGTCCCACATTATAGCCCCGATTAGATAAGTGGTGTTTTGCTTTGTGCTGTAATGTGTTACTGTTTCATGCTGGGATGTATAAAAGAAAAATGCAATCACGGACCGAAGGGGAAGAAAGGGAGGAGAGGAGGCACGGAGACATTTGTTTGGAGGCTTGGTTACTCTCTTTAATAAACAGATTTTTCAACAGGTTATGATCTGACTGCCTCTGCAGATAATGGACGGCTTGGGATGTAAAATGTGGCGTGCACCAAACCTGGCTGGAGAACTGGGATGCTTGGAGAAGTCACCTGCTCAGCATCACAGCCCCGTCAGGACCCTGCTGTCCCTGAGCTCACAATTCAAACCACAGCGAGTATCGGGCTGCCAAAGGCGTTCCAGGCCAGGAGGACGATGGAAGCTCAGCTGCGGGCTGCCGAGGCTAGCAGGAACAGCGACGTGCGAGCTGGCTGTGAGGCCAGCCTGACTCAGCACCCACCGAGTACATCGCTGCTGTCCTGGATTCACCGGGCCGAGCCGTGCCGTGCGAGCGCAGCCTCCAGCAGCCGGGATCAAACCTGTCCTGCCCCGCATCCCTGAGCTCCAGACACGTCCCTGAGCTCCGGACACATCCCTGAGCTCCAAACACATCCCTGACACATCCCTGAGCTCCAGACACATCCCTGAGCTCCAAACACATCCCTGAGCTCCAGACACGTCCCTGAGCTCCAAACACATCCCTGAGCTCCAGACACATCCCTGAGCTCCAAACACATCCCTGAGCTCCAAACACATCCCTGAGCTCCAGACACGTCCCTGAGCTCCAAACACATTCCTGAGCTCCAGACACATCCCTGAGCTCCGGACACATCCCTGAGCTCCAGACACATCCCTGAGCTCCAAACACATCCCTGAGCTTCAAACACATCCCTGACACATCCCTGACACACCCCTGAGCTCCGGACACATCCCTGAGCTCCGGACACATCCCTGAACTCCAAACACATCCTTGAGCTCCGGACACATCCCCGAGCTCCAAACACACCACTGACAGACCCCTGACACATCCTTGACACATCCCTGAGCTCCAAACACACCCCTGAGCTCCGGACACATCCCTGAGCTCCGGACACATCCCTGGCACATCCCTGACACATCCCTGAGCTCCAAACACACCCCTGACACATCCCTGAGCTCTGGACACATCCCTGAGCTCCGGACACATCCCTGGCACATCCCTGACACATCCCTGAGCTCCAAACACATCCCTGAGCTCCAAACACATCCCTGACATATCCCCGAGCTCTGGACACATCCCTGACACATCCCTGAGCTCTGGACACATCCCTGACACATCCCTGAGCTCCGGTCACATCCCTGTCACACCCCTGACACTCCGGTCACAGCCCCGAGCTCCTCCCGCAGGAAGCAGAGCGTGGGGCCGGGGCTGTGCTCAGCAGACACCGCAGCCCTTTGCACTTTCCCAGCACCTTCCAGCCCGGTGCTTTGGCAAACTCAGCGATCCTCCCCTGTCCCTCTGTCCCGGAGAGCCACAAATCTCCGCGTTTCACACACACCGCTCCAAAGCTCGCAGGGATTGAAGGCTGAATCCCAGGAGCTTCCAGCAAGGGAGCCGCTATTCCAACCTGCCCGGGTGCCTCCAGCTGTGGCCCAGCCCCGGGGGACAGCGGTGGCCGGAGCCATGGCCGGGATGAGGGCTCCCTCTCCCGTTACAACCGCGGCCCTTTGGGGGAAGCCTCAAAGGCATCCCGGAGGAAGATGCAGGATTCTGGAGAGGGCCAGGAAAGCACTGCCAGGGCTCTGCTCAACACCCAGAGTGGTTATTAACCAGAAAATGGATAAGGAAGGAGATCCCAAAAGGTTTTCTTTCTACTGGACAGGAATGCCAGGGTGAAATGGCAGCAAGCAGGGATTCCTTTGGAGTCTGAGCACCAGCACAGAGCTCTGCCTTGGCGCATCCTTCAGAGGATTCGTTTAGTGTTTACCAACAGCCTTTCCCCACTGCTCCTTCAGGTTATGCACAACACAAATCATCATCTTGGCTTCCTTGAGCCTACCCTCACCCTTTACAGCCTGGCAGGGGGAGAAGCGAGGCACGGGGTGAGACAAGTGAGCATCATCATCCTCCTCCAGCCCTTGCCTTCATCTGAAACCCTGGCTCCAGTCCTCAACATGGGCATGTCCTGCCTCTTGGCTCTGCCTGTGAAATCAGTATTAATCTCTCTGGCCTGTGTATATTCATTAGATAAACACTGAAACTGGGATGGTTTTTGTTGTCTGCTCCGTACACATCATAACCCTGGGAAGACAAGATGAATTTGACAGCTAATGTAAAAATTACAGTAGGCAATATATCTTAGATTTGGGTGGAACACCAAGATGAGAGTTAATCAATAAAATCCTAACTTAGGTATTGTACGAAATGGCACTTCATTCATTATTAGGAGTTGGTGTAAAACATGATTTACTGGTTTGATGTATTGGCCCTTCACCTTAGGGACCTATTTTCAAATCCAGTCCAATCCAAAGTGACTAAAGATCCCTGTAGCCCAAGGGCTCGGGGAGGATACCACTGCCAGGAATTTATGGGATCTGCTTGTAATGAAATGTTTGTAGGCACAGGGATGCTGGAAGGGTTAACCTCCAAACCAGCACAATCATGGAAAGTCAGGCACTTCCCCTAAAAACATCAAGTGCAAATGAACACTGCTGGGCATTCCTTTCTCTGCCCATGGATTGTCCCCAATCCCTCCAAACTGCTCTCCACTTCCATTTGCTTCTCTCCCTGCTCTAGAAAGCTCCAAGGATCTGAATGATTGGGATTTTTTGTTTGTTGATTGTGTTTTTGTAGCCCCCAACACAAAAGGCACCTTCTGACCCCTAAACAAAGATACAGGGGCCATAAACTCACTGGCACAGGGCAGCTCAGCTACAGCCCAGCCCAGATGCTTCAGAGCACTTGGCTATTAAAACCCAGTGAATTCCCCAGTAATTTTATAGTCACACATCAGATTTTGAAGCCTGATCCATGTAAATAAGATTTGGCTTCTACAAAGGAAAAGTTTAATTATAATATTAACTACAATTTTAATTATAATGGTCCAAGAACAGACCTCTAATAGAGCTGCTCTGAGCTCCTTTATCCCCATCCCCCTTCCACTACAGAAACAGAGGGAAGAGATGCTCCTTTTGCATCACACTTGAAAATTAAGTGGGTTGTTCATTTTTTCCCAAAAATCCTCATGTTTTTTTTGCACTGGGGTGCTGCACTACTATGCACAACATAAACTCAATCCTTCCACAATATTCAGGAAGAAAAAACTTTAATAATTCATAGAGAAAACACATGGCAGCACAGCCCATCCTCCCTGCTCGGAAGGGCACAGAAACCAGTGGTTTGCTCTCCTGCTGTCTTTTTACAATCAATTGCTCCAGGAGACCTTGTACAAAAGACCTGGCTCAGGTGTCCTATGAATCCAGTAGCCATCAAAGCCCAGTAAAGCTGAATGAGAAGTGGGATGATTTAGATGCTAATGACTAATGGAGTGATATCTGTCCGTGCCATTGGCAGCCATGCAGGGAGAGCAGGGAGCTCGCTCAGGTCTTGTCTGTGCAGGGAGGAGAGAAAGATCCCTTATCACATTTTATAAGTTTGCATTTATAGGGCAAATAAAATAGAGCATTTTAAAAACCAGGAAGCATTTCAGAGGACAGATTCTTTTTTTCTTTTTCATATAAAAATCACAGATAGAATTTAACTTTAAATACTTTTCTGGCTAGGGAAAAAAAAATCAATTGAACTGATTACCTTGTTGAGTACCAGTGAAGATTTTAGTTGTCTTTGTAATTGCAATTTTTCCTTGCTGCCTTTTAAACATAAAAGGAAAGTGACTTTACTGCTGCAGTAAAACCATGGGCCCTAGTCAAAACCAACAAAGCAGAGATTAACCCTCTCTGTGCTGTTCCAGCTCCACAGGCACCTTTAAAGTCTTTCTGTTCAGAACATCAGTGGTAAATCCATCTCACGTGCTTTAGAGGCAACATTTTAATTTTTTTCGCCCCAAAACCAACCAATTTTGACATGATTCTAGAAAAAGAAAATTAAAGGAGCTGATAATTACTCTCTCCCACTGAAAAGGCAAGGATGAGTGCCAGGCTCCCAGGCCTGGATGGAAGACAGCTCTGTCCAACACTGTCATCACTCTACTGTGACTCCTTGTCCCCTCTCACAGCAGCCACCTGCACCTTTCTCCTGTTTTTCATTTCCAGAGGCTCATTTTAAGAGCTGCGGGGCCCTGCATTGGTACCTTGAGGCACAAAAGCAGAGGTGCCTGCCCTGGGCATGGAAAGCTCTCAGAGCCCAGCAGAGAGGGAAGCTGTCCCAGCAGTTTAGACCCCATGTCCTGGTGGAACCACTGATCTGCTGGAAATACCACCTTGAACTCTCCACAGCCCTCTCAGATTGGGTTGATACCACAGGATTTTGGGTCAATACCAAAGGTTTTACTGTCAACACCAGCTGTGAGGTTGGCACAGACCAGGAGCTGCCCTTGGCACACTCTGCAGTCTGTTGGCATTGGTGCCTCTGGTAGTGCCCCTACTCTCCCAAAGAGATGGAGCCCTCAGGCCAAGCTGGACCAGCTCAGCTTCCCCTGCATCCCTCTCCCCAAATCACCATATCAGAGTGCCCTCAGTGCCAAAAAAATTCTCAGTGTCACCTGGTAGTGATAAGATTCCACACGAGTCTCCTGAGGTTTATATTTATACATTGCTCTGTATACAATGCTCCCCACTCGTAACAGGCATGGTTACAAGACAATCAGTTAGAGGGAACAAAAATAGATTTCCCAAACCAGACATCATAAATTCAGTCCTTCACCCCTCCTGGTTTAAAACCAGCACAAACTGCAAATATAAAAGTGACACTTTGAGGCTTCTGCAGGTCCTGCTGGCTCTCTGAACAGGGAGCAGAATGAAAGGGAGGCGAGGACTTGAGCTGGAGATGCAGCTTCCCTTCAAATAATCATCCAGGAGCAAAATGGACTTTCTCAGACAAAACAGCAAAGATTCTGCCATTCAGTAACCATTTCTGATCAAAATTTACTTTGCTTCTACCACCCAGACAGCTCTTTATGCATGTCCCCTGCCACCCTAAATCACCGGGTCTATTGTAACACTTTTATTGTAGCCCATTCACAGGCACACACTGTCATTGATGTGCAAGCCACGCCAGGAGGGAGCCAAGGGAGCAGCCCCTGAGCAGGGCATGGCTGAGCCTGAGCCCCACCTGCCACAGTGCTCCCACCCAGAACTCCCCAGTCCCACCACATTGCTGTTGGATATCGTGCCTGAAGACAAATTTCCATTTCTAATGGTTCTGGGATTCCCTAAAGGTCCCTCTCTGGATACTTCAAGAGGCAGGAATAGTTGAAGTCACACCTCGTGTTCTTTAGGGCTTTGTGTTTTCAACCAGTACAACCTTACCCAGTTAAACCAGCTGAAAACAAGTCCAACCAAACCCAGCTTTGCCTGAGTCATGATCCCAACCAGCCCCCAGAATCTTCAGCAGTTGTCACCGAAATATCGCAAGCAAGGGAGAGGAAATGCTGAGAGGTGTCAGAGTCACAGTTTGAAAGATCACAAAGTCAAAGACTGCAGAGCCTGCTCTGGGGCTGACAAGGAAGCGTGGTAGACACTTGCTAAACTCACAGTTTGCTCTCACTCTGCAGAGCAGGGCTCTTGTGAAACCAAATCCACAACGCTTTTGGTGGGCAGGACATCAAAGGTGCATCTACTCAACAACTTCAGCACTTTTGTCTGGGCAGGAAGCAGAGAGTCAATAGAATTTCTTTAGTTCCTCACTTCTAATAGCTCAAATGTCTTAGAAAGCCACCAGCCCATGGTGGCCGTGCAACACTCCACACACAAGGACTTTGACAGGACATTCAGGAGTCCTGAGAGTCTCTCTGGCTTTGGAGCAAGTCCCTTGATCTGGCACACAAATTACCAGGTGTTTACAACACATGGGTTTGAACACAGAAAAAGGAGTGGAACAGCAGATGGAATTCACAGTGAGAGGAACAAAAAAAGTCTGAACAAATTGTAACTAAAATACCGAATTGAGCACTACTCCTAAATCTGCTTCCAAAACAAACACCCCATGCCTGTTTCAGAAGTCAGAACTGGTTGTTCTGACCAGGCTGGTGTCACGCCAAGCTGCCAGCAGCCAGGGCTGGTTTCTAAAGAGCACCTCCCAATGTTTAATGCCATGCAAGGCACATCCCCAGCCTCACACCACACGTTCCTGCCCTCGTTCCAGCTGAGGATTTAGCTCCTTGTTGTCACAGGATGAATGTTTTTATTCTGTTTGCTCCCAGGCCAGTATCAAAAGCTCCCAGTACATGGGTTAACCAGATGATCCTTTAATACACAAAGGACCCCCAAACAGCTTAACCTTAACCCATCCGTAAAGATTCCACCCAGCCTGCTAATGCTGTCCTGAGTCGTGTTCTCTATTATTACGTCTGAAATCCGTTAAAATTTCACACAATTTCCTGCACAGCAGTGTATATAATAGTGCTGGGAGCCAATATGTTTCTATAATTGGGCCTGTAGTGGGGCAGAGTCCAAAGCAATTAATCCAGCCTCCTTCCTTGTTTGCGCCCATATAAAGCTGACAGGGTAGAGAGTAATTGGAAGTGAGCGGCCTCTATCCCCTACTTTAAATTAATATTTTCCTGTTCTGATTTAATTTCACCCGGTAACAGTGACACAAAGACACGCCATGTCAAGCACTAAGTAATCTGCAGCAGCTGCCTTAGGACAAAACTTTTATTCATCAGTAATATAGTGACCTGTATATCACTGCACTCACTGTATACAATATTCCTGTCACACAGACAGCTGCATTTAACTCTGTATAATCAGCAGAGATGGGGGAAATATATGTAATATCTACATAGTCCTTTATGTGTGTGTTTGTGTGAAGATACAAAACAGATGCAGGAATTTATTTAATTATGAAACACGCAGCTTTCCAAAAGGGGACAAAAAAATTAAATGGCAAATGTAAAAAACACGCTAATCAGCAGAGCCAAGAATCCATGCAAATGAAACGCCAGAAGTAATGGCCAAAACAGCCAGGCCATTAAATCAAATCACTGAGAAAATAATGGCTAAACTCTCTCTTACTTGTAACACTCAATTTATGTAGTCAATATGGCTCTGAATGAATGAGTGAAGGTACTAAGAGCACAAATCTAAATTCAATATACATATCTTAGAAAAATCCCCAGCGCCCGCTGACGAGGCACGGAAAACAAAACTGAGACCATTCCCATTTCACCACA
>PYHW01010732.1:1277588-1313838 GCA_013186435.1 Turdus rufiventris
GGAACATCCAAATGTCCAGAGATTATGGTAACAAGCCCACAGCTGCCAGAGAATTTATAGGAGACTGTGGCAAGCTGGGACCAGGTATGGCTTGGGAGGATGGGAATTGAGAGCAGGAGCTCCTTGAGCTAGCCCAGGATGTGCACAAGGTCTGGGACAGTTAAACACAGCCCTGCTGGGAAACACTGGGAAAGCTGTTCCACTTCAATACGTGCTGTATTCATACACAATGTAATGTGGTTTTAATTCATAGCCTGCTCAGACGTGGACCAGAAGCAGGAGCTCACTGTTGAACTGACATCACTTGTAGGAAATAAGGGGTTTGTTTTCCAAATAAATAGGGCTGCCCAATCTTACACCCCCGATTCGTTTTCCAGGGAATTTGAAGCTAACAGCTTCTTTGTCTCCAGCCCAATTTGAGCAGCACAGTAGAGTGGCATGGACAAAACCACCAGGGCTACAGGCACAACTTCCCTGACCAAAGCATAACAAAATTCACTACCACCCTGCAGGCTCAGCTCTCTGTGCCTGGGAACAGAAAGGAGCTGAAGGATCTGTTTGCAGGGTGAAGAACTGGAGATCCCAGTTTACTAGCTGGTGCACCGTGTGCAGCCTGGAGCAGTGACATCCTAGTTTATCAGGGACACAGAAGGAGCTGCAGGAGGTTTCATTGCATGAAAATGCAGTCTCAGGGAACTACTGAGGGACATGGCAGCTTAGCCCTCTGCGGATCAGCAGCTTATTTCCAGTTGCTTAAATTCTCTCCTCCTCTCTTGTTTCTGATTCTGTTGGATTTTCTCCCTACTCCAGTATTACATTTCCATTTACAGGTAATGTGCTTAGGCCAGACATGATCACCAGCACGGGCGGCTAGAAATAGAGCTGACCCTAAGAAGTCCCCTGCATTAAGCTCAGCTCAGCTGCCAGATGATCCTACAGCAGTGGCCATAGCCCTGTGAGACCCCTCCTGTACCTGCTCCAGGAGCTGAGGCCATGGCACATCACATTCAGCTGTCATGATATTGTCACCTGCTTACAGAAACAGCTCCTGCCCTGCCAGGGCACATCCAGAAACACTCTCAACCCTGGCATTGCTGTCTCCCCCAAAAACCCCGTCACATCACTGCTCCAGCTGTGCTCACAAGACTCCCAAAATCCCAAAGCCACAGGGTTTGCAGCATCCTGCACAGCTCAGGCATTCACCCCTCAGCTGAGGACACCAAAGCACCCACAGGGTTTGTGCCACACCAGCAGTGGTGGCTTTTGGTCATTATTCTGCAGGAGGAAGATTTGGTTCTGCACATGCTTAGCTCTGTTACAGCCTTATATGTTACTGCTGCTCCCATCACCTGCCAAATCCATTTACACCAGCAGACATTTCTAAATGTGACCTTGCTTTCACACTCAAATGACAAAAAGCTTTCCCCCAGTAATGCTTTGGACACAGCCACACGTGTCCCACTGCTCTTCTGCAACACACAGGAGAACAGATGCGGTGAAGAAGAAAGGTATTTACTTCAGGGCAGGGCTTTTCTCCTAAAGGAAATCATAAAACGAGATGCTGCAGCACCCTCCAGCATCCTGCCTGCAGGAGAGAGCCCGGGTGGGCACTTGGCAATACAGAACCACATTGCTGCAGCCAGGACAGAGACCTTCCTAGGCTGGCAGGGCAATCTGCAGCTGAGGATCCTTTTCATTCCAACAAAACCAGGCAATGACACCACCAGCATTACATCTAACCACACCCCCCTGCTCTTATTCAGCACTTTGTCTCACGGTGACACCGAAACAATCCCAGCCTTTTTACCTTTTTTTCTCTTACTTAATTTTGCTAAATTCTGCTGTCAAAAATAGTAAATAGGAAGCAAATAGATCACCCCGATTCCACTCATTATTTCCATTGATTTTAAGTCTGGACAGGGCTATTACGATCACGTTACAAATTGTCTATTTGTAGAAAGAAAAGTTTAAAAAATGGCAAGTTATCTGTTCTTGACCCAAAGCGATGGGCAGCATTATAACCAGCTGTTCCCCTTCACTGCCGAGGTGGCTGCAGTTAGTGGCAGAACAAATGATCCCTTTGTGCAGTTTTGCATAAATGTTTGTCAAGTGTCTTGGGCTTCCCTCACAACGTTGGCTATTAAGGAACAGAAGTAAAATTCCCCGGAGCACAAGTGTGTGTGGGGAGTTATCCACTTAGGCTAAAATCCTCGTCAATATATTTTTGTCTCGGGAGAATCCCCGTGCAAAGGGGAGAACAAAATCCGTGATCACCATGCAGAGGGTGGTGGCAGGAGGACAGGCAGGTGCAGGGAGCCCTTGAGCAATCCTGAAGTGGCACAACCTTCTCCAACTGGCAAAAAATGCTGGAGCCAGCATTAAAAAAAAAAAACAAAAAAAAAAACCCAAACAACAAACCAACAACCTCGAAAGCTTTTGAGCATCAGCCTTGCAGCCAAGCACACCCAGCACACTTCGATTTTGATGTACAGTTTGAAACAAATCAATAGCAGTATAATAATACTCAGCACGCTGTGTAATTTTTATATCATTAGTTTTCATTTTCCGCTCCCCATGCATCAAAAAACTTACAACGGGCTCGTAAAGTTTATTTAGTATTCCATGAATTCCTAATCAGTTTCATTTCATAATGATTCAGAGCGGCCGTTGCCAGGGCCCTGGTGTCAAAAAATCGATAAAACCAACACACTTTTCCTGATGGCGGCTGCAAAAGGATCTATTGTAGGGGAATTATGATTTATGTCTGGGCTGCACCACGAGCAGCAGCAAGCGACAGGCTGGCTCAAGAGCTGAGATGTTCGCCAATAATGATTTATATGCGCTCCTCTCCCTCCCCCGGCCCCCGGGGTCCCCCCTGTGCTCCAGCACTGCCCCAGTGCTGCCAGCAGAGCCCGGCCTGTGTGTGCCGGGCTAAGCCGGGCTCAGCCAAGCCCAGCCCAGCCCAGCCAAGCCGGGCTCTGCTCGCGGGCTCGCACAGGGACACCGGCGCTCCCCCCGGCCTGCCCTTGTCCCCAGGCTCTGTGACAATCCATTGAGCCCCAGATGAGCGCGGGCACCGTTCGATTTTCAGCTCTGTGCAGAAGGGGCCGATTTATCTTGGGGCACCCGTTCTGTCAAGGCTGGGAGGGCGAGCGGGCTCTGTGTGTCACCACGGGAGGGTGAAGCAAAAACTCTGCGGGGACACAGGGACACACAGAAAGTTAGATTTTCAAAGAAAAATCTCTTTCTGAAGACCGAGAAGCCAAAATGTGAAGGTTGCGGCTGTTCTGGGTGGCAGGGCACAACGCAGAGAAAATCCAGATGTTGTGGGTGAGGGATGGCTGCGCTGGCAATGGGGAGGTGCCTCCTACAGCAGGAGGAAGCAGCAATGCAGGGCGAGCAGCGGGTTCTGCTTCATTTCTTGTGTTAATCAGGTTGGAGGTTCTCCACCAGGGAGAGGCAGAGACACAAAACAGCTCAGGTTGAGCTTGTTGTTAAAGTCCTGTTTACAGAAAGGATTAACAGCATCACTTAAACATCTAAATTAATTTATTGAGGTGCCTTTACTACCCTTTGCTCATTTCCATAAAGAATTTTCAACATGAGGAGATTCCCTGCCCTCACTCTGCCTCACAAAGCTGTCGACGCTTTTCCAAGCACAGTCCTTCAGCCTCCAAGGCACAGCCACCTTTCCATCCTAATTTTAAATATTAAGATGTACAGCAGCATGTGTGATTAACAGCTTCCTTTCACATCTTCTGAGCTCCAGCAGAAGCTGCAAGGAAGAGGACGTCACCATGACCCAACATGAGCACCAGGAGCTCCAGCACAGCCCCCTCCACCGTGCCAGGCAATAAAGGAAATTATTGGGGATTTTCCTATAGCAGCATCACCCTGCTTTATTGTGTGCATTAGGCAAGAGGGGGCAGTAAAGGGGGAGAAATATTCAGAGAATAATCCCCCTTTCAGGGGAGTTGCTGAGCAGAAATCAGGCTCGTGGCTGCACACAGCTGCCCTGAGCAGACAATGCCCTCGCTCACACTTTTAGCCTCTGGTCCTCACATGAGAAATGCTCCGTTTTGGGGCTGGCTGGAGGCAGGATTGTACTCAACCTTCTGCAGGGACAGTTCATGCAGAGCATCACCTCCCTTCCCTCTGACAATCGTGTTCTCACGGTTTTTTTCCCTGTTAAAACACAGACCTGAAACTTTCTTCTAAGTATAAAGCTGAGGTTCACACCCAGCTCTAGATGTCTGAGATAAACACTGCTTGGTCCTTCTATGAATACATACAGTTAGAAGGTTGGAAATTACGTATTCAGCACCAGCTCCTCAGCAAGTCTCTAGTAAACAAAAGGGAAGTTTAAGTTGGAATTATGCCACTTGGTTAATAACAAGCAGTTATGATGAGATGATTCAATAGCTTGGGTGAAATGAAGGTCCCAGAGACAGCATTGCCTCCATTTATTTACACACCTCGTGTTCTCACACACACACACACTGTTTGCTGATTATCT
The DNA here is from genome assembly GCA_013186435.1 of Turdus rufiventris. NCBI lineage: Eukaryota > Metazoa > Chordata > Aves > Passeriformes > Turdidae > Turdus > Turdus rufiventris. Next base: position 1,282,105 of record PYHW01010732.1, read on the forward strand.
TGGAAAAGCAAAGCTTTACATCCCAGCTTCTCCTGCTCCAGGCCTTGTAAATTGAGAGTGCATCAACTAGCAAAGCACTCTGAGGCACCCAAGGGTGCTGGGGTTCTTATTTGGGGAGCAATTCCATGAAAAAGCCTCCCTGGAACACAGCAGCCTCCAACAGGAACATGCAGACAATTACACGAGTCTCTGACAGAACACTTGACAGGTTTTTTTCTGCCAGCATGAAGCTGACTCTAACAGAAGTAATTAGCCACCAGCTTTTCAAATTTATATTCTCTTTCTGAAGCAACAAAACCGATTTGTTTATTTTTAAATTAGGTTGGTGAGTGATGGTGATTTAGGGAAACTGAAGCCAATGAAAGAGGTTTTGTACAGTCATAAAATGAATAAGTTTCACTCTCTTTTCTCTCCCCGAATGAAGCTCAAAAGGAAGAGATCTGGTGCAAGGTCTGGAGCTGAGAAGAAGCAAAATATAGACGGTATTGAGAAAAGGGGAAAAAAGATAGTTCAGGGGAAAAAGAAACATGCAAGAAATGAGGATGAAACTCTTCCGGTTCATGGCAAGAGGAGCTCTGCAGCTACAAACTCCTTCTGTTCACTCACAGTTTGCTCACTTGTGCTACCTCCAAGGTGTTGAGCAAAAACTTCTCAGCAAGGAGTGAATTTTCTTAAAATCCACCTGAGACTCCCCATGAGTGAGGGGACAATAACTGGGCCAGCAGAGAGCACACCTGCACACGAAGAATTCTGCTAGAAAAGGCATAGCCCTACTTTTATCACCTTTGAATTTAACACAGGAATTACTGGATGTAGTCATTAAGACCTGCAACCTTATTTATAAGACATTTTTCAGAAAGACAAAAAAGACCTGGGTGGACAACATAATTACATTTTGGTTAGCATAAGTTAGCAATTTTGGTATATTAAAAAGAAGATAGAGTTCTCTTCCCCTCAAAAAAAGTAGAGGTTGTTTAGAACTGCACTTTTACTACATGGGGGGAAGAAACTGACTAAAATATTGAGATTTGAGGGGAAAAAAAATAATCATGGGTTTATATTCCCAGGCTCCTGTGAATATTTTCAGCATATTTCACCATATCATTGCACGGTGGGCTCTGTTCCTGCTGCCAGAATGGATGTTCCATCATTTCTATAGTGGGCCTGTGTGACATTCATTAAGTGCAGCTACAAAGGGAGAGGGTTAAGCAGCGCGGCCTCTTTTCTCTGATTTGCTCATACATCAGCAGGCGCTGCAGGTTAAATGCCCAGGATCCTGCAGCAGATGGATCGGGAGAGGCACGGAGGCAGATACTTCACCCCACACTACTTAACCCAGGGAAATGAGTCTCGGAGTCGGTGTCATGGTAAAATATGGAAGCTCACTCAGATAATGTGCAGTTGAAAATTTTTTTTTTCCCCAGCCTTTACAAGCAGCTGCACATTAAGATCCTGCACACCCCCCTTCTGCAAACTGCCTGCTCACTCCTCTACAGAACCTATTTTTGAGTGCAATTTGTCTTTATTGACTATCAAATAAGAATTTAAACCCGTAGTGCAATCAGTGGCAGAAGCCCCAAATATTTCTTCTTCGCCTCTAGCTTCACCCCAAGACAAACTGCACACAGAGAGGTTTAATTTTCCTTACCCAAAAGTCCTTTTGAAATATTAGAGTGGACACTTAGTTTAAAGCTATCACCCCACGATGCTTTATCTGGGTGTGAAGGCACACCTGCCTGTTTCAGGGGAGCTCTGGGAGTGTTTCCTGCCCTGTCCCCCAGAAGCTGTGCACCTCCTCTGAAACTCTCTGCACTTCTGTCTCATTCCTGACTGCTGTACTTCCAGGTGTTGGTTTCTATTTCCAATTCTCAGCCATTTGTCAGCTAAAGGCAATGCACATCCTCAGCTCTGCAGTGTTTCAGTATTCTGGATTAGCTCAGCTCCAGAATGTGTTCCTAAGAAGTTTTTCAAGAACCCAATTCCAGCACCTTTTGGGAAATGCACCTTTTAAATTCCTGTCACCTGGGTACTGCCCTTGTGGCACACTTGCAATGCATCTGTAAGGCATCAGCCAAAAGACAGAACAGTCCCGCAGGTCAGAGGTCCCATCTGAGTTTTTCAGTGATGGCTGAAGTGGTTTCATTCTTCTCTAAAGCTAAATGGAAAGTTTTACTATCCCAGGTCACATACAGCGAGAAGGAGCAAGGTAAGGACACAGTGCTAAGAGACCAAAAACAAAGAACTCTGTGCTGTGTGCCCTTAGTTTACTCAATCTCCCCCAGAAAAAAGAGTAAAATTCAGAATTCAACGAATCAATGCAAAGAGACACAGTTAACACATCAAAGTGTTGGTACATGGGCACACATGCACACATGATCATAAGGCAGTGCCAATAATTCACATTCTGACAGGGACAAACAACTATCGAGTTGTGACCACAGTCTTTCCTTTCCCTTAATCCTAATTGAAAATCCAGAGCCCTGCAACATCTATTGTGTTTTTTAATATCTCAGAAATAATTGCTAATCAAAGCCTCATGCGGCGGGGCTGGTAGGAAGTGGATCCATGTCCTCAACACAAAATTTTCATGTGAGCTGGAGGAGTGGGAAGATGCAGGGACACCTAATTTCCACCTTGCAATCCAGTTCCATCTGATGAAAAAGATTGCCCAGCAGTCAAAAATCAAAGTCACACTGTCCTGGGGAGAGCCGGAACAGTGACAGGTCCGAGCATGCCGGGAGAGCAGGCATGCAGGCAAGTGAAAATTTGGTCTCCACTAGGTGTGGAAAGTCAATGTTATTTGTTTTTAAAGTTATTTTAGCAAACATGTAGCTTTTGTTCTCTTATCAAGACTGATTGGACACACGGGGGTTCCACTATCTTATTAACCTTACCAAGTCTTTGCCATTTTATCTTATTTTTTTAAATCATTTCTGTTCATTAGTGCCAACTCCACCAGAAGAAATCCAGTTGGTTTTCCCCGGTCTGTGGTGGTTACAGCAGTGCATGATTTGTTCTCTTCTAACAGAGGAAAGAAATCTATACAGAAAGAAAATAATCCAGCGGCAACTCTTTATCACTAAAATATTTAACATCTAAAAGCATTTTTGAAGCTAACGCAGTACACACATAATTAACAGCTCGCCTCGCTAATTAGGTGACTCCTTGCTAATGAGGTAGCAATAAGCTGAGCAGCAGTCCCAGAATGTGCAGACAAGGTCTGCCCAGGCAGTTTGCGGCTCCTGTCAAAACAAGCAGCAGCGCTTCTCCTTCCCGAGCCGCTTCTCCTCCCCGGCAGGAGCCGCAGCTCGGGATGCGCTGAACGCGGCGCTAAGAGCGCCCGGCTGGGGTGTCCCTGTGCCACCATCCCCGGCTCCGAGCCGCTTCTGAGCCCCGGCAGCTCCGTGCACAGCCCGCTCCGTGCCCAGGTGTGCCCGCAGGGGCTGGAACAGCAGTGACAGCGTTCACACAGCAGCGCCGCTCAGCCAGCCCTTGGCTCTGCAGCTCCCTGCCAGGTCTGCTCCCAAAGGGAGGACAAGCCCTTTGTTCGGGTGCCATCACACGCTGGACAATGCAGGGCTGGGAAGCAGTGTAACAGGACAGGTGACACTGCAGAGACAGCTCAGGCACACACAAAACACAGCTCCTGGTGTCTCTCATGGTGGGGTTCAGCCTTACAGCTGCTCCTTGGCTCTGATCCAGACACAGACAGGGTGATGGAGGCGAAGGAGCTGTCCGGGAATCCTCTCCCCCCTCCATTATCATTTAACTACACCACAACACACCCTGGTGCAGAGACGCACTCCAGGGAAAAGTAACGTTCATGCCTCTGATCCAAACTGAAAATGCTGACAAAGACCAGAAAAGATGGCTCCAAAGCCAGACCTTTCCCATGGTCTTGCTGTCCAAGGGCCTCCCCACCTTCCAGAAAGGTTCCTTCACATCCCTGCCACAAGAGCCCAGCCCGGCCCCTGTGGTGCTGCAGGGAACCGTTGGTGCATCGAGCAGGAGCTGCAGCTGCTGCGCTCAGAGCAGCGCCTTCAGAGAGCAGGAACAATTCTCATCAGGGCTTAAAAGCATCTCACACTCACAAGAGCTGATTTCCAGTCAATAGCCAGTCTCTTGGAAATAATTGCCTTGAATAGAGAGACAGTTGATGGTGACAGTTGGTTGTTTCTTAATGAAACAGATTTGGGGAAATTCAGATAAACTTTGTGTCTGGGGTTTAAAATAAATAAAGAAAATAGAAAGGTGCAGGCCAGAACAGTAGGAGTGCAAGGGAGGAAAAAGCAACCATGTGAGCTCTCAGGAAGGACAGGGTTCCTTGCTGCCACTGACAGCTGCAATTTTAACAAGCTTTGTAGCATTTAACTCTCATACAAATATTTTTGCAGCCGAGGCTACAAATCTTATGTTGCTGTTTAAGCTGGAGATAATTCCAGGACCAAAGTGATCTTGAAATAACATGTTTTAAGACAGAAATGCTGCCTCAACTGTGAAAGGTGCTGCTAACAGTAAAATTCGAGTGAGCAAGGGCAGGAGCTGGACCATTTGTGCCTCCTACTGCCAATACCATGTTTGTGTCAAGGTAACTGATTTCCATGGAGTGCCCAATACGGAATCAATAAAATCAACCTTCAGTGGTGTTGAACTTTGCATTGTGTAACGACAATAGCTCAAATTGAATTTTAATTCTTTTAATTATAATGGTGCTCAGAGGCCACATCACGAGAGGATCTGGTTCATCAAGGAAAAAGAAGCCACAACAGCAGCTGGCAAAAGATGTCAACATTAGATATTTGCACAAGTGTACAAAGGCATTCTGGGCTTTATCCTTGAATAGCCAAAACCTAACTGTCTCTTGGATAAAAAGCAAGGCTACACTTTCTTTTCCAGGGGTCCTTCACAAGTAATAGCTGTTTTTAGAAAGAAAAAAATATAAACCCTGAAACTCCATTTATACCATCCTTAAAAAAAAAAAATAGACGAGGGAGGGTGGGAAGGAAAGGTTAAGGGATTAAACTTTGCAGATGCTTTGCACAGCCTGGCTAAAGCTCTGGAAAGACCATCTCAACCTTTGATCCCTTTGGGGAAAGAAGCAGTTATTTGAGCAGGCTTTTTAGGAACACATGCTGGGGACATCTGTGTCAGCAGACCCTAATCAAGGCAGACCCATAGCGCTGGAGCAATTTGTGTTCCAGGATTCAGACAAGAATATGAAATTCCTGATGGGATAACTAGCTACCTGTAGGGCCATGGATGAGTTTCCTGGATAGATTGTGAATGAGTGACAGTTTAATCCAGGTTTTTTCCATGTCTGTTTTTTATAGGTTTTTTTCCTTCTTTAAATCTAGGAGTCTTTAAAAGCGATAGATGTTCAGGGCATTACCCAGAAGTTCACCAGCTTCAGGAGGAAAATTACTGTTCTGTTCTCTGTGTTTCCATCTCCCACCTCTCCCAACTTGGAGTAACTTTATCAGAACATTCTCTATGTTTGCACATGAGTGGTCCAACATGAGGTTAGAAATAAGAAAGAAGAGCATGAGGTTAAAAAAAGAGTTTAAAAAGCTCCACAGATGACCAAACACACCCTTAGTTTTCTTTCCCTTATTCCCAAAATTATCCACACGGCAAAAAATGGGAGCAGGCAACCCAGTTGTTTCAACAGCACAGAGTGGCACAGGCCCGTGGCACGAGGATAAATTTTGCCCTGAATTAACAAGAGCAATAGTAACTGGAGTCTCTGAGAGCACTGTCAATATTTGCTCCACTTGTCATTGACAGAAAGCACAAATCCGGAGCCTGGGCACATTTCAAAGCACATTTCAAGCAGGCTCTGCTCAGGGTGCTAATGAGAGCAGCACCCTCAGAGACCTGCCCAGGCATGGCTGGCACCAGCTGGGTGAGCAGGGCAGCAAAATCCCTCTGCTGTCGTGGAAAGTGTCACGGCTAAAGTGACACCAGGCAGGAGCAGCATCTATTCTGTGTTAGAAGGAAATGCTTCACGAGGACAGGTATTCTCCTGAGAGCAGCTCTCTGCTATGAGAGACATTTAGCATCTTGCTGGTTACAGCGTTACAGGAACCTTCATAAATTATCCTAAACCCTTGCAGATTATTTTTTACTTCCCCTTGACTCCTGCCTGAGACACTGGCACTGACAAGGAGTTCCCCAAGACCTGTGCTTCTGAAAGCAGGATGATAACATTTCTGAGCTGTGTTTATTAGAGTATGCCACTGGATTCTGAAAGTCTCTCCTTCCCTGGGTGCTCAGACAGCAGTGTTTCCTGGCACATTACTGAACCTCTCCTTCCACCCCCTCCAGCAGGAAATAACTGTGGGAAACTCTTCCAGCAGGATGCAATACCAGAGGAATGAGTTTAAGGTGGCCACGTCGATGAACAGGTGGCAGCTGCCTCTCTGGCAGGGAAATTCCTTCTGATTTACTAAATCCACAGAGCAAACTCAATGAATGATGGCAACACAAGCAGTGCAGGCTGGGTCACCATTTCAGCTGCTCCCCTCAGCCTCTGCACCAGGGTGGGACAGAGAAGAACCAGATTTCCTCCAACACATGGAGCAAAGCTGAGCTGCTGCCTGCTCTGCTGCTCCTGCATTTCTCAGTGCCAGACAAGGAATCTGCAGCCCAGAGACCATCCCTGCACAGAAGCAGCACTTGAACCCAGATGAGCAGTCCCATTTCGTTAGAGCAATCCAGCTGCACCTAACTCAAACAGCAATGAGCTTGCTGTCTGCTTTCCTACATTACTTCTTCCTGAATCCTTCTGCTCCACTCTACATCAAGGGGGGAGAAAAAAAAATAATTTCTTTCCTCCAGAGCTAATTCCCATACACTGCAATGAGAGAAATGCAATGTTCTGAGCAATAAAAGCTGGAAAGTGGAATTATTTTCTGCACCATTCAGATGGAAATGAAGCCTAGCCTCAATTCTGCCACCCACCTGGAGCCATGGTATGATCCTATAGATCTTTGGATCAATACTGCATCATAGCTACAAAACTAGGAGAGGGGAAAAGAAGAGGCACAAAATCAAGGAGTGTAAATTTTAACTAAATTAGTTCTGTAAGGGTTCCCCCCTTCAGTGCTGCTCTTTGGAATGAAGTACAGCATCAGCCGGGGGGACAGAGGGCGGCCAGAGCGTTTTGCTTCCTTTAAAGACAGCTGGTGTTTAATTCTGAGGGGCCATTATCCCTCACCCCAAATAAATGCACGAGATTATGCTGCATATTTTCTGTTTGACTGTGTGTGGAGAGAACAAGAGAGAGCGGTACACCCCGTATTATTTCTTAATGACTCACTAAATTGCAGCATCTCCGCGGGAGGAGTGGTTCGAGCCGCCTCCCTGGCTCCCATCCACCCAGGCACTTTGTTCCAGGCTACCAGATGAGTTTCTGCCCACACAGCAGAGAGATGAGGAGCGACAGGGGGTTGTGTTTGTTTGCTTGTAATTTAGGGCTGCCTTACATCACAGCACGTAGCTGAACACGCCATGGGCAGGCAGAGGATGCTCAGCGCTGTTTCCCCAGTGCCCGATTGCCTGGCTCTCCAGGGACAGCTCATTTGTGCCTCAGGGGCTGTTATTTCACGGGTCTGGGACATGGGCTCCAGGGAAGCACTGCTCAGAAGCCACCTGAGTGATAAAAGGGAATAAAATCTTCTTCCACGCATTTATTTTGAGCTCAGAGGCTTTCCACTGCAAACTCCACCTTGTTCCTCTTCTCCAGAGGAGACTCTGGCTCCTACCTTAGAGCTGGCCCAGACACAGAGACCACTCTGCTGCCAGCCCTACACATCCAGGCACATTCCCAGAGGCCAGAGGAGGAGGAACAAACCATCACAGCCATAAAAACCCTCCACCTTTTTACCAGGCAGAAACACAAGAAGTCAAACACAGCCTGCTCTGAGTGCAGGAACCCCACACTTGCCCACCTCCTCCACATCCCAAAAAGCAGGAATATCTTCTTACCTTTCCTGAGAGATGAACCACACGTGGGAGTCTCACATCCAAGCCTGGGAGTCAAGGCAGTAGCTTCCCAAATCCTCCCAAAGTACACACCAAGCAGGTCCCACTGCAGCACCAGTGGCACAAGCACCCCTCACCCAGCTAGAGAGGAAAGGCTGGGCCCCCCCAGCTCTTCTTATTTCATGGGTGAGCACCCACAGCCCCATGGCACTGAGTGTGAACAGGTTTGCCTGGCCCCTCTGTGTTGCCCATCCAGCCCCCGGCCTCTCCTCAAAGGCCCATCCCCAGGGTTTGGGCTGGTGCATCAAACAATGAGTTGTAGTGGCCTGATGTTGTGTCCTGGCTCATGTCTGAGACCAGTGTGGTGAACAGTGCTGTATTTATTACCTGGTGTGCTTCTACAGCTGTGCAGATCTTCTCTGTAGGGCTGCTTCCTTCTTTTCCTTGTTCAGTCAGGGGTTTCACAAGACCTGATCCTCTCCTGAAGTCCAAGCTCCTGAAGTCCTGAATTCAGCTGCATTTTGCCTTAAAAACCAAAAAGAAGTCCTTAATTCTCCTACTTGATAGGAAATGCCAAGAGATAAAGGTCCCTGACATCCACACTGCAGTCCAAAAGAGCCCACAAGTTTGGGGTTTTTTTAGCTTTCAGTTATTCCCGAGTTATTCTGTGGCTGTGAACGCCCACAGTTACCAACAGTGCAACACTGAGCCCAAACCCTTCACAACTGCACCCAGGATGTTCCAGCAGCCAGCAGCCCTGACCCCTCAGTGGGACACACACAGGACAAAACAAGGCACAGAAGTTCATTCTCCTGGATCTCCTCCCAGGTTCCTAATCCAGGGCAATGTTTATAACCCTGGCTTTATTTCTGTGGTGTTCCCAAACACTTCAGCTAATAGAGATGAACCTTCTGGTACCAGTTTATCTTTTCTCCTTTATGCCAATATTTAATGCCTTCTTTCATCCACTTCAGTAATGAATCATCTGTTTTTGTATCATTAGGGTTATGAGCAGCTCAGTTCTTGTACAGTGGAACATTAGGGCAGGGATACAGATGCCCACAGGACAGAGATAAGGATTCATGAAAAAGGAGACTGGGCTGATTCAAGAGAAATGCATTTAAAAATGCATAAGTGAAGAGCAACAGAATGAAAATATTTGATGAATATTTTAAATAGCCAAATATTAAAAGTGTGTGTGTATATATATTCCCAAAACCAAAGGCACTGGTTTTAATGTCCAACCAATCTACAATTTGCATCACTGCTGGGATTTATCTGAGTTTATCTGAATTAAGGGGATGAGTCTGAGGCGCTTCAGTTAGCTGGCATTGACCGACAGAAAAACCCAGACACATCCACGGGGTTTTTGAGCACTTCCCTGGGCACTCTGTTCCAAAGCTTTACAATCCTTCCATGAAAATCTCTCCTGGTATCCAGTCTAAGCCTCTCTGATGCAAGTTCAGGCCATTTCCTGCCATCCCGTCTCCTCTCTGTGAGGAAACACCGAGTCCCCTCAGCACAACCTCCTTCCAGGAAGCTGCAAAGAGCTCTAAGGACCTCCTAAAAGCTCCTTTTGTCCAGGCTGGACAGCCCCAGCTCCTCCTTGTGCTCCTCCACCCACAGCCAGGAGCAGCATCCTCATTACTGAAAGCACACGAGGCTTGTGCCAGCTCAGAACATCTCACAAACACTTTTAATTAATTTTTCAGGCATGCAGGATGAGTAAACACACCATTGTTGATGCTGTCAGCTGTCTGATACAAGTCCCAGACCTCTTTCAGTTTCACTCAGAAATACTTTGACCTCTGTCAAAAACTCATTGACAATGAGGTCTCTCCAAGTAAATGTTTGCAGCAGCAACAAAAGAGGAGGTAATAGTCTGCCTGCTCTGCATACGGGAGGCACAATACTGCCTCGGATTTTTATGGTAATTTCTTCGGATACAGTATCAAGCTTTGGCGACTTTTTCACTGCTGAATTACATTCCTATTTCTCCCAAGGAATCCCGAAATCTGGGTTCCAGGCGGAAAAAACTCCTTCGATAGATTCTGAACCGTGCAAAACCCCAAATATTTATTTATTTAGGACCACTAGACACATAGGAAAGTGTGGCCAGCAGTCTGTGAAATTATTGTTTGCATCTAAATGTAGTTAGCACAGCTGAGGACTTAATACTTGGCTAATGCCAGCGATCCTTATTAACATAAATATTGTCCCAGTCAGGCGGGATGGAAGTCATACACGAGATAAGATCTTGTCTGTTGCTGGTGATATGATCTCAACACTAGTCAATTAAAACTGCTGGAGTATTTTGTAATCATTGTCATATCAAATTACTGCACTGATGCATACGTTAACTAGGAAAAGTTATTACATTGCCACGTGGGGCGAGAGAAGGGCTAAAGGAATCCTGCAGTGCTGGTAGTTTATGGAGACATAAAAATTACAGTGGACAGTGTTATAGTTATTGCAAGGACCACTGTAATTGTATAATAATTCTGTTTACACTTGTCCATCCTATTTTTCTTATAGAAAGTTATATATGAAATGATTCTGTGGGACTGTTCAAGGGCCTAAGATATAAACCTTTGGAGATTGTTTTTCCTCACTCTCTCCAATGGCACTTTACAATGTGCTCTCCTTCGCAGAGCCTGACTTTGGGTAGTCAATATAACATATTCCTATAAGACTGTCAGTAGGATTGGTGGGGTAATTTGCAGAGGTTTTGTGGATCTGCAAATTGAGAATCAGCCCTTGGAGGATTAAGGTTTCAAATTTAATTTTACGCTAATTCTAGGCATTTTTTTAAAAAAACAACAAGCTTGGCTTTACTGCCTCATATACAAGGTTATTTACTTCTCCTTGGGCTGTTTTTATGGCTTGGGGAGGATCCCAAGCTAATGTAACACTGCCCTGACTGCTCAGAGCTGTACCAGAGAGGCCCTGGCTGACAATTCCACCGTGGAGCTCACCTGGAGCACAAGCAGCCCTGGGGTGGAGGTGCCAATCCTGCCCCTCGCTTGCAGGAGAGCGTGAGAGCAGGCAAAAGGCGCGTGGGTCACTTGGAATGATCTTCTCCAAAAAGATCTGCCATGCCTGTCAATCCATTCCTTGGTTTTCTCATGCCATTACTGTCAGTAGTTTATATTTTTAATTGGAATTATCTGCTAGAAAACCCAGCTACTGTCAGGGCCTTGTTGGGAGAAACACTGCAAACACAAAGTTAGAGCAAGATCTTGCCACAGAAATCTCCACTCTGAAATCTCTGCAGTGTCAAGCACCATGACCATACACAGTACACAGAATATTATTTTCTGAAATAAATTGTAGATTGTTATTTTATTTAAGAGGAGGAAAAAAAATAAAACTGGAGAGCACTTGTAGAAATGAGTAAGGTTTCACCTAGTGATAAAGGTAGTTATGCTCCAGTAATGAGGAGAAAGGGAAGTTGCTATCAAGAATTAATGAGATCACAAAGAACAGGCAGGGGAAGTGAACGTTTTTAAAATGTCCCTGCTGAACACCAGGAATAATAGAGTGAGAAAAAATGGAGTAGATCCCTGTGGTAAAAACTATTAGAGGCGGCGAATTATAAAACTATTAACCAGAATGTAACTCCCAATTAAAAGATGATTTAACACTGGAATCTGATGGATGAATTTTGATTAAATGGAGAACTATTAGGAGCCCTGGGAAATGGACTTCTCCTGCCAGTTCTAAAAGTTAAAAGGCAGTTTGATATAAAAATTTATAAATTAAGGTTAATTACTTTAAATAACATGGCTGGAAGCAATAAAAAGAAATTTATAATATTCTCTGGAGTTTTAGGAAAATAATATAGATATCCGCACCTCTCAATGGAAAATCGAATTAGCATCCCCAAGTACAGGTTGACAAAGACAAAGGCAAAACAAACTGGCTGACAAAGGGGCTGAAGGACTCCTGACCTTTGATCTGCCAGGAAACTGTGTCCAGTGCCACAGTGACTCTGTTCCAGCATTTTTAGTGGGGAGGAAATGCTCTTCTTGCCTTCAGCCTCTGAACCCCGTGGTGAGCACGCTGCAAATCAAAGGATGGATGCTGGAGACGTCCACAGGGGCAGGCTGCTCCTCCTGCCCTTGAAGAAAGGTTTGGCTCTAGGAGCTGGCAGGGAAAAGTGGATATCAGGTAACCAGATCTGGGCTAGCAGTGGGAGCAGTAGCCTAAAGCAAGGTCAAGGAGTCCTTCTCCTAAGGGCTCCTCGTTGTTACTTACCAGCCTTTAAATACTGCGAGGAAGGACCCGGGCTAGGTGAGGGCTTGTCCCGGGAGGTGGGGTGGGTTATCCAGGAATGTGGGGCTGGAGAGTGAGCCCTGCCCGGCCCCCAGAGACCCCTGTCTCTGCTGCAGCTCCCCGATGAAGGACAGGGAAGCTCAGCTGGAGGGGGGTTATGTTACACTACAGCTGTTCCCGTGGAACACCCTTTAAAGCAGAATGTTGGGGACGAGGCACTGAGTTCAGCTGGAATCTCCTTTATCCTTTCCAGTGGATCCCATGGAGGAGGTGGGGACTGAGGAGGAAAAGCATGTGCCCATGTCACTCCACATTAGCTGCCTGGGCTGCATCATTCCCTGGGGAAATACAGCACAAGGCAGCAGAAGAGGAGAAGGCTCCTCCTGTGACAGCCTCCTGGGGCTTTTACACAACCCTTGCCAAAGGGGGTCATGGACGAGGCAGAAAGCCTGAAAGGTTTCCACAGATCCCAAGGGATCTCCTGAAAAACGGAGTACAGAGATATTCTGCACTAATGGAAATGTGCCCTTGTCCCCTGCTCCACTCTGACCCGGCTGCCAGGGATGCTCCTCTGAGCATTCCCCAAATCCCCAGAGGTCAGGTCACTGCATCTTCCCTCAGCAGGGTGCTGAGGAAGCTCCCTGCTCCTTTCCAGTGCGTCCATGAAGATCCCCACAGAAGGGGCAGATCTCTGCAGGCTGCACCTGTCAGTGCCCAGCCCTGGGGAGGGCCGAGGTGGAGGGAGCAGCCCTGCTCCCCATGTCCTGCTGCCCATCCAAGGGGATGTGTGCCCGTGCCTGCTCAGCCTGGCTCCTTTCTGTGCCTGCTGAGTGCCTGTGCTGCTGTGCCCACCAAACTGTCCCTTCCCAGCTCTGCTCTGCCACTGTCCATCCATTCACAAACACACTGTTCCAGGCTCCTGCTGTCACCTTCCTCCCCCAGTGTCCCCCCCGAGTAATTTAGTGCCCATCCACTCGGATCTGAGCGCAGAATGCCCTCCCCACACACCACCATGCACCCCGCTCTGAGTCACCACTGTTCCGCACCGTGATCAGAAGCCTCTCTGCCGAGTGAGCAATTTTTTCCATTTTTGGCTCCTTTGAGTGTTGACCCTTGAAATTTCCAGCTCCTCCCTACCCCCTTGCCCACTCCCACTGCTCAGAGTCACCCCGTGCCCCCTGTTCTTTGTCTTCCAGGCTGTGCCCCAGCCAGGGGAGCACAGAGCTGCTCCTTTAAGGCTCAGTGCCTGTAAGTGATTACTCTTGGCTATCACTTTTTCTATATCAGACATGTCATGGTGAAGAATCTTCAACCTTGACTCTTACAGCTGCCCTAATTATAGGACATATTTTTGGTGCTGTGTCTTTATTCCTCTCCGTGCTGGCACTGTGACCCCGGTGCTTCCTCCGTCGCGCTTGTGTTAACAAGGTTGTCCATTCTCCAGTTTCCTCACTCTGATTTGTAACTCGAAATTACCATATCTGGCTTTCACTCACTGACAACCGTCACTTTAAATAGGCCTTTTAAAGTTAATACCATGTCCATTCTAAAGTGGAGTATTACTTTTCAGTGATGTTAAATGAGCAATTTAAGGAGCTATAGGCTTTTCTTATAAGAAAAATTAAATTTTATCTGCCACTTAATTTATGTATAGGGCTAACCCTAAACAAATCTGTCATAAGGTGCTGCCATCCCTAAAAAAAAATAATAATACAAGAATAACTCTAGTTAATGGTAGCAAAATACTGAAGAAATATATGGATTATTCATAAAAACATGTCTAGCTCACACTTTTTAGAGCCTCAGGTACATGGTGCAGCAAGCATATCCTCCTTTTTGGGTCTCATCCAGTGGATTTCGTGGATTCGTGGCCAAGAGGGACAATATCAGTGGCTGGGAAATGTTTCATCAATCGTATCAGAAAACAAATCAGTTGCCATTGTCTCTGGGAAGGATATTTGGAGTAAGAACTATTTTTGCTGAGATGAATGGAGTCCAGCTCCTGCTGGAGAGGGCTTTGTCCCATTCCTACAACTCCACAGACGACCAGTGAGGAACCTGACCAGCTTTTTGCCAAAAATCCTGCTGAAAGCACAGGGATAACGACTCCTGCTGGACCAGCAGAGGCTCCATGGTTATCCCTCACCTGGATGCCATGCTCCCTGCCCATGCTCTCCAGAGCAATGCCCAGGTGCCCAAGCTCTTCTGAAAGTCTTTTTGCACCCCTCTGCCTTAAACCTCGCACTTCTCACTGCACTGTGAGAGAAAATTCCCTCCTTTTTGGCACCCAACCGGAGAGCATCCTCCCTTCCTGGAGAAAACCCCTCTCTCCAAGCTGCCTGAGATTTCAGTGTTCATGTGAGATCAACATGCTGGGCCTGATGTTTTTCCCTTGGCTTCTGAAAGGTCAGAATGGCAGTGTATTGAATCTCCAAACACACTGATCACACAGCTCTGCTAGCTCACTAGAATCCATTAATATCCCAGATACTGGAAGCAAAAGGGAAAAAAACCTTCCTCCATGAACTTAAATCAATTAGCTGGGACTAAAAAATGTAGATTCTTGTGGAAGAATAAAAAATGGAAAACACCAGGCCTCATTATCCTGTCCCTGAAGTGCCAGAGGGTAAAATTATCTTTCATGATGATGTTCTGCATTGATTAGTCAAACATGTAGGAAATCATATTAAAGATTTGACACCTGACGTGGGATCAGAAGAGCTGTGTGCTACAACAGCACATGCAAATGTTGTGGTATGTGCTTTGACCACAGGAAAGGAAGACTGAAGAGTGGAATAAGAAAATTCCCTGTGGAAGTATCTCATAGATTTTAATGCTGTGTTCAAGAAAAAAAAATCTCTTTCCACAGAGAGTCCTTCAAGAAGGTGTGTAATAATTTCCAGATCACTGTTTCTCTACTCATTCCTAATGATCCTGTGGAACCCTGTACCACAGAAGCTGATGCACTTCAGCAGGAAGGGGAAATTCCAGCCAGCCATATGCAAAATCAGGCACTCTCAAAGAGACACAGTGCCAAGGTTTGCTGCAGATTCACTAAAAAATGAAAGCTGGAATTAATGGAATGGAATATTGCCCTGAAACAGGAGATGGAGATCTAGAGGTGGATTGAACAGCCACACCTCACCCAGCTGCAGAGAAGCTGCAGTGTCTTGCACCACCTGGGAAATCAGAAAGGGGAAAAAAAAAAAACAACTTTTAGGTTTTTTACTGGCACTGCCATGGTGAGTGACCTTGCCTGACTGCAGGCCACAGACACAGCTCTGCTCCAAGGACCTGCTGCTTAACGTTGGAGCCCTGCAAAGCCCAGCCTGCCCAGGGTGGCTTTTCCAATGGTTCTTTTCTGGTGGTGAGCATCAAATATGCATCTCCACCATCAAAATGCTGACTGCCTTCAAAACCAGAGGAACCATTACACGAAAACATCGTACAAAATCATTACAGGGCTGTGCTCTTATCAGACACCCCTCATCAGCAGCTCTGGGATCTTCCAGCACTTCAGGGCTAATTTCTACGCCAGTGTTAAGTCAATTCCATGGCATGGATAACCTGAATTATTTGGCAGATTATTGCAGGAGGTATAGCAAACATTACTCAGAGCATTTTAAAACTGCTGTACAAAGTGCACTACAGTGATAAAACAGAGCAATGCCTAATTAATATGCACAAAACCCTCTATAGTTAAACAGTTTTAACCCCTTCCTTTACCATGATTCTTAGGGAGGATGTGAACAGAACACACCCAAGCATGTCTGTGCTGCGCTCAGCGATGTTCTCAGCCATGCATTCCCAGTTCTCTCTGTTGTTCCATCAAAATGGATTTCTTTTCTTCCCTGGCTTTCCTTCCATCTCATTCTGTGTGTTTACACCCAGCAGTGACCAGCACAATTCCCTGTGCAGATGTGGGGCACGGGGCAGAGCAGATTTCAGGATGCTTTATGATGCCACACTGCTGTATTCAGACTGGAATATTTGAACTCCAAACCAAGCAATTGAACTCACATACAAATTGCTGCTGACAGTGTAACTAAATAAAAGACCTACTTTTCTAATCCCTGAGGCCAATACAAGAAACTGTGGTGAAGAAATGGGTATTTTTCATCCATCTGGCTGCAGTGACCACCATTAAATTTGAACATAAAGCTCAAAAGACCCATGTAGTGTCACCAAAAATCCCAGAGTGGGCTGTCAGGTGGTAATAAATCACTTGGAAATGACCGTACAGGTGGAATCATAAGCTGATTTCAGAGCAAAATTTTTATGAAAAGTCATTGAGTTCTAGAGGGAAGGAAAGTTTTGAATTTTCCATTTCCTCCACTCTTTTCTCTCAGTCAAGAGTACCCCACCCCATCTCACCAACAAATTAAACAAGTTTGAGTTCCCAGTTTAAAATTTCCAGTCTGGTTGGTCTGTACTTGCAGAGGGACAGCATGTCCCTTTGAAACTCCTGACTTCTGATGATGTTTGTGTCACCCTGGAGCTGGGGTGACCTAACAGTGTGAGAAAAGCAGGTGAAACGTGCAGAGGATTATTTCATGGCCCAAAGTTACAGAGAACCACTGACAAGAAGCCAATACAGCTGATGTTCTTTCCTGGACTATTTAGACAAATGGACCACACAATGCAGTCCCACTGGCAGCTCTGTGAGTAGTGAGGTAGCAGGAGGCAAGAACAGTATCCATATATTCACAGGTACCTCTAATGTACACAAAAATATATAATCAGCATCAGCAGTCTTCATTAGAGTGCAACCAAGAATTATGGAGATCCTAACCTTGCAAGCCAAATAAATTATTGCCAGGGGATTATTATGTATTCTAACAATATCTAATGTACCTCTTTGTCTCTCATAAATTACAGGGCATCCTCTGGCTCCTAGAACACACTCTGTCTCGTGCATAGCCACTACAGAGCCTTTTTCTCCCCTAAATACACACAATAGGATCTCTAATCAGCATGGGCTCCTATAGGGATTTTAATAGGCGAGAAAAACGTAATCCCATGTTCAGTGGCCTGGTGTAACTGTTTCAATACCAAAGCAAATGGGCACAATTGAAATGTGCTGGTAAAGAGGGGGCTCATTTGGAATGTGTGTGTGTCTCAATGTCCTCATTGGCATTGGCAATTTTGTGATTGTACAAAGTGTATCCACGCCAGGCAGGCTGTAGTGGAGTCTCCATGATTGACTTTCTGCCTTTCAGTCCAAAATTGCCAATAACACCTGCTCTGCATTGACTCCTCCAGTGTGCACTTAACAATGACTCATCAAACTCAGCTCACTCCAGCACCCACACAAAAAATATCCCTTGCATTTTAACCCCTTCCTTTAACTCACAACCGACTGCAGATGACACCTGGCAAAGCCCTGGCGCTGTGTGTGCATCAGCAGAGCTAAACTTGCCCTCAGGTGATCTCAGAATTAGCAGAACTTCATGCATTTGTCCTTCTTTGATGAGCATTTTTGTCCTCATCCAGACACTGGAATTGGCTGCCTATTGTTTTCCAGCGGATTTATCCAGACACTGGATACCCGCTTCAAGATTGTGATAAACCAAAAAGCACCAGGGAGTGAGAAAGCCCTGTACCCCAGAACCAGCTCTTTCATTGTCCATTCCTGCTGGAGAGACATGAAAAATACATTTGGTTTTTTGCTGCATTCCAACTGCAAACAAAGACAAAATTACTTTTAAACATCCTATTCCATCTACAAGGACAATTGTTTTGCATTATTGTCTCAGTCCCCTGTGCTTCATGTTCCTTTTACCAGTCAGACTGTCACATATGCACACATTCACATCCACCTTTAATATGAAAAGTCCAAGAAGGATATTGTGTATAATCCTTCCTGGGCAGCATTTTTAATGTATATTAACAAGGTGACGGATACCCTGAGTAGACTGGTCAGGGAAAGAAAACGAAGGCAAGAAATATACTCAGGGTGTTATTGATTAACTGTTTTTCAGAACAGAGGGAATCATTTTTAACTGGTTTAAACTATGATGGACTCAAGTGGAAAATGCAAGCAGAGTTAGCAAGGAGCATAATTGACTGGGCATGGAACTAAGTAACCTCTCAGCACGCTGGAAGTGGTGGAGTGAGGGGGGTTACAGCTGGGGCTGCTCCGGACCCCGAGCCCTTTCTTCCCAAAGTGAACTCTGCCAGCAGCCAGAGATGACAACAAGTAAAGGGAGGGGGGAAAAAAAAGGAAGGGAAAAAAAAAAAAGGGTCCAGCCACTCAGTTACATGATCTAAATTCTAATCAAACATCATTTAAAGCATGTTTTATTTCAGCCTCTGGAGAGATAGTCCCTCCTGACTCCTCACCATGGCAACCGGTGTCTCATTTCAGAAGTGTCATGCCACATTATCATCTTGCCGGCTCACACACTCCTGCCTGACAAGTTCTCTCTGCCCCTTGTGACAACCGTTCCAGGCTTATGCTGTTTATTTTTGGTGTCAGGCTGGCCCTGGCAGATTGAAAGGCAACCTCAACCCCTTGAACAACAAGCACCACACCCCACTTGGCGATAAGAGATGATTTGAGAAGATATTTGCTTACATGTGTATAAGCAATTTGCGGCGCGGCGCAGCCCGGCGTGCGTGTGCGAGCGCAGGCACGGGGCTGTGTGTGCAAAGGGGAGGGCGACGCACGGGCCTGAGGCTTCCTGAGAAAGAAAACGATCCATTTCAGATCCCAGGGAGCACATTTCCATCCTCACATCCTGTAATTCGTGTGGAACAATACGGAACACGGGCCAAAGAGGCGTTCTAGGGACTGTCTGCTAAGGGGCAGGGATGCAAAGCCAGACATTGTCTCTGCAAAACGCCCTCGCTGCGTCACCAAAGGCTCTGCACGAAGGACTGGACACAAAACGTGCAGGAATTGCCAGAGGAACATCCTAGAGAGGCACTCAGGGACAGATTCGTCTCTGCCTAGCTCTCCAAGCCTCTGCACCCATTTGTCTGTGGCTCTGTCCATCCTAACAGAGAGCCAAGCTCTCCTGGCAGAGATTGCCAGGCTGGGACTCTATCCACAGAGCTGCTGGGAAAGACTAATTCTAAATGATGACAGCTTGGACAGTGACCCTGGTAACAATGGCCACACCAGGGCCACTGGGAGGACATCAAGGGCTGGTGATGACTTCTGGTAGTGATGAGTGTTTGGGGCAAAGCTGGGATCAGCCATGCTCAGGAGCTGTTCTTACCTTTTCAAAGTTGTGTGGAGAGCAAGGAGCCCACGATGGAAATGAACGTGGAGAAGGCTGGAAGAGGAACGGTCTGAAGCGTGGCACAGCACTGCAAAGMAAGGTGGATCAGYATTTTAAAAATGAGTTTCCAAAGGGAGGCGGCCCAAAGAAGAGATTGTCCAGCACACACACATCCTTAGGGATATCAACAAGCAGCACACACCATTTGTGGGCAGCATCTTGCCTCTACCAAAGCCTGTAATGCTCATCTAGCATGTAACCCAAAGAGAAATGGCAGCTAGAGCAAACTCTCTTGAAAAAAGAGACATACTGTGATCAAATAACTTTTAATTTCATTTACATGCACATCTCCATGTGCTGCTCTGGTCCTAGGAAAGAGAACCAAGTCTGGTTTACCATGAAGTTTATGTGGGTCACAGTGCAAACAAAACTTGACCCAGTTATCTCAGAGAAAGAATCACAGACTGGGCAAATCCACACAATTAACTCAGAGGCAATCTTTGATCAAATAAAGAGCTAATTGCAAAACAGATTTCATTAAAAACAAATAAACAAAGCAATATGTTAGTTTAATTTTTAATCCATTTTCTGGTAACTGTACCATCGAAACACAGACTTACAATAGGAACGGATCTGTAAATAAAACAGGATCATCCTTAGACACACTAATGGCATTTTACAGAGTTTGGAAGAGTAGAGCTTGTAGGTTTTTAAAATCATAAAAGGAGAATTAACATTGATTATGGAGCAGCAATGAAATGCCAGAGTTGCATGTCCCGTAAAAAGCTATAAACCAGTAAATGCTACAGGAGGGTTTTCCAGACAAGAGAAAAGGAAGGCCAGGGGAATATTTCACAATATTCTGACTTGGAAGGGGACCTCAAACATCATCAAGCCCAACTCTTGGCCCCGCTGAAAACCACTCCAAAAGAAATCCCAGCGTGCAAAAGGAGGATACCATCATTTCTTTGATGTTTATTTCTTGTTTAGCCTTCCCATGCACAGGGACTAAACAAGAAATATTGAATATGGGAATTAGAGTGAGAGAAATCCCTTCTCTAGCCTGGTCTGTGCATTGCTGTAGCTGTTTTTAAATCATAGTGTACACGGCATGACAGATACTGACAGACAGAGACTGGCTTTTCCAGGAAATAAATGGGCCTTTCCAGCCTTATCCTTCCAGACCAGTGTTTTTTAAAAAATAGTAGTAATAACAAAACCAACCCTGGACCAACATCACTGGTGAAAAATACAAAAATGAAAATATGAGTGTTGCTGCTAGGGGCTCTCCTTAGTTCAGAATTCCAGATTTACAGCAAAGCTATAATTTTGCAAACTAATAAGATGAAGTTGGTGGCGAAAGAAGGCGGTGCGGGGAACGGAAATAGAACCTGAGCTTCAGGGAGAGGAGGAAGGTGGCAGGTGAAAATGCTGATATATTTACTAGTGCAGATGAGGAGCCTGTAAAACCTTCCCTGGCAGCAGCACGCCTGGATGAAGTTGTGCACTGTTTGGGAGATTAAGAGCAATTAATCTCTGTATTTTTGGTACAAGTTACAGGAACGTCCAACACTGATGGTGTTGATTCTGGCTCGGTGAATTGGCACCGGTGCTGCTGCTACCTGAGTGTGCCTCACCCCTGGGCTGTTTGTTGGGTTTTTTCCCAAAAGAGAATGAATTTCTGGGGTGCTGCCTGACCCACACCACACATGGCTGTTCCTACCAGACAAAGGAACTCACCTCACAAATAAAACCTCTGCAAAGCTCCCCGTGAGTGGGCAAGGTGCACCTGTGGGGACGCGTTTATTGCAGGACTCAGCCTGGCAAACCACGGCGGATTGCTGAGCAGAACTCGCTCTGTACATCACAAACTCATTGTGGGATCAGACCCTGCTGTCCCGCATCTTTCTGCCGTGCGGGAAGCGGGAGGTCGAAGCCTTGGCGCTCGGGATGTGGTGCCTTAATTGCTGTTTGTGTTTATTTAATGAGGTGTGGAGCAGCCTCTAGTGGCGGCCTGCGGCCACTTCGGCTCAGCCGGGATGGAGGGCGCTGGGCTGAGGGGATGGCGGCCGCTCTGCTGGGGCACCCATCACCTTCTCCTCCTTCCCACAGAGCCGCCGCTGTCCTGCCTTCCTGCCATCGCCACAGACCCTCTCCTTTCCCACTTTCACCTTCCCCACATACCATCCATTTTTCTGCCTTCACATTCCCCAAAAACCCATCACCATCCCCACAGACCCTCTGCTTTCTGGCCTTCACCCTCCCCACAGACGGTCCATTTTCCGGCCTTCACCTTCCTCACAGACCCTCCATTTTCCTGCCTTCCTGCCATCCCCACAGATGCTTTGCTTTCCTGCCTTCACCTTCCCCACATACCGTCCATTTTCCTGTCTTCATGTTCCCCACAAACCCATCACCATCGCCACAGACCCTCTGCTTTCTGGCCTTCACCTTGCTCACAGACCGTCCATTTTCCAGCCTTCACCTTCCCCACAGACCATCCCCTTCCCCACAGACCATCCCCTTCCCCACACACCTGTCCCTTTCCCACCCTTCCCACAGACTCTCCACTTCCCCTCCTTCTCCACATTCCTGCCATCCCCAAAGACCTTCTGCTTTCCCGCCTTCACCTTCCCCACAGACCGTCCATTTTCCAGCCTTCACCTTCCCCACAGACCGTCCATTTTCCGGCCTTCACCTTCCCCACAGACCGTCCATTTTCTGGCCTTCATTTTCCCCACACACCATCCCCTTCCCCACAGACCATCCCCTTCCCCACACACCTGTCCCCTTCTCCACAGACCATCCCCTTCCCCACACACCTTTCCCCTTTCCAGCTTTCCCACACACTCTCCACTTCCCCTTCCCCACAGACCCCCTCTTTCCCCACAGACCTCACATCTTTCCACCTTCTCCACAGACGCTTCACCTTCCCTCAGGCCTGTCCCCTTCCCGCCTCACAGACTCTTCACTTTCYCGCCTTCCTCATTTTCCCACCTTCTCCACAGACCCATTGCCTTCCCACCCTCACCAGAGACCTTCCACTTTTCYACCTTCCCCACAAACTCCATCACCTTCTTACCGTCCCCACAGACTCTCCACCTTCCCGCCTTYCCCGCCATCTTCYCACAYTGGAAAATCCAACGCATCACATTTGGCGGTGGCTCCTCAACATGCACTTACCTACTTCAGCAATGCTTGGAGGTTTATTTTGTTAAGGAGGTGTGTGTGTCAGAAATCTCTCATGGAAACTCATTGCAGAAACAGAATCTTGGCCAAGCAGTGTTTGGGTTGAATTTTTACTTGCTGCTTCCCCACCCAAGCCAGGCACCCTCAAACCTTTGTGGTATTTGTTCCCTTCCTCTCATCCCTGTGCTTCCCTCAGTTAAATTCACCTCAATTATTACTTTATCCTGAAGTTCACACTTTCTCCAAGCACAAGCCAGTGCGTCCTCATGAGTAACCTGGTGGCAAGAACCCATCAGCCTCTTCCATGTCCCTCACTCATCACTTTTACTCCAGATTACACTTCCCCACTGTGTTATATCCAACCTTTCCTGCCACAGCAGAAGTTATATCTTTTGGCTTTTCCCTGGCCTGTGATTTGCATTAATTCCTCAGAAAGCTGCTGTCAGTTTTGCTCTCCGTGTATTGGCACGGATCCCAATTTTTTAAATCCTTGATGGTTTTACTTAATTAAACCCATAACTTCTCTTAACTATTCCTCCAGTTCAACCCCAGATTAAAATACACTTTGGCCTCCTGGCCATGCAAGGCACCCTCTTCTGAATCACCACCTTTCCTTTCTGGAAAGCTTCCTTGGACTTGACACTTGTAGGATTTCTCCATTACTGGTCTTCCAAGAGGTTCTCATTTCCCTCAACAAATTTTTCATTCGTTTTGCTGACTTGGCTCAAAATCCTGAGGGGGGTTTGACATGGACCACATGCTTTCAGGGTCTTTTAACACTCTTAATTTCTCCGTCACCTCTGCCCAGTTTCCTTCAATATTTCTTCTTTATGCAAAAGGATATTTATCTTTCACTTTGGCATCTGCCCTGCCACCCGCCTTTGTGAACATGAAGGCAAAACTGTCAGGGGTTTCTTTTTTTATGTTCTTTTCCTTACACAATGTCTATCAATAACTCTCAGCAGCTTTTAGAGTCTTCCCACTGCTGATCTATTATTCCTTTGGCCCATGCTACATTTCTTATTATTTATTATAACCATTTTCACAGTTTTCCCTTCATTTCCCATGACGGCTCATCATGTCACTTCTTTTGCTCCTTGCTTCATTCTGAATTTGCAGTTCCAGGACCACATGTTGGCACATCCTTGTTCCTCCTGGCAGGCAGGTCTGCAGATCTCCCAGGCAGGCAACCAGCCATGTAGGGAAGGAGAATTCAAAAGCAAAATTCAGTTTTGACTCCATGCATGCGTGGTACATGAGAGGGAAGGCAGCAAAGACCTTGTGCTGACTGTGAAACACAGAAACACAGAATGGTTGGGTTGAAAGGGATCTTAAAGCCCATCTCATCCCACTCCCTGTGGAAGGGACACCTTCCACTAGCCCAGGTTGCTCCAGCCTGGCCTTGGACACTTCCAGGGATGGGGCAGCCACAGTTTCTCTGGGTTATTTTATACCAAGTGCATATATCACATATGTAATACTATATATTGCCTCTTGGAAACCTGCTCTTGGAAATTTCCCCTTTCCTTCCATTTTATTCTGATTTTCTTCCAACTTGCTACTTGTTTATCCCTCAAGAAAAATTTCTCAGTTTATTTTGTGTGATAGCAGTCACAGATTGTGGTTGCTACCTCTAGCCAGCACAGGTTGAAACCATAACTGTGAGTTTTAGTTTATTTTCGATGTATACAGTGAGGGTTCTAAAAATCTGTGAACCTTCCTAACTAATGCTCCTGTCCATCTCAGCAGAGCTACATGAGAAAAAGATTTGCCTCTGTGAATTTGCAATTAGATACCAAGAGAATAAATCACTCCTTTTTCCAAGAAGCAAATTGCCCTGGCTTATGTAAATAAAATCCCTCACCAAGGGCTATTTCAGAATTTTTTTTTTAGATGCAACTTTCAGTGAAATCTTCTTTGGAAACACTCTTTTTTTTTTTTTTTTTTTTTTTTCCCATGTTATCCTCACCTGAATTTCCTTGCAGCTTATCTCTAGTTTTTAATAGCTGTGACCACCTTAACTCCTACAAAAGTAAGTGCTGAAAAGCCACAGCCCTGAGGGTCAAATAGAAATGTTCTTTATTTATAGGGAGCACATTTAACTGTCACACAGTTCCTGCCCATTTTTTGTGTCACCATTATTAATAGTTTTCTCCTGCCATCCCTGCCTCTGTCTGTGCTCAGCATTTGAGGATGAGCAGCACCACCTTGGACACTTTGTGGGACAAGGGAACCAATAAAAAGACATTCATGAAAATGACCATACCCAGGGAGATAAAATATCATTATGTGAAATGGATTTGCTGGCACTCCTCACCAAATTTACCACCTATTAAATTATAGAAACCATTATTCCTTTATACAGGAAAGTCTGAAACTTTCCCTCAAAGATATGCTTTATTGTTTTAAGTGGGGCTTGAATGCGTTTTTTTCCCTTGTGATAAATTCCCACACATGAATTTTCTCAGCAATACAACAGGTCCTTGTCCTACTAATAATTCTATTGATCAAACAGGGCAATATTTCCCTTTTCTTCCAGCACAGGAATACTTTCTGCAGGTGCCCTAGGGGAAGCTTTGCTGCCAATTCCCAGCGGATGCTGGCACAGACACACATCCAAGAGGTGAATGTGGAGGGGAAACACGAGAAAGGCTGATCCCCTTTGATCACCAAGCATGGAAAAACTGGATGCACCTCTGCAACCAATATTTCTTTCACCCCCCCCTCTTCCTTTTTAACATGAAGAAAACTTTGAAACACCTGCAGTGGGAAACAAAAGGTTAATTAAAAAGAACCCCAGTCTTTGCACTAAACTGATTGCTGGGACTCCTGCCAGCCTGGGAAGGTTAAAGAGCTCAAGCATGCGTGGGCTGCGGGGGGAATGGCTAAAATTTACAGCCAGCTCCCTGGAAAGTCACAGTTCAGCTGTTCTCCCCGAGCAGGTGCTCATGGGAGCAGGCCTGTCCCTTTCAAAGCGTGAAGATTGATGAAGCCTTCGCTCTCACCAACTGTAAATATACAACCAGCCTTGTCAGAGCAGGTTTGTAACATCACTTGCTGACAGCAAGAAATTTTTTTTAACCTCCTAAACACACACACATACACACACGCCTACCCCACACAGGCTCACATGCACGCACAAAAGTATTCAAAAAAAGGGATTTTCCCAGGAAACAGAGAAAAGTCAATAAATTAAATGGTGGGAAAGGCATTTCTGTTTTCCCTGCCCATAGAGGCAGTAGATAGAGGACATATGTGGGGTGATTTCACCCTGTCCTTCAGAAAACAGGCAACATCTTCCTCGGGCTGCACAGTTTATGGGCAAGTGCTGTGAGGCAGCTCTGGAATTGTGGAGAGCTGAAATCAGTGGGGCTGTGCACTGCCAGCCACCCCTCCATGGAGACGGAGGACAAGAAATCGTCAAGATGATACAGCTGAAATCACCATTTTCCTCTGCCCTGGTGGAGCTGAGGATTTGTAATGGGGTACAGAGAGGAATTACCTATTCCTTACACATAGGAGTTATTCCTTACAAATAGAAATTGCTTATTCTCACACTCAATAAAGTTCTGCACGCTCGGGTTTAGGTTGGGATTTTCAAAGAGGAGAGTCCCACACAGCAAAGCCATGGGATGGCTTTGAGACCTGGGCTCTCAGCCATGGGATGTCACTTCTGCCCCTAACATCATGTATTTAATGCAAACACTCCTCTCCTATAATTGGTGGTTTCACTCCCTGAAGGCACCAGGCAGAGGTGAGTCCTCAGAGAGTTTTTTCACCCAGAGAGGATTGTCCTTCCTGATTAGCTTGGGATGGGTGTTGTGTGCCTGGATAATTTTGTAAAGGGCTGAACACCACCCTGCAGCCTCCCAGGGCTGAGGGGAGGTTCCAGGTGTGAGGGAGCAATCCACAGCAGAGACACACCAGCAGCACAGAGAGGAAATTATTTCCACTAATAACTTTGAAGAGTTGCAGACAAATCCAACAGGAAAGAATAGTATTGGTAAGACCTCCCTGAAGCCTCTGGAAACCAGACAGACAATTCACTCCTGACTTCAGTGGCTGAACTCCTTGGATGATTGGAAGCAGAATTAATATTCCAGTATGAGTTTCTTTACTGTCCCATTCCAGGATTCATTTTTAGCATCGCAGTCAGTTTAACTAAAATAATTCCTCAGCATCCTTCACTCAATTCTTTCCCAAGGAAATTCCATCTGTGTTATCATTTCTCTAAGGCAAAGTTTCAGAGTAATAGAAAACCTTCAGCCTGATTTCATAAATTTCTTAGGTTTGATATTTCCACTGCAGTGCGGAGGGATTAAATCGGTGATTTTAGGAAACATCAATACATTTCAAACACCCCAAAAGTTTTCCAGTGGAAAATAATTAGGTTTTGCTTTGTGGAGTTTTGGGGTTTGTTTTTGCTTCACTGCTTCTGTTTTACTACTTTCTTCTGCTTAATTTTAATAGATTAGTAAAGACTGCCCTGCCCTGTAGGCAAAACCTGGCCTTGGATAATTCCCTGAATTTTTCCATAAGCCCTTTGATTATCTCAATCTGCAAGAGGAAGAAATTTCTACACACCCAACAAAGCTCCAGCATTCACTCACACATAGGTTCCCCCAGCACAAAATTCATTTGCATTTCCTCCCAGCCCCTTCCAGGATGAACACACCAGTGACAAAATCACGCAGCGGAGTGTTTGCAAACTGTCACGCTCTCCCTTTGGCTTTGCCTTCTCTGCAGCTCCTTGAGTGACGTGGCTGTTTGAATTGCTAACACTGTGTGATGAGGACTGTCACTGTCACCTCGGCTGTGTTTACCCAGTGCTGCTCACGGCGGGGTTCCCTCCCCGGCGCAGTGCCTCACACCGTGCCTCATGCTAATAAAGAGGAGCACAAAAAGCTCCTTCCCTCTTTGCAGCAGCAATGTAACAGCCCTGATGAATAGGCCAGCCACTGGGAATGCTTCCAGAAGCTGCGAGGAGAAAAAGAAGTAATTTATTGCAAGTGCTACAGATACATCATATACCTGTGAACACAGGTGACCATCACTTGCTCCAAGAGCTGGCGCTGTCCTTGCAGGGAAAAGACCTCGAAGGTTTTTCTCTACCACAGTGAGCAGCCAACAGCAAAGTCCTCCTGAGTTTCAGGACGAGCAGGCGTTGATGCGTGCGTGCCTTACGCTCCTTGGCAGGGCTGAAAAGCCTGGAATATGATTACATTTCCTCAGTAAAATTACATTTGGGTCTTCCCCGAGATCCAAAGTGGTTAAAGCAATTTATCCATCAGCTTCGTTGTTACCCTTCAGTCAGTACTGGCATTCAGCTCTGGTTTTATTTCTCTTATCCCTTCATTAAGCTCTGCCTGCTGATGTTTCAAACCCGTGGTTATTTACCTGTTCCTGCCCCATCTCTGCCAGCCCCAGATCTCCTCAGCTCCCTTTGCCACAGGATTCTCCCTCTGGAGAAGGCAGTGAGGGAAGGGGTCACCCACCCCCTTTCCCACATGTCCAAACCCCCATCCCTTCAGGGCTGCTCCACAGGGTCCCTGCTCTTCTTCTCACCTCGGAGATGGAGCTGTCATTACCTGCTCCTACCTGGACCTGGCTGCCCCACTGTCACAGCTCCTCCGAGTTCCCAAGTGGTTTTCAGCCCAGCCCCATTCCCAGGAGCCTGAATTAATCAAGCTTCTTTAAGCCCTACTAAGGACTGCTCCAGTTTTCATCCACTAAGGATCAGACCAGCAGGATCTAACCAGCTTTCACTGTCTTTTACTCCTTTTTGCCAAAAATTTGCAAAGAAAGCGGCCAAGGCATTGTCTGCCATCCCCCTCAGCCTTCAATTCCCTGTTCAGAACCGGTACAGGGAAGAGGAAAATGAACCCAAATCACTGCTCAGCTCCTGCTCTCCCAGCCTGCCCATCCCACCCAGTGAAACACATGGCATTAGAACTTCTGCAGCTGAGAGGATCTGATTATTTTTATGGAAATTTGCTCCAAGTTCAGAAGTGGATCAATGACAATCTCTTGAGCTGGCTCCATTTTGAGCACCAGAATTGACTTTTGGAGAAGCTGCTTGATTTCCCAGCTTCCCCCCACCAGAAAAGAGATTATTGCAGAGGTGTGTGATGTAATTCAGCTCCAAATAGGGTCTGGGCCTATTAGACCCCAATATAAAACTCACCCAGGCTCCAAGGAAAACAGCAGAGCTCCTTTCTATCCCCTCCTTGTCACACCTCAGGCCAGACAGAGATGGGAGTGAATCCACCTGCTAATATTCCATACACCACACAGATATAAATGGCAGCTCAGGACATAACACAGGAGAGACTCATTTTGGGCAATTTCCTTCAACTGCTCCTTTTCCGAGTTCCCCAGTTTGCCCTGTTTCTATTACCCAGCCATGCCACTTCTTTGCTTTTATTTTGTCTTGTTGTCTCTGCTCATTCTCCTTTCTTTTTCCATTTAAAGATACTTTTCTTCTACTTCAAAGGTCGTTTAATGGAGTACAAATCCCTCTGTTTCCCTCTCACCCTGCCAGGTCTCTGCATCTTCTTGTGACCACATGGGCAGCAACTCACCAACTTTTTGGCACTGACCCCCTCCCCAGCAGGGCCAAGGGACTGTCACAAACACAGTCCCTTTACTCTTTCACTTAAAATTTTAAAATCATCCTGGGGGCGCCAGAGGTAATGAAGATTGAAGCTCTAAATGCAAATTCCTGGCTCCAGGTTAGCACAGTTCAGGGCTTTTTGCAAGGCCTCCATAAAGAGGCTTTTAATTTAGCACTAATAGGGAGGTTATTGTATGTTAAATAAATACTAATTGATTATTTAATATATATGCATTGAGGGTTAACTGCTATGTAATGAGCTCCTCTCCATTAGCAGGGCTGCTGAACATCAATTAATATGGGTTTTATAATCAATTGATATTTAACATGCCCCAACTTCCCGGTTCAGACTTAATGGGCCAGCATTTCCAAAGTGGACAATGCCAATCGTATTTTCTTTTAAAAATAATAAAAAAAATATATTTGTCAGAAGATTTACAGCAGGGTGGGAAGTTATGAATGCATTAAAAGCTCAGCAAATCCTGCAGAACTGGACACAGCAGGGTGAGTCTGTCCAACCCCAAGAGCTGCACAGAGCAGAAACCTCTGGAAATGGGAGAGGGGAGCCACATTCCCTCAATTTCTGTGGAACCTGGACTTGTTTTTCTAGAGAGAGTTTCCCAGAAAGTGCTCTGCCCCATTCCAAAGTTTTGTACCATGGTATGAGCTGGGCCTGGCCCCTGTGTGATCCCTGCTTTGCTGTCCTGAGATCCCCCTGGAAATGGGATGTGCAATCCCCTTTTGGAAACCACTGCAAGATAAACATTAGGGACTAGGCTTCCAAGGACGACCAGGGGATTTAGACACGCAGCTTCCATTTATTTTAACAAGCATCATGTCTCTAAGTGTCCCAGCTGCCTTTTAAAACATCTCGTGGCAAAGACTTTATTCCCTCTGCCTCTCCTTCCCAAGCACACACAGATAAATCACGTGCAAGCTGTTTGTGGTACACACCAGGGAGAAAACAAGGAAGTTCCTAATGAAAAGAGTGATCATAATGCATTTGCAGCCATTATCTAGCACTATTTCTTACTTAATTTCCTACTGGCAGCTTTCACACGGTTTCACAATGAAGCAGAGTTTTTAGCGTAGCTTGCCAAAAATTCAGGCTGGGAGAGAACGTACAAGGAAGCACATTAGACACAGAAGTCTCAGCTCCCACCTGAGAGCTTTTTTTTTCAGGTTTGCTCTCTCTGGTCCCCAGCTAGATCCCTGCACCCCAGCAGGCCAGTCCAGGAGCTGAATGCTGCCTGTAAATATTACAATATTCCTCATCAGCAGGGCTGTGGCAGAACAAAGAGAATGGGGCTTGAACAGCACCCAGGCAGGGTTAGGATGCAGATAATAAAGATTGGAAAAAGAACAAAGAGGAGCGTCTGCAGGATCAGGGTTTGAAGTCTACAGGCTGATTTATGTCATCTGAGGATCTGGCCCAGTTAGATCTAATTTTAACATCCTTGACAAATTCACTTTAACGGCAAACTGTCGAAAGGGAATCTGCTCTCCACCCCTCATCCCTCCATCTCCAGGAGCTGCTCCCTGTGACAACACCGTTCTCCAGCAGTAATTGGCAGTATCATTCTATTATCACTTATTCTTAAGGCCTGAGGATTTCGTCCCTTGCAATTTTCCTGTTGTACAAATTCACGTCTATTAGTTTAAGACGTGTGCATGTTCGTGCATTTATTCCCTGCGTGTGTCTGAGCATGGAGACAGCACTCAAACCTGAAAGGGCCCTTGTCTCACCAAAAATTAAAGGAAGCAAGAGAGCTAATCACTGGTGACACATCACTGGGGGCTGCAGGAGGAGCTACCTCTGGTGTCTCCAGCAAAACAGTGGCAACTCTCCTTATAAGCATTTTAAATGGATGATGATCCTAATGAACTTAATAGCATCACTATCCAAGGACAGCATCAACTCATTGCCATCCTGCATTTTGCAGAAATAGCTTCCCTTTAAACAGCGTGCCCTGCTTTCAACAGTAATGGTTTTTAAAAGTATCTTAGCACACAAAGGCAAAATCTTTTTTGAAACAGGGTGGAATTGGTTGGTGATTATCACTGAAAAGCTGGCAGCCACCAGCTAACCTTCTAACAATGAAATATGGGAATTTACCTTCATGCTTCAGTGCTTGCTATTCAGCTGTCTACCAGGGTCTAAATCAATGATTCTACACCCTCCACTCAAGGTTTCTCTTTCAAATGCTGCAGATATGACCTTAAGTTCATCATCTAAACAATGCAGTTCACGTTTAATTTCATTAATCTAAGATCTTCCATAAAATTGCAATATGGCACCATACCTTTCAAGTACCTTCATTAAAATCCATGTTATTTCTAAATCCTATGCATATCTATGAGGTCATACGGTGTTTTATTAAAATGGATTTTGAAAGGCTCAGCTCTTTTATCACCAATTGTCGTAAGGTAGTTTACAATAAAAAAAAA
>PYHW01010732.1:1377324-1393348 GCA_013186435.1 Turdus rufiventris
AAAAAAAAAGAAAAAAAAAAAAGAATCACATTAATTTAAGATAAAATTTTGCCGTAAGTCACTAAATTAAGTTTGGAAGGAGAAGGCGCAGTAGTCATCTCGAGTTTCAGTGACAGACACAGCTGGGCTGGCTTCAGTTGGCTCCAGCTGTGGCCAGCCAGCTGTTGCAGACGGGCCCCTTGTGATCGTTGAGGCGACAGTACTTGTTGAACTTCTCCTTCAGGTGCTGCCGGTACTGCTCCCGGTTGCTGTAGAAAGACTTGTTGTTTGCCATGAAGGATTGGATCTCATCCTGGGAGATGAACAGTTCCTCATCAGAAGTACACTCTGACTCATCCTGCAATGACAATGGCATTTCAGAGCTCCAGCACTGCCCTCCTGGGCTGCACAGTGTCCCCAAGGCTGCCCTGCCACACCAGCCCGAAGCCCAGCTGGCTGCTCGGGACACCCTGCTCACACTGGGCTCTGTCGGGGTCAGGAGGAGCAAATTCAGCTGTGAAATGGAATGGATCCAAATCCACTTCAGTCTTAGCACATTCCCATGGGAAGAGGATGGGTTTTATTAGTGGGTTTCAGGGGGAAAAAAAAGGGAAAAAAGAAGGGGGGCAAGGGAAAGGAAAAAGGGAGGGAAAGAGGGGAAAAATGGGGGAAGAGGAAAAAAAAGGGGGGGAAGAGGAGGAAAAAAAAACAGGGGGGGGGGAGGGAAGAGGAAAAAAAAAGGAAAGCTGCCCAAGGAGCCTGCAGTGGGAAATAACATTTGAGGCCTGAAGGCAGCAATAATGCCCACTTCATGTTATGGAATAATGCAATCCATGACAATGAGCACTTGCAACACAAGTTCTGTCACTGCATTCCAGCGACAATTTCTCCTCCTCTGCACAGCATTCAATTATAAACTTCTCAGGGAACGTGCACAAGGAACTGAACTGAACACTGGGACTCAATTCCTCACTGGGAGTTGAGCTCTCAGCCCCTACAATTAAAGCAGGATGCTCCAACTTCAATTCAAAGGTGATGGTTACTTACAAGGAGTTCCACTAAGCTTTTGGCACCTTTTCCAGTATCAGGGACAAGTGACATTTCTGTAGGTTCTGCAAACTGTGACACATTTTTCATATGCTCAAACCAAGGCAACTGCTGGCCGCTTTTGTCTGCGCTACAGCAGCTCTCAGCGTGTGTGTCTTTGGTCTTGTCGCGGTGAAACTCTGTGTGCGTGAGATTTCCTGAGGTCTCTCTGCTACCTGCATCTGCCAGACAGCTCCCAAGTTTCTGAATCTGAAAGGGAAAAGAGCCTGCAGTCAGCCAGCAGTGTTTCATGTGGGATATTCCAGCTGGAGAAGGAAGCAGAGGGAAAAGAGGAAGGTTCAAAGGTGAGCGAGGGTAGGGATTTGTATTTAAATGTGTGCCTGGGGAGCTTGGGGTGGCACATTCAGAGTGAATAGAAATGCACATGCTTAGGAACATAGAAGAGACTCCACTACAAGCTACTCTAGGAAGGACCTCAATTCCAAAACTTGGGATGACAAGGGAACAGGAGACCCCTCTTGTCCCATTTTCAGTGTAAGTCTCAATGGGAACTTAAAATCCCTCTGTAACTATTTCCAAACGATTTAGAGAAGTATCTGTGTTCCTTACGTGGTCATTCTCACACTTCAAAGCTTTACTTTTCTTTTTCTTCTTTTTGTTTTTGCCTTTTGTGTTACTCTCCTCTGCGTTAGCCCAGCACTCCACACAGCTGTCTCCATCCTCCTCCTTGTCGTCGCAGCGATGGACGCAGGCATCGTCCCCTGCAAAACACAGCCGAGCTTCTTTTGAGATGCTGCAGCTCTGGGGATATCAAAGCATCATTATCTTCTTCCCAAACCTACCATTTTCATCATGGTTGCAGATGCCCTCAGTGCAGGCCACGTCCGAGCCCTCCCGGGACCCCGTTTCGCTGCCCTCCATGCTCGAGGAATAGCCACAGTCGCTGCCAGTACAGTGTGGAGATAAACCTGAGACAGAGGCCAAGATTACTGCCATCTGTAGGAACTGCTGCACATTCTTCAGTTACACCTCTACCAAGGAAGAATTCAAAGAACCCCAGAGAAGTTTGGGTTGGAAGGGTCCTTAAAAATCACCTTGTTCCACCCCCCTGCCACAGGCAGGGACTCCTTTTTAAAATCAAGTGACCGTTTTTCACCCCATGAATGGCAAATGCTTTTTTAAAATGAAAAATGTTAACATTTGACATACCTTTCTTGATTTTAGGTGAGCCTAATAGGGTACCACTACTAGGACAAGTGCAAGAAGTGCTTTCATTAGTAACAATTACTTCTACACAGTTGTTGGCTTCTTCGGTGCTACCACAGGCTTTGCAGCTGCTTTCCGTGAAGTTTGAGTTCTCCTTTAAACAGAAACAAAAAACACTTGCAGGCACTGAAAGCAGCTCAGCCAGCACTTTTGTAAAGGATACTCTTTCCATGAGAAAAACCAGCTGACATTGACTGATAACAGCATTGCTTAGAACTCTTCATGAGTTCAACACAACTAAACAAAACCCCAACCAATTTACCTTGACCCACAGTCACAGCCCATTAAGGTCAGCCAAGAGATCCTGAATAATAATTGCACTTAAAGATTCCCCCTGTCCAAATATTCAGTGGTAATTGTCTACAAGCAGTATTTCAATCCTCAGGTTCTGAGTGATCTTTAAGAAATCACAGTTGAAAAATAATCTGGCATAACCTGAAGGTCAGATTTAGGATTAAACAAAACCCACCCCACCAAACCCCAAAAGTTGAGGAATCCCAGGTAAGTATTCACAAAGGTTCTGCTCATCTGAAATAAATTCCACCAGGGACCAAAAGACAATAAAATCCCTCAAGAATTCTACAGCTGATGGATGAAGCCCCAAAAAGCCCCAGCTATGCATGTTTACCTTTGCCTGATTGATTTCCTTCTCTTCTGCTGCCTGCAGAGGAGCAGGGATCTCACACACACATTTATTTTTCCGTCTGTTCTTCCGCTTTTGGCGTTTCTTCTCTTGTTTAAGCTCTCTCACTCTCTCTTCTTCTGAAAATTCTTCACAGAGCTGCTCCAATCGACTAATGCCCTGCACTTTTTCCACAGCCATCTGTTTACAAGAGATTAAATCCAGTTAGAGAAGTTATCACAAGTCAAGCTTTTACATTTATAAAAAAGGAGAAGGAGAAGAGCCAGGAATGAAGTCCCAGTAACACAACTGTTGAGTGCAGGAGGAAAATGCCCACCCTGATGCAGTCACTTGGTTTAGATTGTTGGAAACTCGTGTGTGGGGGAGCTCTGGGTTGTACCTATGGCCCAAATTCACATTTTTCAGAGAAGAGCTGCAGATTTTAATGCATTATTGGATCTGTGATACTCTGATCCTGTGGGAGTAGAAAAACCTCCAAGAACTAACCAGCTCAATGTTCCATTATGATCTTCCTCTAACTGATTTTCCTCCTCTTTCTCTGGTGTTTCAGAAACAACAGTTATTATGAATGGAAGATAAACATAACAAAAAAGATCCACGCCACAAACTGGTAATTAATATTAGGTATTGGTATATGTTAAAGGAGCTCTGTTTGAAGCTCAGGATCCCACAGGATCACAGCACATTCAGAACAAGCTGAACACAACAGTTTGCAACCACTTTTTAATTCAAAAGCACATCCTCCATTTTTACCCATAAACCAACCAAAAACTGTTGTGGCCCAAGCTACTTTCAATGCAATCAGGTAGAAAAACAGAACTAATATCACAGAAAGTTCAGTGCACTGTAATGGGCAGCTTGAAAATAAAACCAAGCCTCAATCTTTGATTTTCCACTTTATTCCACATAGGAACAGAATCCAGCTGTGCTCTGCATGGATGCCACACAACCTTGGCACTCCTTCCAGCCCAATGTTAGAAAG
Organism: Turdus rufiventris; assembly: GCA_013186435.1. Classification (NCBI taxonomy): domain Eukaryota; kingdom Metazoa; phylum Chordata; class Aves; order Passeriformes; family Turdidae; genus Turdus; species Turdus rufiventris. The sequence goes on from PYHW01010732.1 coordinate 1,381,242, forward strand.
CAGAAAACAAATTAAAGTGACAATGGGTCTGGTTACTGCAGCACTTCAGACCCAAGTTGGACAAATCTGGATGTTTTTACCTCAAAACTCTTGCGTAAAGCATCGACCCCCAGGTAGAAGAGCATCTGCCACGTCTGCTCCTCAGCCCGCAGCTTCTGCCAGATGCGGTGCAGCCTCTCGTAGAGGTGGATGCCCAGGCAGGTGAGAACCTCCTCCTGGGCTATGTCTATTGTCTTGGCGTGCCTCTCTCTGCGTCTGGGGGAAAGGGGAACCAAAGCACAGCACGGTTAGAGCAGCTGGAAGCCAACCAAGGGATCAAAGCAGGGCTGTTTGTTCTCTGGAGGTACAACTGCAGCTGTGTTTGCAGGAGCAGCCTGGCAGGGCTCTGCTGTGCTGCATGCAGATGCAAAATAGAAAGGAACAGGTCAAAGCCACCACTGAGAAGCAGCACTGTGCTGTGCCTTGCCACCTCTGGCTTCAGGTGCCACATCCTGCTCTTCCTAGTTTCAATGCCAGAGATGCATTCTTTTATGTCCTAAAATTTGCTGGAGTTCACAGCAATTACTTCACCATCAGTTAGCTCAAGCTGAATAAACACACAGGGAATTTTGTACATTACTTACCGTGCAGAGTACAAACATTTCGGTATTAATCTGCTCATTATACATCTATTATCTATCAATCTGGTCACTCTGTTAAGGGAAAACTACTGTGAAAGGGTTTACCCTCCTCATTAAACAGTTATGACTGAGCTTTAAAGGTACTGAGGATGATCTTTAATGTCCCTTCTATGGTTCTCCAGAATTTTTGCTGAAGCTTTTAAGATGTTTTAGAAAAGTTAAAAAATACACAAATGGCAAAAAAACTAACTTGAATACTTTTGGCAAACCTCAACCAAGGCTCCCTTTCTATTTGGCATATTTGAACACCTCAGTGGACAAGCAGGCAGCTTTAGGGAGTGAAGACATCTGGTAACTTTTTCCTTCCAAAGCACAGCTGAAACCTCCGAAGCGCTCGCTCCGAGCCTACACCGGTACAGATACTCACAACCACGAGTTCATCACACAGCAAAGAGGCAAAAAAAAGCCACTTCGGGCCAAGACATTGAGGAGTCAAATAAAGAAGCAAAGCGCTAGATAGCCCACTCTAGCCAATTACATACTCATACCCTCCTGCGAACTCGGGCTCGGCCCGGCCCAAGAGGTGCGCGATGAAATCGGTCTCGCAGCACACGTGGATGTGGCGCTCGTGGGGGCAGCAGCGCAGCCCCTCATACAGGGCAGCACAGTAACCCTTCTCCTTGCTGCAGTCCAGCTCCCCGATCAGGATGTTGTAGGCACGCAGCACTTTGTTCTTGCAGTCGGTGCAAAACCTGCGGGCGTGAAGCACAAAGTCAGGCTCGGTTCGCGGTGATGTGTCTGAACCAGGGCAAGGAGATGGGATTGTTAGAACATTTTGGTTATTGTTGAGCATGAATGATCCCACCTATTCTCCATCAGTAACCTGGTTATTATTACCCACCTAAACTGGCCATGAATTATCCCACCCATTCTACATCTCTAACCTGTATATCAAACTTCCGTCCTCCAAAGAGATTCCTTGATTTGAAGAAATCCCCACGTGGAATTCAACTCAAAAATCAGAAAACTCAACACTGAGCAAACAGTGAAAAATCCCTCTCTCAAGTAATCAACCACATCACCTAGCAATTCTTTAAAGTGTACTCAAGTGAGTGATAAGAAATAAGGCAAAGTTTCCTCTGGTGCCTGCTGTACAAGAGTGATCCTTGTTTCCACTACAAACATATTTTGAATTATTAGATTGCTGTGCTGATGGCCAAACGAGGGTTATTTATAACACAAAGTACTCATTTTAAACATGTGACAGCTCATGTGTGACAGGAGTACACTTATAATTAAAACACAAGCAAATTAAGCTCATTCTGTGCCATAAGAGGAGTAACCTTCGAGAAGCTACAAGATCTCTTGCTGGATGACTCTAAAAATGCAAGTCAGACAAGCTGCTCACATTTCAGCTCACAAAGCTGCCTCTCCATGCCAGCTCTGGGTGGTGTTTTTTCCCTTTCCTAATGTCTGCAGCCACTTGACAGCACTAAGTCAAACCTATTTTGCCGTTAGAGCTACGACACCTGTCTGCTTTCTGCGGTGGAAGGAGAGAAAACAGCAGTATTATTGCAGGTTAGCACCAGGAAGGCAGCCAAGGCAGTGTTTAATGTCACAGGAGATTAAAGTTATTTTGTTTCCAAAGTGTTATTTCCACAGCACCTCCACCCCCGCGCCCATCTGTGCCCCCACAGTTGATATCAGAACCTTGAGACTGCTGGAAATTAAAACTTTTCAATCAGCACGGCAGGTCCTCTGCACATGTAACTATAATTTAATGGTTTATTTCTGCCCTGCAAGAGAGATTTAACAGCACCAGGCATAAACAAGTGGTTAAAAAAAGTGCTTTAAAGGCAGCACCAAGACTAAAATCTGCTTGCACTAGTGCAGTTCACAGGATTCTGAAATGGCACGTGCTCCCTGAAAGCCTAAAAACAGACACAGCCCAAGAGCAGTGGAAGAGTGAATGAGAACACACAATGTTTAAACATTAAATTGTAAAATGTAATTTAATTCTAGCAAAAAAAAAAAAAATTAAGACAAGCAGCTGTGACTTCAAAGGTCTCCACATCTTCCCTTTCATTAAACACAATATTTCAGCATCTTTGTCTCATCAACCATCCCAGTGCAATCACCACCAAGCTGAGACCTTCAGCTTCACAACAAAAAAATCCTCGCCATTTCAACCTTCCCAAACCGTGGATTCCTCAAGAGGCAGCTGTGGCTTGCTCCTCTCACATACCTGTGTTTCCTTAGGTAGGTTTCTAACGTTTCGAGGAGGCAGCTGGAGTCAATCAGGACCACTTCATCCCTGCACTCCTGGGACATGAGCTCCCACACATCCATCCAGCAGCCCCTGCATGGAAAGGAGACACAAAACTCTGCATTTTCCTCCTGGGGGGCAGCAAAGCAGCCCAGCAGAGCCTCATTTTTTACCTGACTGCTCCCTGGGAAGGTCCATAGCAGAAAATGATGCTACACTTGCTCTCTTTCCTCTTCCTGTCTTCTCTACTTTTCTTAACTGCTCTTAATTTCTTTGAACTGAGTCTGCTACTGCTCCTTTCACTGTCACATAGTATTACCAAACATTTTTCAGACCTATAACATATATATTATCAGCTAGTTATTTTTCCTAAACAAATGCTATGGAAAATGCTGCTCTGATCCTTAATTTAATTTGAATTCTTTATAGGTTAAGCCTTAACATCTATGAAAGTTTGGGTGAGAACTGAGATGCAAATTTTGCTGTCCATGTTTATAACCCGGACCCAACAGGACTTTGCAAACCAGCCATGATTTTTTAAAATATTACTTTGAGTATAAACACAGACAAGTTTTTATACTTGTCAACTGAAGACAATTTGGTAAAATAACAAAACAAAACAGTGAAACAAAAAAAGCCCACACAACTTTCACCATAAAACATCCTATCTTAAATTTTAAAAATTTGTTAAGAGTATCAAAACAACTTCACAACTCACATTTGGGTGTGCTAGAAGTGAGCAAAAAATGCACTTTACTAACAAGTCACGTTATTTACAGGCTTGTCTACAGTTGACCCATTACCAGAATGGTCATTTCTGTATTATGGATACAGCAAAGGAGGAAAATGGGAAGCAGCAGCCCTACTTCTAATTAGAAGAGTTCTCTGTGCCATCACCCATTTGCCAGGTCATAGGGCTTGCATTTAGGAGAGATTCAAAGAGCCCCAAATGGAGCTGAGGAGCCAAAAGGCAGGCACAGACTGAGGACAGCAAGTGGCATGAGCTGCTTACATAACTCCTCTCATTAAACACACAGCTCCAACTCAAAGCCTTTTTTGTGTGCAGGAAATGCCCAACAGATGCAACTCATCTCAAGGAGATTCTTGTAAAGATGTGGAGCAGGAGCTCTGTGTTGAAAACAATCCATGAAGTTTGTTCTGTGACAACTGGGTGCCTCCACAGCCCAGCCAGAGGCTGTGCCCACTGCAGGCAGATTTCTTGGAATTTGTATCATTGCTGATGCGCTCTGCTCGCTTCTGCACACAGCAGAGGGGATTCAGCTGAGGAAGGGAGTGCAAGTCCTGCTTCTTTAGCAAGCTGCACTGCTTATCCACAGTGTATAACCCCAAAGTTCTACCTGCAGAGTATAAAATACTGTTCTTCCTCACATCCCCTATTACCCTGCCAGCACCCAAAATACTAAAGGGATTTATTCCAGCATGAATTGAGGAAATAAAAGCAGCATTTTCCTCTCTATTCATTCAGCTTTACAATTGTTCTACCTTGCCAAAGGGCTAACTGCAGGTTCCACAGCATCTGTTCTCACACAGAAAAAACTACTAAATATTAAAAAAAACCCCAAAACCCACTTCCAAGATGCTATGGATTTGCTTTATTTAAAAAAGAAATACATATATACACCCCCCATACTCTCAGGATCTTGTGTAACACAAGCTTTAAACTAATTTAGTGAAAGGCCTGTAACCAAAATATAATAGAAGATAATGATTAGTTCCCAGTCTCCTCAAGCAGCACAAGCAAAAATCGAGTGTCAAATTCCACATGCTTGGTATCCCAGGGGATTTAACTAAACCCAGAGAGACTCCAATCTGCATAGAAAAATACATGTCCTGTAACTGGAAACCATGAACAAGCTTTCACAGGTTGGAGGCTTAACCAGCAGCAGAACACCACTGAGTAAAAAAGCTCCAGACACACCAATTAAGCACAAGAGACCAATTTATTGGTCATCACTTGAAAAAAAAATAAAAAAAAATAAAAGGAGCCACCCCACAAACAAGAAACCTCCCTAAAATCCACAATAGATTTATAGGGAGTGTTTTTCTGCTTAACCAGCTGGAATAAATCATTTCAGCTTCAAGACAGAGGCATATATGCATATTGTTCAGTGGTGTATTTAAAACATGCTGTCACTTTCGAGAAAATGCATTTTATGGAGTTTTAACACTGCACCCAGCCACAATAAAGCCCTTGGTTAACAGTTGTGCAAGGCATTTTTAATAATCCCATGCAAAATGATGTATATTTATATAGCATGTACCCTTTGACCTCAAAGGGAGAAAATCTGCTGAGCAACCATTGAGGTCCAGAGCCCAAAAACCAGTTTGTCTTTCTGGAGCACTGCTTATATCACAGTGCAGGAGCCATCCATGCCCTGAGCATGCCCCAAACTCCTGGTGCTTCTCTTCCTCTCCCCAACAACTATTTAGGTCTGCTACAATCCCACTGCTACCCGATCAGAGCATAAAAATTGATCTCAATGCTTAAAAATAAATTAGCCTCAATACTTTGATTCCTTAAAATATTGGGCACATTAAACACAGACTTACCCCAAAGGTTTTGGTTTGTGTGTGTCCAGGGAGTGTAGCTGACACCTCTTGTTCTTCTTACTTTTGGGAATTGCATCAATCATGTCATTCAGTTTGGACCTAAAAGGGGAAAAATAAAGTGAGGAACTTTGTATTCTGAAAACCACTGGACAGGTTACAATACCTCACTCTGCCCTCATCTCAATCTCCTCAACTCTGCACTAACCTTCCCTACTTTTCCTGCTAACTGGAGCAAGAAGAACGAGCTGGAAGGCCAAGGCACACTGTGCTGAGCACTCACTGTTTGCTCTGCTGACAGCTGAGGAACTAATGGCACTGGGGGATTTATTGTGCTCACCAAGCCCAGAAGGTTTCACTTTCTCAGTGCTACCTTTCCACCCAAGAGCAGCAAACCTTAGTGGAAAAAAATTAACCCTTATTTTATTTTTTTACTTGGCAAGTAATGAGGCAAACACCCTTCTTCCAGAGACCATGAAAACCCTGCAGTGCCTGTATCAGATAATGACTGAACATTAAATACCGGCACCTTTCAGCTGCAATCATGGCACAACAGAAGGTGCTATCAAAGATTAGGTTTGCTTTTCTCCCAGTTTAGGCAACAAGCAGCTGTAATTATGGATGCTGAAGAGGACAACGAGTTGTGACAACTCAGCACGGCCAAGAAGGCAGGACAGGGAGCGGGGATGGCACGAGCGGCCGGCAGACACTGACCCATGCACGTAGAAGAGCGTGTAAAGCTTCTTGGCATCAGTCATGCAGCTGCGGGTGACTGAGAGCACCCCCTTGGGCCCCACGGTGAGGGGCTCCAGGGCAGGGTTCCCTGACTCCACCAGCTGGGAGAAGAGGCGCTCCACGCTGCGCCGGCAGCCCACGCACGGCACCAGCTGCGACAGCGCGCTCAGCACCTCCCGCGACGTCACCATCATGGCAATGTTCAGGTCCTGCTGCTTCAGCATGCTGTGCCTCTGCAAAAAGCACAAAAATTAAATCATTACATACTTATCCTCTGGTTTTTTCTCCTCTTTGTTGCCTCCTTTCATCACAAATGCTGCTCTGGAACACCCATCCCAGCTGGGAAATTCTTTTTCGCCACCTCGGGGCAGGGGTTGTAGGAAAAGGTCTCACACACACCAAGTGCAAGTTCTCATCTTCTGCTCACACTCCTTTTATCTTTGGCACATGGAGAGGAAATTTCATGGAAATCTCAATAACAATTTTTCTGCTCAGACCATGACAATTTAGCAGTATTTTTCCTGGAAGGCCAAATGCCATTTCCCATTACATCCCACTAGCTGGAATTACAGAAAACACACATTACTACTCAGAGTGAAACCCTTGACTTCAGTAATGAACATCCAATGCCTGCTATTAATAGACCATTAATGAGAATACCTCCTAATATTGCTTAAGTCAATAAACAGTTGTAGATGTGCGTTCTGGCCCCTGTGTCAAACACATCCAGGCACACATCCTCACAAAAAGTACATACGCTTCTAGTCCTTCTCACTGCTGAATTGCTGCCTTGGCTTTCAGCTGCACTGGGGTGCCAGGAGCAGAGAGCTCCTTCCTCACAGCCCAGCACACAAACTCACACCTGAGTTGTATCTGCACAGGGAATGCCATGCCAGCAGAGTATTTTCTGTATTCTTGTCACATCACACCACTCAAAACACTCCTCATGCACCAAGGATTTGCCACAACTTCTGGGGAAAGGAAGAAAAGACCACACAACACAGCAGAACTCGCATCCACTGAGAAGAGAAAGTTCTCAGCTCCCTCCATGCAATTTGGAAAGCAGAGGTACCATCAGGTAACATTCAAGGTTTGTGCTCTTACAGCAAGGCCCATTAAATCATCTGCCAAGCACCATCACTCTGCAATAACCCTCCTTCCTGCAATTAATTGCAGGAGTCACAGCAAAGCAGGAACGAGCTATTTTCACAGCCCAGCTACACTTGGCATGCAGCACGTGTCTGCACTGCTGCTGTCAACCCTGAGCGAGGCCCTGCAGCTGCACAGCAGCAAACTCTGCCCCTCTGGACATCAAGGGCACCACTCTGCAGCTGCTACAGGTCTTACAGAGCTACAGGTGCCAGAATTTGGCACAGCAGGTACTAGGGTTAAAGTTTCTGGGGTACCACAAAACTAGTTCTCACTACTTATCTATATAAAATGTTCAAATTGGCACAGATTCTACCCTGATATGGGCACTGATCAGGCAATCCACACTTCCACTTGCAAAGGCAGCTCCAAACTGCTCAGAAAAATACAAATCAAGATGTACTGAGAAGCTGCAGCTCCCACCGTAAGTGCTGAGCTCTCAGACATGATTTGCCTCCTGACAAGACAAGGGGCAATAAAACACTGTGGAATCCACAGCACCACTGAACCCAGTGCACTTTGGTACCAATGTGTGATTGCTCCCAGGTGCTGACGTGTCTGAGGCACTCCAGGAGTCACAACCTCCTGGAGAAGCGAAACCACAAACCTGAGAAAAGCAAAAAAATCTCAATTCTTAGGAAATATTATTTACCTGGACAAACTGTTTCAGTTGTGTACTGTTATTCTGATGTCCATCGAGGTTCAGCACATTATCAGGAAATTCCATCACCATCTACATAAGAGAGGAAAAACAACTTAAAGAGGAGCTTTCAGACAAAACAAACAAAAAAAAGTAAAACAGAGCGTTGGTTGTTTTGCTTTCTTGGGGGAAATAAGAGTGAAATTATGTTAAATGCTCGTTCTTTTCACATAATTACTGGAGCTTGGGAAAGGATAAAAGTAACTTTCAGATAGTGAATGTTTCAGCAATGTAATAAATGCTTCATTAATATAATGTTCTAGAGGCAGTTTATAAATGGCAACTCTTAAATAGCTGTTAAAAAGCAAAAGTTGTTAAATGGACCATCAGTATTTATATTATCATCTACATGACTTGAGATCCTGCTTCAGTTAAAAAAAAAAAAAAATTAAAAAAAACTTCCACACACTGAGATCCAAATGGACCAACAGTGTAACTCAATTTATAAAGCTCTGAGGAAACAGTCACAACAGTTTAATGACAGAGTCAACTCCTCCAAGGGCTAATTTCAAACCATATTAACCCAACAAGGTACTCCAAGGCACAGTTTGCTTTGTGTGATTGCAGCTGCATCTCTCGAGAGGCTCAAAGCAAAATGTTAAGCCTACAGAACAATGTGATTACTTGTAAGTAATTAATAACATTTCTTATCAAATTACTGAGAAACAAAGAGGGCAATTTCTTGGGAGGAGGCAGAAATCAGGAAAGTAACTTTCAGCCAAAAATCCAACTGGGCAACCATGGAATAAAACGACAGTGACTAGAAAAATGTGTAAAGCCTGGCCTAGTTCTCCTCTCTGTCCAAACTGAGAAAGAGGGAATTTGTCAATATGACTACTGAAAGTTTACATTAAAATCTGAAAGACAAAACAACAACTTTGGTAACTAACCCCAATGCAAATGAACACCAAATAGAACTGATTCACCCCTTTTCCTCCTTCCACCTTCCCTGAGCTGTGAGGGCAGAATTCCCTGCTGCCTAATTGCCACCACTACCTCCAGAGAACCCCTCCTAAATAAACACGGATTTTCTGAGCACAAGGCACTACTTGGCCATCCCGTGTGCTCCAATCTGGCGCAGCTGCCTTATCTCAGTGCAGAGCAGTGCCAATCCTAACCCCCAGCTCCTCTGCCAGCTTCCCTCACCCCTGCCCCATCCCCACTTTCTGTTGCAGATTTGCAGGGCTCCTACATCACTAATGTGGTGTTTCTGTGGGCCAGGAGCTACAAGCAAAAGTAAAAGCTCTATCTGCTAATAACAGAGACAAGAGATAAATCTGCCCCTTTCTCCCCCCTCACCTTCATCTCCCACTATCAGACAACACCCTGAGGTATTTTGTACAACAGAGCAAAAGAATCAAAGACTAAATTAATTCATGTGTCTGATGAGATTTTATTAAGTGGTTAAACATCAACCACCATCACACCCTGAACTGGAAGGGAAAAAAAAAAATCCTGTAATACCACATCAAATGGAATGCCTTCTAGAAACCATAAAAGCTGCTTAAGAAATGAAAAGGGTTCAAGATTGAAAACTCCTTTAATTTCTGGCTGAGCCAGGAGGAAGAGGGAAGTGTGGTGGTGAAGAATGCACTCAGGGCAGCAGGATCTCCCTGCACCTGAGCTGCTTCCTGGCCTACTACAAAGCAAGAGCACATGGGCCATCCACTTCTAATTTGCAATCACTAACTCACCAATTCCAGGTTTAAGGCACAGATTAACTCTTCCAGCTAACAGGCACAGCTGTTCCCATTGTTTTTAAAATTTGACTTTTCAAAGAGGTAACAGAAGCCAGTTACTATCAATAACCACCATTACTTTTTAAAGATGGTGCTGCAGATGTAAAATTCTGTTTCAAAGACAGCTGCATGTCTTGTAATAGCTCTCATTAAGTATTTAAAAAAATAAATTATAGATGACAGACAAGGAAGCTCAGAGTTCATTCACTTGCTTCTGCAGATTTTTTTTTAAATATAAGCCTCCAGAAACCACCTAGAAATCCAAATAGTTTGTAACAACAGTAACAGAATGACAAAAAAAAAAAAGATAAAATGGACACAAGGTAAGATTTTTTTTTTCATGGTGAGGATGACTTGCACTTGCATAAATGCCTTTCCTCCAGATGGATACAAAACTCATTTACAGCTAGAGAACCCTTTCAATCATGAGGATGGTGTAAAAAGCAGGACAGCAACAACACAGTGCAATTACACAGAGTTTGGGCCTGGTGTTAAATTCTGGGACTAAATCACAAATGGAATTCTAGGTCTGCTGAAGTCATCCACCTGGTAGAGCTGAATTTTCACTCTCAGCTTATTACACACAACAAAAATAACAAGAGCGTGGCAAGTCTGAGTGATACAAATTAATTTTTACAGGGAGTCCAGGAAGGAGTAAAAAAAAAAAAAAAAAAAAANAAATCCACAGGAAAAGTAATGGAAAATGAATGGGCATAGTAACTTTCAAGGTGTGGCCAAGACACCAAAAATCTGTAACTTGCACTATTCCTGCTCAGTGCTGAATGTTCCAGGCCATCAGCTCCTCTAAGAGAGGCAGATGCTGCTTTGGACAACTTCAGGGGAAACTTTGCCTAATACCTGAGATAAGCTAAAAATAGTGATGATATTTGGCAAACTAATAATATGCCACCATTCAAATTGATCAAAACTAAAATGCAGTAATAGGACTTCCTTCAAATGCAGCAAAACCACATGGGGACTGCCCGAAGACATTCAAGTTTTGTTCTGCAAGGTGGAAGAATGGTTTGGGTTGGAAGAGACCTTGAAAATCATCCAGCTACACCCCCCTGCCCTGTGCAGGGACACCTTCCTTAGCTGATAAAACTCAGGGATTCTTCCCTCCTAAACATTAGATTAGGAATTTAAATCACTCCCATTTTACATCACTCAAAGTAACAACAGTTACTGTGCCACCACCAAGAGAAATCAAACATGAATTTACAAGATACCAAATTACACTAAGTGCAATTCTTATTTTCATGTTTTAAGAATTAAAACAAAGACCAACTGACTAGTTAGAGATTTTTTTTTCCATGTTCTCCAACGCAATTTTTGAACCTTCCTCTAACCACACGAGGAGAAGAACCAGATTCTGCATTTAGCTGATTTTTTCCCCCCCCACTGAATCTTCTGGAAACGACCAAACCACCACGTTTTCCAATCCACAGCAACACCCCGAGACGGGAAACTCTCGGATTTGTTACAATGCCGCACACTCGATAAAACGCCAAAGCTTTGCAAAACGCCTTGAGCCTTTTGCAGGCTGTGTGGAGAGGAGGAGCAGGGCTGGGAGCCGGGGTTTCACGGTAACATGGCTCCCTTCCTTCCCAGTGAAAAATGGCTTTGCTCCACCCTTGAGCACCGAGCCACGCTCGTGGCTCCGGCACAACTTGTGCACAGGCCCCGCCACACCGATAACTCCCTCATTATGCGGTTCGCCCGCTCTCCCAGCCGGCCATCAGATAAAGGAGAGAAAAAAAATAAAGTTGCCACATTCATCTCTGTTAACCCCAAGTGTTGCAAAGTCCCAAAGATTAACGCTGCAGGAGCCTGAGGAGGAGCCAGCGAGGCCCGGCCAGGAGGAAAGGCCCGGCCTTGGGAATTGCAACACGAGGGAGGCGCGGGCGCAGCGGGCCGGGCCCGCGGGGACTCACCGTGAGGGTGTCATCGATGTAGAGGGGGATCTGCCTCTTCTCGAAGGGGAACTCCTCCTCGCCGTCCCGGCACACCGCCACCAGCCGCGCCATCGCTGCTGCTGCTGCCGCTTCCTCCCCGCTCCAGCCTGCGGGCGGCCCCGGCCGGAGGTAAACACCCGCCGCGCTTCCCCGCCACACTTTCACCAGCAGCCGGCACCCAGCCTGCGCTCCCCATCGCCTGATTCACCACGGCCAGCCCGGCCCACCCACCCCGCCGCGAGGGACCCGCGCGGGCCGGCACCGGGCCGGGAATGCGGCAGCGCACGGGCGGCGAGGCGGGGGGATGGAGACCCCGCGGGGAGACGCGGAGATGCCGGTGGGGACACAGAGCTGCGGGCGGGCACGGAGATGGGG
>PYHW01010732.1:1400335-1424299 GCA_013186435.1 Turdus rufiventris
AAGCCGGGCCGCGTTCCCCGCCCGCACTTTCGCCGCTTCCGCAGAGCCCGAGCTCCGCCCGAGCCCCCGCCCCGGTTCCGCCTCCCTGGCCCGCCCGCCCCGCTCCTCTCCCGGCCCCGCTCCCGCTCCGGCCCCGCTGCCGCCCTCGGTAAGTCCCGAGCCGGCCCTGCCCTCCCGTCCTGCCCGGCATCGCCGCCGCCGGGCCCTGCCCGCCTCAGCCCCGGCAGCGCGGCCCTCAGGGCACCCCGCGCCCTCACAGGGCACAGCGCGCCCGCCGCACCGCGCTGGGCTCCGGCCGGGAGCGGCCACGGCCCGCCAGTGTCCCCCGTGTGTCCTCAGTGTGTCCCCAGTGTCCCCAGCGTGTCCTCAGTGTGTCCCCAGTGTCTCCAGTGTGTTCCCCGTGTCCCCAGTGTGTCCCAGTGTCTCCAGTGTATCCCCGGCGTGTCCCCAGTGTCTCCAGTGTGTTCCCCGTGTCCCCGGCGTGTCCCCAGTGTCTCCAGTGTGTTCCCCGTGTCCCCGGCGTGTCCCCAGTGTCTCCAGTGTGTTCCCCGTGTCCCCAGCGTGTCCCCAGTGTCCCCAGCGTGTCCCCATTTCCCCCATGTCCCCCGGCACTAAAGGCTCTGCCGGGACGGATCGCACACGGGTTTGGGGGTGGCTCCGAGGTGGTGTTTGCATGCCGGGGTAAGAACGAAATTAGGGATGGAATAGGAGTAACAATGGAAGAGGGAGACGAGTGGGATAGAGTAGAGATAGAGATAGAGTAGAGAATAGAATAGAATAGAAAATAGAATAGAGAATAGAATAGAATAGAACAGAACAGAACCAGAGTTGGAGTATAATAGGACGAAATTAGAATAGAATATAATAGAACAAAATTAGAATAGAATAGAATTAGAATAGAAAAGGAATGGAGGTAATGGCAGCTTCAGCTGCAGGAAGGACAGAATTCTTCCTGGCTGTGTGAGTGGAACCTCTGCGTTTATTACAGAAATTCAAACAGCCTGACTCACCTTGGGTTGGCTCCCAGAGATTTGCAGAGGAAACAGGAAAGGGACAACACAGATTTCTGTAAGTCACTCCCCTTCCCAAAGCTCTGGCTTCTCTGGCACTGTCAGACCCTCAGATCTGTCCTGTTCCTCCAAACAGGAGGAATTTAACAAGTAGTTGCAGTTTCTCGCCAAGAAAACTTGCTTTATTGAAGAGAAGCAAAGCATTTTATTCCTGATGGAAGGGAAGATGCATGATTCCCTCCAAAAAAGCTTTATTTGCAGGGGCAGCAGAGCAGAACCATCACTCTGGGTAGCATTTCCACCTCAGTGTTACTTGGGCCACACTGGGATCAATAATCTGTCTGAATTCTTTGGAATCTGCCTGTGGAATACCCTGGAGAATGATATGGCCAGAGTTATTTTTATCTAAAGGCGTTTTCATTTGCTTTTTTTAAGTATTCTCCAGTGTGATTTGAATGAAGTACCCTCAAGTAAAGGCCCTCTCCAGTGCTCCCATCCACAGGCCTGGACAAGATGCCAAAGCAGGTAAAAAGAAAAACAGGAATTATGTGTGCTAATTAAATGTTACTGTCAGGAGAGAATTCTTGGCTTATTTCCATGCAGTCGAGATTAGGTAACTACTAATGAATATTCACCCCTGCTTCATGCATTGACTAGACCTATATACCGTGGGTTTGAGCTGTGTTAGAGACACCAGGCAGTGATTTTTGTTGTGCCCTGGGCTCTAACAGGGCAGGTGTTAACACAGGCAGCAGGCACATCCTGAGGGTGTTTGTTCAGGAAGATGAATGGACACAAGAGTTGAGATTTATTTTCAAATATTCTTTTACTTTTGCCTAAGCAGTCATCTCAGCTGAAGTGATGCTGCGCAGGGCAGCACAACCAAGCCCTTGCAGTCTCACAGTGGATTTAACTTGCCTGCTGTGATAAGGAACACAGGGAGGCACGGGGAGAAAGGGGAATTGGCAGGAGCTCCTCAGGCCTATGTTTCCTAATTGTGGTGTCTGTTCTCTGACAGCAGCAAGCTGCTTCATGCTCATTCAGAGAATAACAGAAATCACTTGGATGGCAGTGCTTTGCTGCATTGCTAAGCTTTTTTTTCCCCCCTTACTGTTTAAAATTCTGTATTACTGGAAATGAACTACTTATGCTGTCTGCAAAAGATAAAAATGCTCCTAAATGAGTACACTATTGTAACTTTTTTTTTTTTTTTAAAGAAAGTGCTAAATGGGGTTTGCAGTGCATTTCTCCTCTACTAATGAGCTCAGCTCACATAGTGGGAATGCTGCTAACTGAATTTAGCATTTTCTATATAAACAAGGTGATGCTGTTCATTGGTTAACTTGTGGTACAGGTGAAGGGATAGTTTGGAGAACCTCCTGTCAAAAAGAGAAGGAGATTAGGAGAGGAATGTATAGGATGCAAAAATCAGCATTGGTGTCTTTTCCATTCTTCATTTTCTCTTCTAGCCTCTCCTTTCCCCAGAAATGGCAAACAGGTCTTGGAATATCTCTTCTGGCTGGTTTTCCATTACATACAACAAGTGTGTCCTTCCAAATAACGTTGTCAAGGACACAGGAGCCCAGGGGCTGAGATTTGAATATTTTAAGTGATTCAGAGGGGACAAAACTTCAGCTGAGGCAGGGCAGCTCTTCCCCCAGCACCATTCCTCTGCCCTGGCTGTGATGTGTGCACTCTGCAGCTTTCACCCTGAAAATGAGAGTCTCTGCTAGGAAAGCTGCATTTGTTTTGGCCTGCAGGGGCTTCCAGCTGTACCTGCAGCCAGCCCTGCCTGCTTCCCTGAGCCCAGGGCACTGCTTGGATTGAATGCATGACATGCAGAGGCTTAGAAATGAGCCAGTGGCAAGAAGATGGTGTGTGTGTGTACAGAACTGCAGTGTGAGCCCAAGGCCACGTTCTCTGGGTGCCTTTGCCCACAGCCAGATCACTTTTCTAACCTCAGAGCAGGAGGAGGGCAGCTGGGAGCAGGAGCAGCTCACACATCCTGAGCTCTGGCTCCTGCTGAGACTGAACTTTGGGGACATGGAACAGCAGAACAGGGGATGAGGTGAAAGTCCAGCTTTTCACCTTTCACTGGTGCTGATCTGACATCCCCTCCAGGAAAATGGCCAAAGGGAAGATTCTCTCATCCAGAATGACCTCAGTGAATCATTTGAAGAAGAAGTTAGAGCCTTCCTCGGTGATGAAGAGAAGCTGCATCTTTTTGATGACCTCACGAAGGTGAATCCAGTGACAACCAGGACAGGTGAGCAGCCAGGGAGTGTCTGCTGAGGGATCCCTTTCCCTGCTGGCCACTGGCACGTGGCAGTTCCTGCTCTCACTGCATTAACACCATGAACACAGGAGTTCTGTATCTTACACCTCTCGATCACCTCATTCTCTATTAAACCTGGTAGGTAACAGACCTGAGACTTCTGTTCCAAACAGGCACAGCAAGAGTCAAACACACTTCGCAAAAGATACTGACAGAAGGTGTTGCTTTTCAGTTCTGAAATGTCTTCAAGCAAGATACAGAGTCAACCTGTTTTATACAAATGCTGGCTGCAGCCTGGTGGCTTTGAATCCTTTCCAGCCTTTCTCCTGCCTCTACTCACCTGAGCTCATGAGGGAGTACCACGTTGCACTTTGTCCTCAGGTAATCCTTGTGTTTGACATCACTGTCCTTCTGCAGAGCCCAGGGGTCAAACTGCTCCAAATTTATCTGAGTAAAATAGTCCTGCAGGATAAACCCATTTCTAGCGAATTATTTTGTTAAAAGTGCAGTGCTGTTTTCAGATAAATGTGAGCTGTCCTTTGCTATCTGTTGCTGTTGAACTGTGTGGTTACTGTGCTCTTAAATATGAATATTCTCTTTCATTGCCAGGATTTAAAACCTCACATCTTTGCAGTGGCTGAGCAAACCTACAGGAATGTCCAAAAGCAGATGGACCCTGTGAACCAGTCCATCATTGTGAGTGGAGAAAGTGGTGCTGGGAAGGTAAGGAAATGCTTTTCCTTGACATTGCTCTCAAGTTTTGAGCTCTGCCAGTGATTTGTAGTGCGGAGTAGTGCAGTGAATGAGCAAAGATGAATTAAAAACCCCTCTGACACAGCACGTACCAATCTGCCCAGCACGACTCTCTTGAAATGTGTGTGAAGCATTAAGTGATTGCTGCAGTTAAACACACTCTGCTTAATATAGCAGCTCTTCAGGTGACATCTGTCATTTCTGGAGGGCTGGGTTTGAATCATTCAGCAGGAATTGCACCTGAGCTAATGCCTCAGCCTGGTCTGTCAGGGAACTCGTGTGAGTGTCAGCCAGACTTAGACCAGTGGGTTCAGCTCCTGTCCTCTGATGGTCCATCCCTGCTCAGGACTACGCTGAGGGTATTTTTAAGCCCAAGAACAAGATGCTTTGCTGAATGTTAATGACTCAGAATCCATTCGCATTCATTCCATCCCAAGGCAGTAGCTGTTAGTTCTGGCTGAGCTTCCAAATGGAGACACCTGGATGGAAGTGCCATTCAGCAGAGCACTCCCACTGCAGCAGCACTGAAATGTGTGTCTGTGGCACAGAGTTTGCACTGAACACAGCTCTAAACCTGACACAGTTCCTCTCTTTAGCCTCCCCTCCAGCTGCACACTGTGTTTCCAGAAGGCAGCAGTGCTCCACTGACAGGACCGACACGTTAAAAACAAAGAGCTACTGCCAGATCTCTCTCTTGCAGACCTGGACCTCTCGCTGCCTTATGAAGTTCTATGCCTCTGTTGCTGCCTCAGTCATCTCCCCAAAAGGCAGTGAAACTGTGGAGAGGATAGAGAAGAGAGTGCTGGATTCCAACCCTGTCATGGAAGCATTTGGTAAATGTGGCTTTTTAACAACAAACTAAAGTCATGGCCACTGTGGGAATTTCCTTTGTTCCCACACAAGTCTAAGCTGTCTCTTGCTCCTCTCCTTAAAAACAAACTCTTCAAATACTGGAGCTATTTCCAGATCTCCCTAAATACCTGTGTGTGCTGCCTGGCAGAGTGGGACCACTCTGATTGTTCTGTGTCTGCCACTGGCATTTCACAGGGAACGCCTGCACCCTGCGGAACAACAACAGCAGCAGGTTTGGGAAATACATCCAGCTCCAGCTGGACAGGTGAGAATTACTGTGTAAAACCTTACCTGTTGTCTTCTTCCTTTAAATCTTTATTGTCTTGTTCCTTTAAAGCTTATTTCTGAATTCTGCCATAGAGTATTTTATGTCTTTAGAGTGTATTCTGGCTTGCTGGTTATTATTTTCCATTTTTTTTTCTTTCTTCTGCAAGCTCTCACCCCGATCTCTAAAAGAGAGCAATGGAAAAATAGAGATGTAGTTTAGAATTGTGAATAAAGTATGAACAAAACTGAAGGTGAACTGCAAAGCATTCACAGTCAATTGGTCTCAGAACAACACAACCCCTCTTGCATTCTGTGAAGAGGTTTTGTTGGAATCTTTTCTCTTTTTCCCCCTCTCTAGATTCCATCATCTGACTGGCGCTTCCATCCAGACTTTCCTTCTGGAGAAAACAAGAGTTGCCTATCAGGCCCCCAATGAAAGAAACTTCCATATTTTTTATCAGGTTTGCCTTCAGTTAAATTTGCTGGGTATTTCTGACACACAGCAGGGATGAAATCACCGGATTTAGCACAGTTGCAACTTTTAATAATTACCAGTTTCCCTGTCTCCCAGGCTTCCAAATTAAATCATCCTCCCAGTATGTTATTCTTCACTGTCTGGGAGCTGTAAACACCAAAGGCAGAATTCAATTTTTACCTTGTTTTCTGTCTCCAGATCACAAAAGGTGCCACTGCAGAGGAGAGGCTGGAGTGGAATCTTCCAGAAGGGGCCGAGTACCGCTGGCTGCCAAATTCTGAAAGAAACTTAGATGGTAAAGATTAGTTTCACTAACTAATTAATCAATCCATTAATAATGGCTGGAACTTTAAAGGGAGGCAGGCAGAAATAAATCCTGTTCAATCCCCAGCAGCAGATGTTTTGCAAAGCCACCTGCATTAATGGGATTCTTTTTAAGTGTCACTTGGCACTATAAAGTCTTAAAGCTTAAAATCAGTCACCTGGCTTAAAACAGCTGGTTCTGGCCTGGCACATTCGCCTCTCTGTGGCTTTGTTTAGAAACTGTCTTGTCTTTGCATGTGCTTCACCTGACAGAGGCAGAAAAAAACAAAAAACCAGGGGCTTGGTTCTCCAGCTTGTGTGTGGGATTTCCCCAAAGAGCATCCAGCTTCCCCCTCTCCACTGCCCATTCCAGCTGGATTGGATGTGCTGCTTGCCCCTGTTTGTGTGCTTGGCTTTTTCAAGAGCACTGTTTGGCTTTTCAGAGGACTGCTTCGAGGTGACCAGAGGGGCAATGTTCCACCTGGGCATCGGCCACGCCACGCAGAGCAATATTTTCAAGGTCAGCTCCCCAGCAGGGACAGCACGAGGCTGCTCAGAGTGTTGGGAGTGTGTCCCGGGGTGGGATTGCTGCTGGAATAAATCCCTGAAATCTGCAGAGCTGCTGCTCCTCCCTGGAGGGACCCCAGCTCCCCATCAGGCTGCACAGCCAAAGACTAGATCTGAACGACAAGTCTGAATTTCAGTTTGCCTTCAGGAATTGCACATTAGGGATCCACACTGAAGTTTGGGATCTTTTTGTGCAGGAATGTTGTGAATGGCCTGTTCCTGTCCTGAAAAACTCCCTGATTGTATTCCAGGTGTTATCAGCCCTTCTGCACCTTGGGAATGTTCAATTCTCTAATCCAGTGGATGAATCTCAGCCTTGTGAACTGCAAGACAAAACCAAAGGTGAGGCAACAACCATGCCCTGCTCCAGAGCCTTGTTAGCTCAGTGCACATGCCCAAGGGAAAGGATTAGAGAAAGGAAAGAATGGAGAGAATTCTTTCCTTTATTTAATTAATTTAGATTTACTTATTAAATTATTTAATTATCAACATTTATTAAATTTATTAAAAATTATTAAATCTACCAAATTTTCACTTGAGTAATTTTAACTATTATTACTTTTCATTATTAATTCCTTTTAACTACTAATTATTTTATTAATAACTTGAATTTAATAAATTTGTTTAAACCTTGTTGAATTTATTGCATTTTAAATCATTAAATCGAATTCATTTAATTTCTTCATTTAATTCAGAAAGAATTCCTTATTAAAGGAAAGAATTTGAACAGTAACTCTCCTGCTGATAGGAGACAATCAAGGCCAGGAGCAGCCCAAAATTTGGTGTGTTTTTGTGAACAAACTAAAACCTAATGCTCCCTTGCCCTGAGAGATAATTCCCTTCCCTGACAGGTCAGGGCAACTGCAGCATTACCCAGTGATTTCAGGAGGATTGTTGGCAGAGCTGTGGCTCTGATTGTAATCTTACTCTGCCATCACAGGGCTGGCAGAAATCTGACCCACAGGGAGAGCTTTTCACATCAAAGCTTGCAAGTTTTCATGATAAAAACCAAAAGCCAGTGACCACAAATCTGTGAAATTCCAGCATAAATAGAGGTCGATGTGCATGTCTTTGGGAGGTTTGTGGATTTGGGTTTCCTTCAGAGCTAAAACTGCCCTGAACAGTGAAGTTTCCTGCTGCAATTTCACATGCTCTGAACTCAAAATAATTAATATTCAAATAATTTTGAATACAGCTCAGCTGAGAAAGATCTTAAATGCTTTGTCAGCAAATACTCATTCTTCTACACTTCCTTTCTATCCCCAAATCCCTGCTTTTTTCCTGGTCATGATTGGATTTGTCTGTCTGGGTTTTGAGGTCACTGCTCAAAGAAAATGAACAAGTAACAAAGACACACTTAGAGAGAAAAACAACTTCAGTGGGGCAAACTTCAGCTTTTTCTGGTATTCCTTCCTTTTAAAGAAAGGACCTGAAATTCTAGGGGTACCCTACATCCAAATTTAGAGTCTGGCTGTGCAAAACTTGCTCCCAAGTTTGGGTAGAAAGATCCAAAGTCCACATTTAAGTTGGAGAGCTGATGGAATTAGCATTTTTTGACACAATCTCTAGCCCTTCCATTCCTTCAGAGGTGTGAACACACCAGGTAACTTTGCATTGTTTGTTCTCCTGAACAAGAGTTTGTGAAGACCACGGCGGATCTGCTCCAGATTCCTGTGGAGGAACTCCTGGAATCTTTAAGGATTCGAACAATCACTGCTGGAAAACAGCAGCAAGTGTTCAAGAAGCCGTGCTCCAGAGCTGAGTGTGAGACCAGGAGGGACTGCCTGGCCAAAGTCATCTATGCCAGGTAGGGATGTGCTCACCCAGGTGACTTCTGAGAGGGGATGGGCAGGCCAGAGGGATTTACTTGCTGCTGTTTCATGGCAGCACATCAGAAATTCCTCTTCCTTCCAAGTGACACTGATGGAAACAGCAGTAAAAGAAACAATTCTGATTATTGCAAGCAAGCAGCTTCCAGCTAATCCCATTGTTGCTGTCTGCAGGTTGTTTGAGTGGCTGGTTTTGGTGATAAATGAAAACATCTACACAGATCCCTCGGTGTGGACCAGCTTCATAGGTATGGACATCCCACCCTGGTTTAACTCAGGGGCAGCAGCCCTCCAAGCTGCTCCTAAACTCCAGCTCCCTGTCCTCCACATTCCTTCCAGGGTTGTTGGATGTTTATGGGTTTGAAGCTTTCCCTGAGAACAACCTGGAGCAGCTCTGTATTAATTATGCCAACGAGAAACTGCAGCAGCACTTTGTAGCTCACTACCTGAAGGCACAGCAGGTAATACACCAAACTGAAGATCAAATCTTCAATATCTGATTTAAAACAGCATCTTTTTGTCACATTAATTGCATTGCTGGGCCCAGGGTCAGATGGAACCTTCAGTCAGTAATGCCACAGAAAGCAGTGAGAGGGAGCAGTGGCTTTGTAAAGAGGGGAGTGTGGGGCAGTTGGAAGGACACAGCTTTGTCTCTTGGGGACTGGAAATCTGTTCCCAGCTCCATTGGATCTCTGCCTGTCAGACTGTTTGCTTTCCCCCAAAGAGCTGAGCACTTGAGGCTTAAGTTCTTGAGGTAAGTGCAGCCTGAATTGAGATTGTCTTGGAAGTTTCTGCTTACAGCCATGAAGCAGCAGGTTCTTACAAAGTGGAGCTCCTGGGCTGAGCTTGGTGTGAAGGCAGAGCCCAGCAGAACCCTGACACCCAGCCCACACCTGAGCACGTGGCACCTGTGGAGGCCTCCTGCCACAGGGGCACAGCTCCCTGAACCAGTCATGCTGATGTCTTTAAAACAAACCCCAGCGTGCCAGCTTTTATCTTTGAGTCAGGAGGGACACAAATGCTGGTGTTCCACAGCAGAGAAGGGTTTTTGCACCATGCATTCCCTCACTGATCACACATTGCTAATTCCAGCTCTCATCTGAGTGCCCTGCACAAGGTGCAGACTCCCTGCCAGGCTGCTGCTCTACCCCTCCCACTGCAGATCCATTACCAAAATGCTCTTTGCCATTACCTGGAATCAGGGGAATTCTTTTCCTTATGGCACCAGTGTGCTGGCACCTCCTGCCTCACAGCAGGGTTTTGTCCATTTATTCAGGACAGGTATTTCTTTAACTGCAAACTGCTTTTGCTATTGCCAGGCTGCTTTCCCTGCCTGCCCTGGTCAGCCTGCCAGGGGTTAATGGTCAAGGAAGATGGAAAGCAAGTTCAAGCACACAATTGCTTTTCTTGAAACGCCTCCATGACCTCTGTTTATAGCACCCCTCCCACTCCCTGCCTGCCCTCTTACCTCTGGAGCTGGCTGTCCCCCAAACCACTTAAATGCCATTAGTGGCTGTGCTGAGCAAGCTTTTGGCAGGAGGCTTTTCAAATAACTGCCCAGAGCTTGTGCTTGTTAAACACTGCTGACAGTTTGTCCTGTAATTCAGCATAAATATTGTACCAATTATTCCAACCAGTATCTCTGCACTTCCTTTCAGATCAGGCTTTGCTTTAAATGGAGCCCAGTTAGTGAAGTCTGGCACACAAAGGCTGGCTTAGGGCTGTGGCCCAGTGCAAGGAAGGAGTTCTGCTTGTTCCTTGTCCTTCAGGGAAAATCTCAGCACAGCCGGGAGAGGCTTTGTGTGACTGTGGCCTTTGTTTGCTCTCTAAAGCAGCCTTCAGCTCACTCTGATAAATCCATGGGGTTCCCAAATCCTCAGACAAATTGTTCCAGCAGGTTCTGATCACACCCAAAAGCTACCTGGGGTAGGATAGCCTCATGTAAGTTGTTTTTTCTCAGGCTTGGTGTTGACCTGAGAGCTGAGCTGGGATTAACTCCTCAAACAGGACCTGGATCAGCTGCCCAAGGCACAGAGTTCTGAGCTCTGGTGCCCTCTGCTGCAGAATAACCCCTTCCCTCTTCCTTCAGGAAGAATATGCAGCTGAAGGCCTGCAGTGGTCATTCATAAACTACAAGGATAACCAGAACTGCCTTGATCTGATTGAGGGAAATCCTCTCAGCATTTTTTCCTTGCTGAATGAGGTAAGTGTGATCTAAACCTTTCATTTTTTTGAGCCCATTTTCCTGCCTTTATCCCACACCACCAAAGAAAACACAAACAGTAAATTAATAGAAAACCTGTCAGCTATAAAATTTCTGCAAGGCTTCAGTTTCAGAAAAATCATGCCACTGCTTCCTCCTGTTCTGAGCTGTCCTTTTCCCTCTGATCCTGGATGTTCTGATTCAAATATGAAGCTCAATTACTTCTTTCCCTCCTTTCCTTTCCAATATTTCAGGCCTTGCACACTCAAAGCAGCTCTGAAGGTAAAATGGCTTATGATTCAAGTTTGAAATGCTGTAGCTTTTAGAATCAGTTCTTTGGGACAAATGAGAGATGCTGCAATTGTGTGTCCTTTGCAGGAATGTCGTCTGAACAGAGCCTCCAACACTGACCTGTTCCAAACCAGGATTGAGAAAGCCTTGTCCAGTAATCAGTGTTTAAGTCGAGATAAGTTTAGCAAGAAGCCCAACTTTATCATTTCACATTATGCTGGCAAAGTCTGCTATCAGCTGGCAGCAATGGTGGAGAAAAATAAGGTAGGCAATTGCAGAAAGAGCTGTTTAAAAAAATCCTAAAAGTATCTTACAGACCTGAAGTGATTTAAATCAAAGCACCACTAACAAATACATTCAGTGCTGGGTACTGGACATACCTTGCTGCAGATAAATCCTTCAGGCCACATAAAAGTGGGTGATGTTCTTGGTGTGGTTCTCTGAACCACCACTGGCTTTGTTTCACCTTTGAGCTGAGGTTGAAGTGAATCATCACCAAATCTTCCATTCCTGGGGGATGCAGAATTGTTACTGGCATCAAGGCATTTTTATAACTATAAATACAGCACTTAATTCCCTAAAAATTTCTGCTAAATTTATGAGAAACAAGAGCATGGGCTTAACTGCTGAAAGTGCTGAAAGTACTCAAATTTGGCCATCAGGGAATAACTGAAATGTGAAATAGTCTGCAGAGAGGAGGGTCCCTTCTCAGCTCTGACATCCCCAGCAATTACAGCAAGTGCTATTATTTATTTAGCAATAAAACACCATCTCTTAATTCAAAGAACATTTCTAATGTCTGCTGCAGTCTGTCCTTCAGGGATTAAACCAGTCCTGAGAGCTGGAGCTCACTTGGGAGCAGTTGTACATTGGACTGGATTTGCTGAATGTTCAGCCAAACATTGTTTTCTGTTCCCAAATGTGACTATGATTGAATGCACATCATCAGATTTGAAACTGCAGCTGTGGTCACATCAAGTTTGGCATCAGAAATAACTGTTCAATCCCTATATGTGGAATTCTTAGTTATTTCCAGAGGTGCAGGTGCCTGCCAGGTCCAGACACTGACAGGTCATGTCTGTTTGCAGGATGCTGTTCCACCAGAGCTGCTCCACGTTTTGCAGAACTCAAAGGACCCTTTGCTTCAAAAATTATTTCCTGTGACAGAAAAGAACCAAAATAACACCAAAACCCAGAACAGAGCAGCTGTCGTTACAGTGGTGTCCAAGTTCAAGGTACATCCTATTCAGGTTTCTTTGGAAACTTTCTGGATTTACCATCAACAATTTGATGAAGGCATCCACAGAGTGGATTTTTAGCTCAAGCTGTCCTGTAGAAGCGCTCTGAGTCTAAAGCCATCCTTGGCAAGAGCAGCTTCATGGGGTGGATGGCAGATCCCTGAGGAGGAGCCCTGCTGAAGCTGTGTTTGTTTTGTTTCCTGCAGAGCTCCCTGGAGCATCTGATGGAGATTCTGAGCAGGACCACACCCCATTACATCCGCTGCATCAAGCCCAACGCTGACTGCAAGGCCATGACTTTCAGAAGAGAAGAGGTAACTTTTCCAGAACCTTTCCCCAGGCCTTTGCACTGGGTTTCTTAGGATCTTGAGTCACTTGCAAAGCTCTTTGCACAGCACATTTTGAAACAGCTCTTTCTCCTTTGAGATGGGAGAGCAAAGATAGATCGTGACCCTTTCAGAGTCACTGAGGTGCTTGTCCAAAACAGTTCCTGAGCACAGCAGCTCTTCAGCTGCACCTTGCTTTGTTGCTGGGGGGATTTGGGGTGCTGCCCTCCAAACAGATGGAGGAGATCTGAGCAGCCCTGGGCACACAAATACCTTCCAACCCAAACTGTGCTGATTCCTGGAGTCCAGGAAGCTGAGAAGTTTTGGGAGCAGAGCAGCAGATGCTAAAGCTGTAACTGGAGAACCTCATCTGATGGGCAATCAGGCTTTAAACACCCCTGGAATCTGCTGAGCATGGAAATACCAACACAGGCTTTTCACACCCTGCTGGCTGTGGATGCCCAGCACAGGGCACACAAGGAGCAGCTTCCACAAAAGTCAGTGTTGTCTGAACCATCTCGTCTTGTGCCTCAGGTTCTCAGCCAGCTCCAGGCCTGTGGCATAGTGGAAGCCATCACCATCAGTGCAGCAGGTTTCCCAGTCAGGTGAGTCCAGCTTCTTCAGCACAATCCATTTCTATAGCAGTTAGTGGCATTTAGTCTTTCAGAAGAGCTTACAAGCAGGAAACCCAAATATTTTGTACTATCAGCATATCCACACACAATTCCTGCCCAGGCTTTGCTACAGTCACTGTTAGTGGGAAATGTGAATTTCTTCAGAAGTTCTGGCCTGTTTGACCATGTTGTCTGTCTGCATCCCATGCACTGGGTCCACAAAACTATTCTGGAATTTTCCCCCTTCAGAGGATGAGTTATTTACCATGCAGCAAAAAGGATCAGTTATTTACCATACAGCAAAAAAAAATCAGTTATTTACAGTAATGATTCTTGCCTGGAATTCACATTTTTCTCTCAGGATCCCTTTCCAAAGTTTCATTGAGCGCTACCAACTACTGAGGAAATCCTGGGGCTCCAGTAAAAAAAGAGCGTGGGATAAAAGCAACTCTCATCCTGCTGTGAAAAAAGGTAAGTTTCTTCAGCTAATGCCTCTGCCATCAAGAAAAATTGTCACTGCACCCATTTGGTATCACACAGATCAGATAATTACTGTGTTCACTATTCTCAAAATTCTTCTTTAACTTATCACCAACCTGAGTTTCTAATTTGCTTAACACTTAAAATCTTTGCCCTCACTGCTGGTTTTCTGTGTTCCTCCTGGGTGGAACAATCACAGTCACAGTGGTCTCTGGGGTTCCCCTCACCCAGTGTAATTTGATTTTGAGTTGATTCTTTAGTAGATTTGAAAACCACTTACCTTTTGCCTTATCTTCCTTCTCCTTCCTTTCTTTCCCCCCCTTGCTGAATCACTGACCTTCCAGCTTACCTGGACTCTGCTGCTTCTTCCACCTTTTGCAAACTTCTCTTTTTCTAAGCAAGAGTGAGGATGGACTTTAACAAACACAATCCAGCCTACAGGTAATGCCTTTGCTATGGACTCCTGAAAGGAGGAGCTCATCATTTCATACTGAAGGTTACTGCAGCCCCTTTCTGTCCCCCAAATGAATCCCCCTCTTCACCCAGTGGGTCTGTTCAACAAGCAGCAGCTGTGGGAAGCAGGAGCAGCCTGTTCAGATGAGTAAAATTGGTGGAAATCTGCTCACTGTGTGGAAATGGGGTGAAGTAAGGAAGTGCAGGCTGGAGAATTACTTACACACTGGATCTTTCCCCCTCCATTACAAACCCCATTAATGCAGAGCCTCTTCGTGATAGGTTTTTAGTCCTTTTTATCTTCAGGGGGTAATAAGCTGCAAACAAAGCAAAACGATTGCCCAAACACAGGGATAGCTTTTGGTTCCCTTATCAGTCCAGCCCCATGAACACCATCAGAGCCACCAGATGTCTTCCTGTATGCAAGAATTGCTTCTATTTGTTTTCAGGACCTTAAAATGCTCTCATCTCCTTAGAAATATTTATAGCAGAAAAGCAAACAGTATCCAGGATGGAATGATGCAAAACCCATCCAGCATGCAGGAACTCCTGCAACAATCTCTTGTTCCAGGTCTGAATTAAGTCTGTCTCTATTTCCAAAGAAATTCATCTGGCTGACCTGTTTGTAATGTAAAAAATTGTGCACTGTGTCCCAGAAATGGCTTTAATAACCTGTAATTGCTGCCATAAATTCCTGCTCAGTACAGGACCCTGTAGCTGCTCCCAGTGCCCTGTGACAGCTGCACAATTGTGTAGAATTTGTTTCCCCTTCCTGCACTTTTCAGTCCATTAAGGCTACAATTCCCTGCCTTTTGTTCTTTGCTCCCACAGCTTTGAGTTTTGAGTATTTAATGGGATTTTCTTAGGGCTGAGCTGCTCAGTCAGTTGTAATTTGCATTGCTGCTGCTTTCTCCTGCTTCCATGTAGGATGCTTGGAATGGGAGAACACCTGAGCCCTCCCTGTGTCAGTCTAAATGTACCCCAAATAACAAATTTACCTGTGGAGAGCAGAGGTGAGAACAGATGAGAAGGCAGCACCCAACCACAGCCCAGTTAAAATATCCCACACTGGTTTTCTGGTTGCTGGCACCTGGTGGAATCTGTGCTGCCACATTTTAGTCCTAAACACAGCAGGATCAAGTGCTCTGAGCCATCTCCTCCTCCCCTCTTGCAGGTGTTTCCCCTCTAAATGGCCAGGAAATCCCAGTGCAAAGACAATTCCCTGGCCCTGATTTCCAAATTTGGTGACACCTTCTCCTCAATGCTTCATTTCCAGGTGAGACTGCAGTGAAGGATGATGACAGTGCTGCTGTTCTGGAGATCCTTCAGGATGCTGTTAGGGGACAAACCCCTGCTCAGCAAACAGGGAACGCAGCAGAAATCCCCTCAGTCTACTGTGGCAAAACCAAAGTGTTCCTGGCCAACTCTGTGGTGAGTGCTGTTCCTTCCTGATGGCTCTGGAGTGCTCCTGCCTCACTCAGGGCCATTCTGGCACACGTGGTGGAGGCAGAGCTGCCAAGCCAGTGGGTCCAGACTGGGCATTTTCCATCCAATTACCAAACTCAATCAAGCACCCTTCAGAACCCAGCTCTGCACAGCACTTGGTGCTGCACAGCACTCTGTGCTGCCAGTGGACAAGGAGCTGCACTGGTGTCTAGAACAGGATTCCAGTAGGGATGGCAGCTTTCCTTAGCTCCAGGTGACAGCTCTGCCTGCTCCAACACAGCTTCCCTGGGAAAGAGAGGAAGGACACAAAGGCACTTCAGTGCAGCCCCTCAGTGGAGCTGGGTATGAACCTGCTGTGCTGGGACTTTGGGAGGCTCCACTTTCCTCCCCAAGAACTTCCATTTTCATTTCCATGTTACCTAAAAAGCACTCATGAAGTGCTGTCACTTCCCAAACCTAATCCAGCAGCCATGGGACACTGCAATGAGACTGTCAAAGAGGAATCCTATCCCTAACCCCAGCCTCCTGTTCCCCACTGCAGCTGGAGCTCCTGGAAGGCAGGAGAGCCGAGGTGTTGAATGAGAAGGCATTTTGCATTCAGTGCTGTTGGAGAAGATTTAAAGAGAAGAAAACAGCGAAGGAGAAACGCTCTGCAACTCTCATCCAAGCAGGTGACTTGCTAAGGGTGGGCTGAAATAACACAAGGGACATTTCCAGTCACACTGGGGGATTGCAGTGCCATCTCTCCCAGGGTGTGCAAGAGCTGCTGGGGTTCTCTGCACTCAGGTTTGTCTCCATTCAATCCTCAGCTGTTCGTTCCTGGCTGGCCAAAAATCGCTTCCAGAGGATCCGCAGAGCTGCCGGTGTCATCCAGTGTGGCTGGAGGAGATGGAAAGTGAGTATGGGGGACAGGACAGCACTGGAAAGGAGCCACTGAGGCTTCCCAGTGTCTGAGAGAGAGCAGTAACTCTGAGACCTATAGACCCAGTGCTCCAGCAAACTCTTCTCCAGCTGAGGAGGAGATGCCAGTCCTGTACAGCTGCTTCTGGTTTGTCCTGCAGAAATAACCCAATTCCTTACCTGCATGGAAATTGGGGTGTGCTGTCCTTCCAAGCTCCTTTTTAGCCTCTCAGTTTTGCAGTCCTAAGCTGTGTCCAGCACATTTCAGAATATTCTTGTTCTGTGTCTTTTTTTAGGCAAAAGCGGCCATGCTGGCAGCAGCAGAGCTGGACGAGGGGGAAGGAAAGGAGTTCCCAGCTCCTGGAGCTACCTTGGCCAGGCCTCCCCGTTCTTTGGGGCCTCTGCAGGCAGCTGTGCTGTCCTGGCCCCTGGGCCTGGTGCTGGCTTCTGCCCCTGTCAGAGTCACGGGGCCCCGGCGCGCGCTGGAGCTGCTGAGCTGCCTCAGGGGGCTGCAGGAGGGCTCCAGGGAGGACCTGGGCTGTGGCATCACCTCCATCAGAGCCCTCCCACAGGTACCCACCCCTCCCTCCTGTCTGCAGCACCTGCAGCTGCCACGACCTTGGGAACACCCTGGGATAGCATTTGCCACGAGCTGGCACTGGCTTCCCTGTTACAAATCACCTTCGGGTCTGGGGGGGAAACATTTTTGTGTTTGCATCAAATGCTGTGTGCTAGAGCTCACAGGTACTGCAAACTGTGCCAGGTTCAGTGCTGAGCACTCCAACCTCCAGAGCCTGAGCTGATTCCAGTTCATTCCCAGCACTGGCATTTTCTGTAGTGACCATTTCTCTTAAATCCATTTGTACTGGACTCCTCTGGAGGAGTTCTCTGTCCTCATCCAGTGGTTCATATACTCAAGAACTAAAAGTGAATAACAAAATCAGCTGCACATCTGGCTGAAAACTTCCCCCCTCTTGTCCTTGCAGGGCTCTGTCAAGTTCCACTGCAGGAAGTCCCCCCTGCATTTTGCCAACGTCAGCCCCCACACGGAGGCGTTTTCCATTGTGGGATTCAACCAGATCCTGCTGGACAGAGAGGAGCTCCTGCCCACATAGCTCTGCCCTGGCCTCAGGGAGGGCTCTCTGCAAGCTGCTGCTTTCCAATCACTCAACGTCCATTTCTGCTGCTACCTCAGAGCTTCCACGGCGCTGCCTTGTCCGTACGACGGGATGGAACACAACACACAGCACAATCCACGTGATAATAGACATTAAATTCAATCCAGAGTGTGTGGGGCAGCTCCTCCTCCCCCACACATTCCAGGAAATATCAACACTATGGGAACAAATAGATTCAAACAGATCAGGTGCTTGAAGCAATGAATACTTGAACTGAACGCTGCTGGCACTGCCTGCACGAGGCAGGGGCTGCTCAGGAGAGAGCAAATAATGCAAACATTCCTGATTGCTGCTGGGTTCTCAGAGGTGCAACCGTCCTGACTGACCACGAGTGTCCCCAAGGGAGGGAGCAGCAGCCAGCTGCAGCACTAAGGGCAGATGTCTCAGGGAAAAGCAAAGCTGGGCTCTTGCTTTTATCTACAGAACCAAAATCTGAGTCCTCACAGCTGCCAGGTGCCTGCAGAGCTCCCCAAACAGCACCACCCTGCCCAGGGCTCACCATCCGTGCTCTGTACCCTCCCTTTGTTGCTCATGGATCTTGAAAATGTTCAGCTGTTCTGTGTATGTCATTTCAAATAAACTGCTCAATGCTCTCAAGGTGTGTGACCCTTCCCAACAACCCTTAGTGAACAAAAATATTTCACAGTACTCATAGATTAAAATAAATGCAAATATATTTAATATTGTCACCGTGAAGCAACATTTCCCGTGGCTGCCAGCATTGCTGTGCCAACAGAAAAATTTCCTCAGAGTAGCACGTTCAACCCTCAGGATCTAAAAATGTGTCCCAAAACAACCCTGCCCCTTCAGCTCTAAACAGAAATCAGAGCACTGACATCCACGGGCAAAGTGGCCAAAACACACAGCAGAGCAGCTCTGGCTGCTGCCAAACCTCAAAAAAATAAAAATCTTAAAAATAAATATAGAAACACTCCCACGGCAGCTCACTCGGGGAGAATGTTCTCCTTCTCAGGAGGCTCCACAATGCTCAGGCAGCAATCTGCAAACTCCACGAACAGGGGCTCCTGCATCAACTTCCTCATGAAGGAGCTTTTGTCCCGAGCCTGGTCGATGGTGAGCAGCAGCTGCCGCAGGTGGGGGTTCAGCAGCAAATCCCTCAGCTCCTCTGATTCTCCTGCAACGAGGGAAAGATCAGAGCTCCAGATGTGCCTGAGGCCCCCCTTACCTTGCCAACAACCTCCAAAGGGCCAGATCGAGCTTGTAACGCTCTTAGGCCTGCGATAAGCTGGAGCTCCAGCGGTTCCAATTCCCCGAATTACCCAGGAGCTTGAGTTTCTCCGGCGGGACGCGGTCCTGCTCGTCCTCCTCGCCCAGGATGTCCTCCAGGGCCCAGGGGCCGTGTGCGGGGTCCGGGGGGGAACCGTGCCCGGCCGCCTCCCGCTGCCGCTCCTGCCGGGGCTGGGGCGCGCAGTGCTCTGCGGACAGACCCCCGTTAGATTCCCTTTAGGCCCGGCCTGTCCCGGCCTTCCCCCGGCCCGCACTCACCTCGGTGGGTCCGGCAGCACGGCACGGAGCAGCTGTGGGGATAACGGCGTGAGAGAGGGGCCGCGCACCGCGCATCGCTCCCTCAGCGCTCCCCTCCTTCCCGCTCCCCTCAGCGCTCCCCCAGCCCCGCGCTCCCCTCCCTCCCTCTCCCCCCAGCCCGTCCCTCGCTCACTAAGCGGTGCCGCAGCGCGGACAGCGGTACCGGGCCGCGCCCCCCGCCCCGCACTCCGCGCACGGCCCCGGGTTCCGCATGGCCACCGCTTCCGCTTCCGCTTCCGCTTCCGCTTCCGCTTCCGGCCTGCCGGCAGTGCTGCTAATCCACCGCCGAGCGCCGCCAGCCAGGCGCGCTCAATCCAGCACCGAACTATTTCGAGATTTTTCCATAAATAAATAACTATAGAAAGATGTATGGAGATTGATATATAGAGATATTACGGATATAGCTGTGTAGAGACATAGCTCTGTATGTGGGGAGAGAAGGAGGGAGTGGAGAGAGATGTGTATATCGAGATAGGGATAGAAGTATAGATACGGGCATATATAAAATATATAAATAGATGTAGACATAGAGACAGAGATATATGTAGCGACGAGGAAAAAAATAGCAAAGCAAAGAAACTGGAAAGAAGACCCTGAAAACTCCAAGGGCTGATGTGTTGTGTGTGATGGATGTGAGAACATCATCTCTGTGTGGATTTTCATGGAATTTTATTGCTGTGCGTTGATGAAATACCACAGAGCAGCAGCTGAGCAGTGCAGAACCAGACACATGAGCTGATGTCACAAAATCTATCCAATCCAGGCTTCTAAAGAAGTCTAAACATTGAGATTCTTCTAGGAAATATCCCAGTGTAACTAAGAATAAGCATCCATCTTCACTGGGATCTGACAGAATAATATCTACTAAACAAATATTCAGTAACCAACTCATTTTTCTTTTGTGAGGGAGGAGTTGAGACCTTTCTCTTTTACAAAACATCTGGTCTTGACATTTTTATTTCTTTCTGTCCAGGCAGCTCTGATCCTGAAGAGCCCAGCCAATATTTTCACCTGGAACAGTTCAAATTTCACAAACCAGAGACTCGAGGGTGCCCTTAACAGCAGAAATATGAAAGCCAAAATATCTCACACAAACACCTCCTCCAGCAATTAAAATCACAGCAAGGAAACAGTGCTGAGTGCCTCTGTTCAAAAAGGTTCACCCAGGAGTCAAAAGTCAAAATTTGACTGACTGAACAAGAAAGTAAAATGCTGTTATCTCCCAAAATTCCTGGGAATTTTCCAGCTGTTCCACCCTCTCCAGAGGCACAGCCCAGAGCAGAGGGACGAAGGCACAAAGCAAACACCATTAATGGAGTTATTATTTTTAACTGCAGGAAAGCAGCTCCCTGTTCCCATGGAGCAGCCAGGCAGAGCTGCTCAGGGACAGGGACAGCACCGTGCTGGGAGGTTCCCCCAGGCTCCATCCCCACCCCAGACAGAAACCACGGAGCTGCCAAGGCTGGGAAAAAACCTCTGAGATCCCCAACCCCAACCACCCACCACGGAACACCCTCAAGGGCCGCATCCACACATTTTTCTGCACCCAGGACCACATCCACACATTTTTCTGCACCCAGGACCACATCCACACGTTTTTCTTCACCCAGGGTCACATCCACACCTTTTTCTGAGCCCAGAGTCATATCCATGTATTTTTCTGCACCCAGGGGCCACATCCACACATTTTTCTGCACCCAGGGCCGCATCCCCACGTGTCTCTGCAGCCATCAGCATGCTCGCCCCGTGTGGTGGGAGCTGGGGCCGTTCCCAGTCAGACGTTGTCAATGGCGCAGGCCCGGACGCGCGGGGCCCAGAGGCAGCGCAGCGACTTCAGCCTGGCCGCCAGCGCCCTGGACTTGAGCGTGTAGAGCACAGGGTTGCCCACGCAGGTGATGGTGATCAGCATGGCCGTGCAGTTCCTGAAGATGTAGGCCCCGGGGTAGAGGTCGATGTGGCAGCGCTGGTTGGTGGCATCAAAGATGACGCCGGCCAAAAAGGGCGCGTAGGACACCAGGGCCAGCAGCCAGATGGAGATGCTGGTCCTGGCCACCTGCGTCTCCGCCGACTTGTAGGTGCTGGTGACCTGGCCACACGCCTCCTGCATCCTCAGCTTCCTCTTCCTCAGGATGATGATGATCCTCAGGTAGGTGAAGAGGGGCACGAGGAAGGCCACCACCACGTTGGGCATGGTGATGAAGACGAGGTAGTTGATGCAGAAGGGGCTGTAGAGCACCGAGATGTTCCTCTCTGCCTGCAGGCAGTTCCAGCCCATCAGTGGCAGGCAGCCCAGGAAGAAAGCCAGGATCCAGATGATGAAGACCACAACGATGGAATGGTGCCTGGCCACCCTGAACCTTGTCCTCATGCTCTTGGCCACGGCCAGGTAGCGCTCGATGCCGATGCTCACCTGGTTGTAGATGGTGGAGAGGATGGACGTGGTGTACAGGGCGTAGGGAGCCAGCATGTCCTGCGAGCCAAAGATGGTGATGTCGGGGTTGGTGATGAACAGCATGGAAATCCAGAAGCCAGAGAAGCTGGTGAAGAGGTCAGAGACAGCCAGGTTGCAGAAGAGGATGGAGATGGGCTTGTGCAGGTCCCTGGTGGCCAGGCGGGTGACGATGACGAGCCCGTTGAAGATGACGGAGGTGACGTTGATGGTCAGCTGGGGGATCCCCAGGGCCAGCACCAGGTATTGACTCCAGATCTTGGTGTAGTTGGCAGAGCAGTTTGAGAATCCATTCATGGTGGGAAGTGCTCCTGCAGCCCCTGGCCAGGCTTTGCTCATCCCATGCTCCCCAGGAGCTCCCACCTCGCTGCAGAACCGCTCCTGACACGCAGCTCCCGCTGCCACATCACCGGCCTGCCAGGGATTAAACTTTAACCAGTGCTTTCCAATATTTGGGTTGCCAGCTGGGGGCTGTGCTGATCTCCTCGGAGTTGCTAGGATAGCCCAAACTGCAGAACACATTTCCCACATGGATGAGCTGCTGGAAACAACCTTTGACAAAAAAAAACAAAACCCAGGGCTTGGGGAGATGAGTGGTCATACCTGCAGTTTAAAGTTCTTCATTCTAAAATGAAGTGAATTCAGATTTAAGTCACAAATGAATTAGATCAGAGAGCCAGGAAAGGGAGAGCAGAGTTTTGTGGGTTTGGAGGGGGGATTGTGTGGCTGAGGGAGCTGAAATAAAACATCAGTGCTGTGTCACCAGCCTGGACCCCAACAGCCCAGAAAATCCCTTCTCCCACTCACTCCTTTCATGGTAACACAGCTAAAACCCAGCCAACATCACCACCCATCTTTGCTACAGGATATTTTGTGTTTATGTGGCTTGTTCATTAATAAACCAGCATCCACACCACTGTAGCTTTTCTTTCTCCGTCTTTTTAAACACAAATGATTTTTGAGAACTTAGATTGAAAATGCCTGAGACTTGGAGGGAAAAGAAAGCTCTGGGGACAACATTCCTTGCTCTCAGCAGAGGGCACTGCTGGAATAAAATCCAGGATACACTGGGAACAGGGAGATTTTACACAGCTGAGCAGTCCAGGTGAGCAGGAAAATTACCCAGGTAAAGCCACGTTATTTTTTGTGATTCAATTAAATTTTTTTTTTGTTAACTTGATGAAGGATTCACCTCCACTGGTCACAATTTTCTACCACGACGCTGCCAAGCAGCTCAGCTGAATTTATGGGCTCCCAGTTCAGCACTGATCATTACAGCAGCAGAGATGGGAATCTGTGAACTCTGATAGCTCTGCCAAATTTCAATTGTATGAAATTTAGGCTATAATTTAAGTTTAAAAGGAGGAATTCTAATGTTGTTTTTTTTATTGAAGTGTATGAAAGCACATTCAGTTTAATGTGCAGTCAGCACCCACGATTTTTGTGCACTAGGAATGCTTTATAATTAATTATTACACTTTCTAAGCATGATTATTATACTTGACACAAGCCTAGGCAAGCAATAAGTATTTCAGATGGGGAATGATTTCAGACAAGGAAATGATTACATAGAAATAAGGGCTGAGAATTGATCAATCAAGCCTGGGGGTGCATTAACACCCTATAAAATATTCCTCTCCCGGTGTCCCAGATAAAACACCCTTTGTAATCCCAGCTGGGGCAGCCACACCTCTGGTGTGAGGTTGCTGCTGAACAAGGGCCCCACTATTTCTGTCCCCTCTGTGCCAGCCCAGCAAATCCTTTCACTCCCAGCAGAAGTGGCAGCACAGCCCAGGTGGGATGAACACAACATCCACAGAACAAAACAGATTTGAAAATATCCTGGCGGCTAAAAAGAACTTCTCTGTGAATTTGGGCTCCAAAGGGCTCTAGATGTTCCTGAAAATGCTGCTTGAAGTTGCTCTAATTTGAAAATTTGGTGCTCGAGCACAAAACGCTGAAGGATGAGAGAGCAGAATGTAATTAAAGTAACATCAAGTGGTATAAATAGCTCTCCACAAAAGATTTGTAATCTGATTTCCCTAATAGAATAGCATACAAATTACCATCATGTTGCTGGATTAAGGGAGACAATAGTGTGGAAGCTGTTTTTTTTAGTGGGCTTTAATGTACAGAACCCCCCAGATTTGTACATCCCAACCCTCTGTGATGCAGTTGGAGTTCCCAAAAATCAGATAAAAAATACTTTAAATTTAAAGCCCAACCTTTTCATGGAACAACCTCAATTCAAGGGCATTTTTTCTACTCCCATATTCCAGGAACTGTGAAGCATTCTCTGCACTTATCTCACTGTACACCGGTGAGGAAATTGTTATCTGCATCTTATAAATGGGCAAAGAACAATCTCATTGTTTGTTTAAGGTGCCACAAGATTCCAGGGAACTCAATGTGATCTCAGGATCTCAGGCAGACACCTCAGACACTGACTGTACCTTGCTGGGGACAGCCTCTGACTCATATTTACCAAGATTCCACCTTCTGCAACGTTT
>PYHW01010732.1:1424393-1445488 GCA_013186435.1 Turdus rufiventris
TTTTTTTTTTTTTTTTTTTCAGTTCTGTGATTGTATTTACATTTCTTTATCTGAATGCCCAGTTTGTTTAGATATATGTGTAAGAAATGGCCTCATTTTGTGGAATTATCTGCTGATTGTGCCTGTGGGGAAGAAATAACCACTGCCCACGTGAAGGGATTGAGAAAGAGGCACCAGAGGCTTCAGGCTGAATTTTTAGTGATGGATCAAGTGTGGAAAATCCAAGTTCACCCACCTGAGCAGCTGCAGCTCTCAGCCTCCAGTGGGACCCACAAAGGTCCCAAACTCACAGCTGATCCCAAAACAGGGAATTCATCCTGGGGCTGAGCCCTGGGACAGCTCCCAGCTCACCCTGGGGTCAGGCACATTGGAATTGTGAATTGAATTGTGCCTGAAACTCCAGAGGAAATTTGGACCCTGGTGATGGAACCAGAATCCCACAGCACAGGGAGGAGAAGAGATGAGCCACAGGTGACTTGGTGAATCCAAAAAGGATGAGGGGGATTTCACTGCCCTGTCACACTGTCAATTCCTGACTCCAAACCTTGGGAACTGGGATGGTTTTGTTTTCTCCCCGTTGTCCCTGCACTGTCACCACGCTGCAGACACCAAACCTGGCCAAAACAAAAAAAGTCAAGCGAGGTGATCAGCTCAGCAGAGCCATTCCATGAGTCCAGGTCTCACAGCAAAGCTGTGGGGTCAGAGCATCCCCCTGCCCAGCCTCTGCAAGGATGAAACAGTCAGGAAAGGGAGTAATACAAATAAGAAGCCTATTTATCCAATTTATGTTTCAATTTATGCAGATTAAAGCCTTCCTTTCTGGAGAGGAAGGCACAAATGGGGTGTGTGATCTCCTTCCAAGATTTTTCGGAGCTGTTTGGAAAACACAGGGCTCTGCTCCTCCCCTCTGCAGCCTCTCTTTTTTTTTTTGAGGAATTTTCGCCTGCCAGGTTTGGAGCGATCCCTTTGGAGAACCTGGGCTGTCTGGAGGGAGACAAACACCTGGAAGCAGGTGTGTGTGAAGAGGGCAGGATTCATCTGATCCCTGCATTCCCAGGGCAGCAGAGCCAGGGAGGATCAGAGCCAGCCCACATCTGCACATGGGAGATGAAATTTTAATGTTTCTGCTGCACCCAGAGCTCTGAAATTCCAGATTTCCTGCTCGGTGGCGTGGGAACCCTAATGAATGGGATGACAGCACACAGCTAAATGAGGAGCACTCTGTTTCCTCGCTCTGCAGGGTGGGAATCCCAACCACCCACTAATCCTGAAACCCATCTGTGGTTGAAATCCCCGGGGAGTGCTCCCCTGTCCCTCTGCAGGGACAATCCCTGCTGGCTCAGCTCATCCCTGACCACGTTTGGACTCAGGCCAGCCTCACCCTCCCAGCCTTTGTTGCTCAAGGCCACAAAATCAGTGCAGTTTTTTCTGGATTTCGTATTCCTACCTGTCCTTCCCTACCCTGTAGCTGCCAGGAAAAGCCAGCCTGGAATTCAGAGATCTGCTGAACTTTGTGTCATCTCCTCTGCCCAAGCTCCTCTCACATTTTCAGGTTCAATCTCCAAAAGTCTCCGTGTAAAATGCATCCAGTTCTTGAGGGCATTGTGGCATCTCGGGACAGGTTGGTTTTTTTAAGGAATCAGAATTATCCCGAAGTTCAACGATGCCACCCAGAACTGATATCCAAGCACCTGTCAGGGGAGTTTCCTTAGAAAAAAACACAAAATAAGGAGATCAAGTTATGCCAGCCCTGCTTTTTTAGGTGACAGGCTTTAGAGGGAAAGGGAATGTGTTTCCCTGAGTGTGCTTTCACTTTTGAGCTCAAATAAAGCCTTAATTAACGTGACTGCAGTGCAGTTTATTGCAACTTTGATAATGACAGGATGGAAGGCTTAGAAACAAACAGAATTTTAAAAGAAATAAATCAAGAATCCTGATTTTTCAAGACCAAAACTTCTAACCCTCAGCTTTTCAGTCCTGAACAGAGGAATTCAAGGAAATAGAGCCCAGAGATGTTGGTTCAGCTCCCCAGTGAGGAGCAGAGCCCAGGAATTGTCTCTTGGATGCCCTTGGAGGCTGCAGCTGGCTCAGCCCTGCTGCTCTCCGTGCTCAGCATTCACCTGGCCCTGCAGAGGAAGGGAGAAAAGGAGAAAAAGGAGAAAAAGGCAGCAACCCCCTAATTGTTCTCCCCTCTCTGCAGGAACTATTCACCTCATCACCATGGGCAAAGCAAATCAGGGCAGGGTGGGAAACGCTCCCCAGCAGAATTCATCGGTGCAATGTTATTTATATTCATTTATTGTTATGAATAAAGGAGCTGCTCTGGGTCTGCCCGGGTGCCCACTGCCAGAGCAGCAGGGCAAGGCTGTTCTGGCTCTTTTTCTTGGCTCCTTTTGATTGAGCTCAGGCTCTGCTGGATGACTCTGCAGGCTCAGCTCAGCTGGGATAACATCACTCACTCTGCCCATCCCTCATGGGTGTCCTGCTCTTCTTCCACCCAGCCCAGCTTTGGGTTTGTACCCCCAGGGATATTTGGGGAAGAAGTTTGCTTCATTTGTTTTCCTCAGCTGGATCAAAATCCACCCCTCAAAACCCCAAAGGTGATCCTGTAATAAATCTGTGTCGCTTTTCTTTGTTGAACGTAAAATCTGAGTTGCCCCTGAATTGTGTTTAATTCCAAACATGAAATTTAAAAATTTAGATAGGAAAACAAAGGGGGCCAAAAATCTGTATGTATCTCATATTACAGTAGCAGACAGTTGAGAAAAAGGATTGTTAAAAAAATGTATCCTTGCTTAATTACGCATTTAAGGTGTTGTTGTCACCTAATGAACATTTCCTGTTGCTGCACATGGAATTCCTATTTTCCAGCCCCACAAATCAACTCCAATCCTGTTTGGAGAACTGTGGCACAGAAGTGAGGGGGAGTTGGGGTTTTACTTGTCTCCCTGGAGTTTTTTTTTTAAGGAAACATTAACTTTAACACACGTATTAATTGAATGTCGTGAGGCTGCCAGGAGAGAAAGTCCCAGTAAATAAAAATTCAGCATTTTGCTCCTGGGCTGCTAAACCTGTGCAGGTTGCAGAGCTCAGTTATTCACTCAAGGCTCCTTGCCCAGTGCCAGAAAACCTCACTCCTTTTGCCATTCACTTTGGAGAATGAATAAATTTAGGCAAATCAGGAGCAGGGTAAATCTGGAGAAATTACAAAGGGGAGGAGTTCACCTTCCTGCTATGGCTTTCAGGTCTGTCCTGGACTACTTACTCCAGTATAAAACTGAGAGCAGAAATATGATCACGTCCTGAGGAGTCTAATCAATTCTGGTTTCAACACTGAGCCTATTTAAAATAGAGAATGGAATTGCTGTTCCTTGCTCTCTTCTGCCTGCACTTGCTCAAGACAGAGGTTGTAGGTAAGTCCTTCCCTGCTCTTTCTCACCCCACGTGAAGGTTTCTCTTATTTCTGATTTGTTTCTGACTATCAGGACATGCAGTGCAGCCTCTGATTCCTCTCTCTGGTAAATGAAGGATGATTTATTTATTTCTCTGCCTTTTATTATTTGTGTTTAAGTATCAAGGATAGGCTTTTCTCATGAATGAATGAGTGCTTTGGGGGTTTCTTTTCACCTTTAGAGATTCTATCTGCCTTCCTCCTCCAAGAAAAATCAATGAGCTTTGACTTGATCTCTGTATTTTATTATGTACGTGCATTTAAAATACCAAACCTTAATTTCTTTATCTTTAAATCTCCTTTAAACTTGAAAGAAATCTCTTGTTTGAAATTTCTACTCCCTCTGCTTTGCTGTGTATGATCGAAGATGAAATTCTGCTGAAGGAGAAAGAACAATATGTCTTTGCTGCATCAGCCCCATCTATTTTTGCTCCCTGGGCACTATAAGTACACTGTGCACTTAGGATGGCTCAATTAAATAGCAATCTATAATTAGTATTGAAAAATGCAGAAGGTATTTTCTTCTCCCCCTGCTTCTATTCAATCAGCAACTGCTGCAACCCTGAATAAATCCCCTTTCCTATGCAAATACCAGCACAGAGGCTGGGAATGAAACACTGCAGCTCTCAGCAGTGACCAGGGGTCCATTGTTTGCACTAAAATAGAGCAGAGTGCAGTGAGGAGAAAAGGGATCCAACATTAGCAGGGGGAAGTGCTGCCCTGAGAGCCGCTCAAGGGACATGGTGCTAAAGCAGATCAAGGTTCAGAGGTGCTCACAAACTCCTGAGGCTTTCCCTGCCTTGATTTCTCTGCTCTTAATTAACTCTCTGTCCTTCAGCAGCTTGGCTTTTCCAGATTCTTCCCTGTGCCAGTCCCTTCCCTGTCGTGCAGCCCTGACTCAGGGCTGTTCTCTCTGCAGGTGACACGTGGGGCAGGTAAACAGAAACACAAAAAGCTTTTGCTTTCCCAAAGTCTGCCACTCGTGTTTGCTCGCTATTGATTCCTGCCTATCAGCACTTGAAGAGTTCCCCACTAACGGGTTTATTGGGGAACCTGGAACACTCTCTAGAAATTCTTTATGAGATTGGTGTCAATAATTAGAGTTTACCTCTTTATCAGAAAGAAGTAACATGGGAAATGCATGTGTGATCATTTGTAGGCATTTTTTGCTCCCCCTTTTTTCCACAATTTTCCTTGAATTTGGATCAAATCACACAGTCATTAATACACAAGAAACTTGTTCTCTACACCTTCCTCTGCAAATTTTTCCTCAGGCAGAAACTCCACAGGACAAATTTTCTTTGATTAATTTAAAGGCTACG
The DNA here is from genome assembly GCA_013186435.1 of Turdus rufiventris. Lineage (NCBI taxonomy): Eukaryota > Metazoa > Chordata > Aves > Passeriformes > Turdidae > Turdus > Turdus rufiventris. The sequence continues at coordinate 1,429,167 of PYHW01010732.1, forward strand.
CATTTCAAGAAACTCCACTTTTGACAATCAGCTGAAATTCCTCCTTGTTATCTTAGTTTTTTTTTTTTAAAGTAAACATTTCTTTCCTGTCTTGCCACTCCTCAGGAGCAGCCTGGGTGATCTGCCCTGACCATTGAACCCACCTCACCTGGGCAGTTCATAACTCAGCACACTGAAACACTCAAATGACTGATTGCTAATCTTTGGAATTACTGCCAGCCTTGTCTCAGCAGCGCAGCGCCTGTGGTTTAAAATGACTGTTAACAGTCCTTGGAGGGCTTGCTAAGGAAGGAAGAGTCATTATCCGTTGTAGGAGAGGGAAACTGAGGCAGCTGGTGCAGTCAACCTGCCCAGGGGTCAAACCAACCCCCCAAATTTCTGTCCCCATCCAGATCTCAGCATATTCCATTTACAGCTGCACTGACCCACCTCAGGTTCTTGTCTGGCTCCTCTGAGATCCCAGGGACTCTTTGGTGCTGTTTGGGGGGAAAAGAGAGACAAAGTGTCTGCAATTTCCAACAGGAATATTCAAATCTTCATTACTGTGCCATTCAGAGAGCAGGGACATCCATCCCATCCATCATTCCATCCATCCCTCCATCCCTCCATCCCTCCATCCAGCAGCTCTGGGATGGGGTTACAGCAAAGTCACTGAAAATTAATTTTCTTTCAGGGGGAATGGAATGAACCCCAGCACGTTTTAACCTTTTGCTTTATCACAGAGCAGGACTCAGCCATGAGGGGACAAATCTCCCACAGTCCATGCTCTGGTGCTCCCAAAGATTGATGCCTGATAGGACATTCCTCTGATTTAGATGAGATTAGATCCCTCTAATTTTCTATATTTCTGCTCACATGCTTTTAGCCTTCACAAAGATTAAATTTACATAACCATGAGGACATTGACGTCAGATCAATTCTCACTCTGGGGTTTCCTCAGGGCCATTCAGGTACAAAACACCCCTGAGAGCTCCCTCAGCAACTTTAATTAAAAAAAAATTTAAAAAATAAAAAGATGCTGTGACTTCTTCCCTTTCCCGTTCTAATGATGTGGACTGCACACAGATTTGTGGCTGGGCTCCAAATCCATTTTAGGGCTGGCAAAGTTGGGATGCTGGTGCACTTGGACACACCCTGGGGTGAAAAGTTGCATTTTCAGCTGGTTAAAAAAAAGATAATAAATGCAATGTAAGGCCTGGAACACAGAGAAAAGGCAGTGAGCAATAGGAATTATGGAATTACCCATGTGAGGGGTTCAGGTCACCTCTGGTGTCTCCATCAGGTGTGAATCCAAGCTGCCCCTTCCCCAGGCACGAGGTGAATCCTGCTCTGTTTCATCCATGATTTCCTGAGCCTTGGATCCTCCTGGCCCCTCCACTGGGATGCTGGAGGCACAAAAGCCTTTGACACTTCCAAAAAGCCAGCACAAACCTTGAGGTCTCCTAGAAAAGCTGCAAAGTGCAGAGTCTGTCTCTGTGCAGGCTCTTTTCCCTGCTTGTGGCATTGCAGAGGATGCTTTGTGGTGTCCCAGGATTTGTCCAGTGGGCTGTTATTCGATTTTTAGTCATATTTTTAGCCACAGGATCAACCATCAACAACTCGGTGTAAGAGCCTGCAAAACGCCAGCAAAGCTACCAAGTGATTTGTTGGAATTAAATTTTAAAAACACTTTAAAATAAATAATTCTGGATTGCATTTTTATTAAAGGAAGCAAGGCAAAATTCCTCACAAAAGGAAATCACCTTAGCCCTGGATACTCATTTTTTGTTTCAGCTTCTGCCTTTGCTACAGGACATTTCTGAGGCCATTATCTCCAGCAGAGTACCACAGGTCACAGCTAAAAACCTTCCCCTGCTCTCTGACACAAAGGAAGTCGTTTGCAGATGTTAACAGGGCACATCCAGAATCCCTGAGTCCCTCTGCATTTTTCCTGTAGTCCCAATGTGTTCCAAAGGCATCATCCAGCATCTGGTTTATGTGCAAATTATGAACATCAGCTGTGCTGCCTTGCAAGGCTCCAGCAAAGCTGATTTTCAGGGCTAACTCCCCAGCATATAAAAATAAAAATTCAGGTTAAAAGTGAAGAGAATGAATGGCCACAATGAATGTGGAGACACACAAAGCTCGAGGTGAACGCCTGGAACTGATTTTGTTCAAAGGGGCTTCCTGAGGATGTGTAATGCTGCAGAATGTATAAATATTCTCATGTCTATATGCTCACTTTGTGCTCTGCAATCCCATTAATTAGAAAGACAGGCTTAGACAACAATTGCTTTTAAGTTGTTTTGTCTTTTGCACTAAAAATAGAAAGATTCACAAAGCCAGCTAAAAATAGGATGAGCCCAACACAAGCCAAGCCTAAAAATAAATGGCATGCAAGCCCAGCTTTTGCCATTTTGGTGGCAAAGGATGCAGTGGTGAGAGCAGATTTTGGGGATGGGTTTGAGAAGCCAGGACAGCAGAGCAGGAAGAACTCTGGCACTGAAAGCATCCCATGGGCAGCACTGGGAAAACTGGGGATGCTCAGGAGGGACAGGGCTGAGAGGGTGAAAAAGGACAAACAAAGCACTCAGGTGAAAGAGAGAAGGGATTTGAATTTAAAAATCAACACATTGCTGCTGTCCCGGGCAGAAAGGTCACTCACACTCCCAATATCGTTGATAAAAACTGGCCAAATATAAAACTGGTGAGCCCCTTATCAGGAGCACGAGCTGAGGTTTCTCAGCCCTGTTTTTGTGACTCTACAGTGCACACCAAGGGGTTAAATGGCATTTTCCCAGCAGCTCCAAGCAGGGCAGCAAGAGTGGGAGAAGCAGATTTGGGAGATTTTGTGGAATTCAGACAATCTGAGCAGGATCCAAAGAGCTGAAGGGTCTTTTCCTAGATCACACAATAGCACCTGGCAGGGTGCCCCCAGCCACAGTTCTCAACTGCAGGAATTTTTTTTTTTTTTTTTTTTTTACCTCGAGCTTCCAAAGGAGGCTTGATGGCTAAAACAATTGAAAACGTTTGCAATAAAACGAAAACAATACGTAATTGTATTGTTTTTTTTGGCTACCCCGTGCCAAGAAGCAGCTTTGGGCAGGAAACCAGTTGTAAATTCCAGGAGGAAGAGGCTGAGATAAGTGGGACTCACGTGCCAAGAGAGACTCCCTAAATTTAACTGTCCTGAACTCTTGGAGGAAGAGCCAGCCCTGTCCAGCCCTACTCTAAATTAAACCCAATAAAGTCAGTGTGACACCTGTGGGATGGCACAGAACCATTGAAATCGAGGATAAACCCGTAATAAAATGTAAGACGAAGATATCATAGATAATACAGCATATCTAGTGTGCATATCTAGTTCTTTATCTTTATATCTATCTGTATTTAATCTGTATCTATATTTATATCATCTATATCTGTATATTACACATCTAGTTCTTTATCTTTATATCTATCTATATTTAATCTGTATCTATATTTATATCATCTATATCTCTATATCTGTATCTATATCTATATAATCTCTATATATCTATATTTATATATATAATTTTATATATCACAGCAACGATTTCAGCACCTCAACCACAAAAACAAACCAAAAAAATGAAAAAAAAAAAAACCCTCCCTAAAAGACTGAAAACCCCATTTTCTGCTGTGCTTTCCCAGCAATAAAATAAGGTACAGGGAACAGAATATGGGGACTGAGGTTTGATTGAAGGAGCAGTGCAGGGTAGGAGCTGAGGGGTAAAACCCCGTAAAAAAGGGGGGTTCAGAAGGAGATTTGGGAATGAAAATGAGATCTGGGGATGAAGATGAGATGTGGGGATTTTGGGAATGTGAGGAAGAGATGGGACAGAAGATGGATGAAGCCAGGACAGGAATCACGGATGAAGAATTTGAATTCTTCATCTATTTGAATGCTGTAAACACCAGAGAAAAGAATTGTTTAGGGTGGTTCGGTGATATTTCTAGGAGTGATGGGATGCAGATAAGGAAGTGGAAAATGTAAACTATTAAATAGGAAACATTTCCTGACAGCGTGGGCTAATGGACTGTGGAAAAGTCTTCTAAGGGAAGTGGCAGGAGCCGCTCAGACAATTAAAAGTGGCCTGGACAATGTGCCCGAGGGCATAATCATGCCTAAAACCATGGAGAATTGCCTGGATGTGACAAGGATCTTCCCTTCTCGAAAGCCCCAAAGCTCAGGGGAAGAAAAATCCATTGTAATGCAAGGTTCCTATAGGGAGGGAGGCATCACGTCCCACTCAGATAAAATCCAAATGCAAATTTTCCTCCTCTGGGATTCTGTGGTTCCTCCTGAGCAGGACCCACACAAAGGATCCTGTTCCCCAGAGTTCCACTGCTGCCAATCAAAAAGAAAAAAAGAAAAAAAAAAAAGGTCCGAATTCACAAGAAACATGAATCCACTGTTTGCTAATTAAACAGTCTGTAATGTTTAATTAGCTCATTCTCTAAGGTTTAACAACTTCAAGGACATTTTTCTTATGAAATGCTGAATTTATGTGTTGTTCTATTCCACTGATACCATCCAATCCAGTGTGGTAAGGACTCGGTAAGAAAACACAATCCTTACTTGTTCAGAGACATCAGGAGTTCGGTGGAAAGATGCAAAAAATCAGATCCCAATTATCAGACATTCCTGAGTGCTGGATGGGAGGCAGCAGGAGCCACTGAGGGCTGAATTTTCCAAATTAAATTTGATTTTATTCAAATTTTTCTCCCCATCATTTTGATAGCCAGGCCGGAAGATCTGTGCTGTTTACTCAGACGTGATTGAAACCCTCAGGTTTATTTGCCAGCCACCTGCTCAAGTGGTAAAAACTCAGTGATTTCATTGTTTGAGAAGGGTGGGACGTGGATTTGCCACTGAGAGGCTCCTTAAGCCATTTCCATTCCCCTCTGGCACAGACCCTGAGCACCAATCTGGGGGTAATTCCCCTTCCCTCTGTGGCTCTGCTTGGTTTTTGTGGTTCCACTGTCGAGGTTTAAAAGCTCCACAGCCTCCCAGCTGTGGCCTGGAAAATCAGATTTGTGTTGCAGAAATGCTTTGATGCTCCCACTTTATTGCTGTCACCTGCCACATCCCCCTCTGCTTTCCATCCCAAAGATTTTGGGAGCAAATCCTTCCAGGTTATTCCTGCTGGGCACCAGTTCTTCCTCCCCCCGTGTGTAAATCGCCAAGAAATCCCAATCTCAGGCTGCTGGGATTGTTAAAAGTTCACACTGACCCTTGAGCAGCTGCCAAAACCACACCTGGAGTTTTTCACCCGTACAAAAACCACACGTGGAGCACGCCCAAGGAGTGGGGATCAGCTCACCTGGAATTCTGCAGGCATCCATTGATTAAAATATCAATTAAAATATCGATCAAGGCACTCAGTGATGTTCTGTGCTTGGAATTTCTGCTGCTTCCCAGTGGGGATGAGGGAAAGCTCTGTCCTGGAAAAAAAGAAATCAGTGCTGGAGAGTGAAGTTTTGTGTTTAGAAATCTAAAAGGATGAAACCTCGTCAAAACCCAATTTTTGGATAACAACATAGAAATCCCTGCTGTTCTTAACACACACAAAAAAAGCAAAGTTTGCTTTTCTTCCCACTCTTGCTAAACTACAAAGTGAGGCAACGTTGTTTGGAGTGTTCAGCAGAAATTTTGGTTTCGTGGAAGAAAAAGCGAAACTGCCATTTTTTTTAAGGTTGTATTAATTGCCACAGGTCTCCCTCTGTGTCACAGCTGCTCAGGTTTTGTAACAATTATTTATTAAATAGATGGATGTATTGTTATGCCACTGATATCAAGATAAAGGTGTTAAAAGCCTTCCAGCAGGTGGGTTATAAATTACAAATTAAGGTAATTACCAGTGGAGTGACAGGGCTCCTCCATAATTATCCTTAAAATTGATTAGCCATTTATTAAAATGTCTATAATTTACTAATCACAAGCAAACAGAAGGAATGGTATTAATCATCATTACAAGAGGGTTTGAATTGTTATGGATTAAAGTTAAATAGCCAAAGAGAACTATCCCTGTCAAAGTCAATTTAAAGTTTACAATAAATAAAGAGCCACTGAAGCAATTTGGGATAAACAAAACAATCCTTTCCTGGCTACATAAAGTTAAATTAGCTCTTGGCCTCTGAATTTTGTATTTCTTTTGACAATGAAAAAGGGAAAATCAGATGTTCTGCTGAAGAATTTTGCAGCCATCCCAGTAGAATGAGAGCAAAGATCTCCAGGTCCTGCAGGAAGTGAGATCCTTCATTTCTCAGATTTCCTCACCAAGCAACCTTCAGAGTTCCTGGAACAGGCTGAGATAAATCCTCTTGCATAAGGGAATTTGCAAGTCTGTGAAGGGCTGGCAAGTGCAGAGCTGATAAAAGGAAATTTACTTTAACACTGCCTATATTCAAATGTGGAACTTTTGCCTCAAGAAGTTGAGGAAGCCAAGGTTTGAAAATCAAATTCTTTAGGACTGCAACCCATCCAGAATCCTGATGATCCAGAGTCCTAAAGGTTCCCCACCACTGGTTTGGGGGGATATTAATGACTCTTAAATGGTTTATGAGAGATCAGGAGGATATCCAGAGAGGGGTGAGCTGCAAATCCATTTCCCTGCTGCTTTTTGGGGACATAATTTGTCCAGATTTTCATTCACCTGTTTTATTTCTTGTTTTTTAGTGGGCAGCTGGTGCTATCGGTCCCAGAAGTGTGAGCAGCCACAGTGTCGAGGTACTGCCGAGCAATTTATTTTTCCAATCACATTGGTGATTCTTCTGCTTTGCAAAGGGGCTGCTGAGAGAAATAATGCAAAAAAATCATTATTTGTGACCATGTCAGTGTGAAATTTGAATGATTTGAAGTGTTTGTGGTAACTGCTATAAGGATAATGCAGAAATGTACAAATAAATGTCAACATGCAAATACACAAATGTCAAAACCAGCCCAGAAGTTGGGGTGATAAATGCTCCAGTTTGCTTGGGTGGTTTGGCTTTCTCAAGGATTTGCTGTCTATAGGGTAAAATAAAAAATTAATAAATAACATTTTCTCCATCCCTGAGCAGATCCTTCTCAATGGCACCTGGAAAACAAAAAGTGCGGTGGGGACAAACAGTCCCCTGTCAACATTGTCACCAAAAATGTGGTTTACGACAAGAGCCTCAAGCCCTTGACTTTTGAAGGGTATGATGTGAAGAGCTCTACCCCGTGGGTCCTGGAAAATAATGGTCACACAGGCAAGTAGTGCCCAGCCTGCTGCTGGGCTTTCCCTGCTCCTTGCACATCCCTGCAAAGCTCCCATCATTTCCCTCCCCTCCGCTTCTCAAGTGAAACTCCCACAGCATTTTCAGCATCACAATTTTCTTGGGAAGTTTGTGGGAATGACGAAGTTTTGGGGGTGTGGGTGAGGTTCATGAACATCTCAGGGGTAATTTCTGTGCAGAACCAGAGCTGGAGGTGTCACAGAAGCTCTAAAACAAAATTCTCCAACCCAAGCAGAGTCCAGGACTGGGGGCAGGTGGGCAGGGCAGCAATTTGGGCAGAATTTTATCATTTTCTGCTGAAACCATTCCTGGCCTGGTCCTTTCCAACTCTTGCCCCTGCTGGAGAAAAGCCTCCTGTGGGAAAATCATTCACAGCGCTGGGCTGTTATTAGTTCTTTAAATAGTGAGCTAAATTCTTCTCAGATTCAGCCCTGTTTTCTCTGCACACAGAAGTTATCTGATGTTGATCAGCTACTTAGTGAATCAGTAAACCGTGAATCAATTAACAGTAATTTAGAACTGTTCCACTTCCTCCACCTTCCTTCACAATACTGAGGATGCTGCTCCAAAAAAATATTATGTTCAATTACTTCGAGTTTAAAAATAAACCTATGGTCTATTTTTTTAAATTTTATTTCTTTTCAAAAGTTATGTTTAGGTGTTCTTAAAATCCTGGGTGGGTTGTTTTAACTGCCAAATCCTCAAAGCACAAAGTAGCAAGAGGTAAATATTTCTGATTTAAAAGGGACAGGTGGGAAGGCAGCTGAGGAGATTTTAACAGCCAGAAATTCTAATTTCAAACATTGCTATCGTGGCAGACCACAAGAAAAAAGAATGTTTTCACTAATGTACAGATTAATGACTTTCCCATTACAGGGTGATACTCCAGGATGTCCAATTACAATCCTTTTTACATCAAAATTAATATTTATAGGGATTGCTCCCAACTCTCATCTTCCCCAGCCATACATAAGGATTAGGGGTTTAATCTGGGCTTTTAAAATCTCTTCCTTCTGAGGGCAACCAATTCCTGTGCTAAATGAGGAGGTTATTGCTTAAATTACAGCTGCAATTAGAGGCTGCAGGTGAGATTAGATCCTCATTATGTTCGTGATGGGCACATAGCAAAGGTCGGTGTCTCAACGGTCTTAAACTAAATAAACAAAGGCCACAAAGACATCTGACTCATCCATTTACAGATTAAAAAGCAGAGGAACTGAATGACTCATGCACTCTCCAAGTTCATTTGGAATTCAGAACAGAAATGAAATCTCTGGGGCTGCAATCCAGAATTTTCCTCTGGGGCTGCAATCCGGAATTTTCCTATGCATGGAAAGGCGCTGCGCTTAACATGAGGGTCGTAAAAAGTAAAATTTTAAAATATATCTCAAATATGTATGATTTAGGTTTGAATTGCAGCACTACTCTGAATTAAAGCGGAATACCTTTAAACCTTGCCCAAAGGAAATGTTACAGTGCAGAGAGCAGGAGATTAAAATGATGGCTAAAACCCAAATAAATTGGTATCAAATTTACTTTGATAGATGGGGGTTTTTAAGGAAAAAAAAAATGAAGGAATATAGGGTCTTCTGAGAGGTATAAGAAGCTCTGACTCCAGAGGTCATAATGCTTATAATTAATCTCAAATTAAACTCAGCTATGATTCTGTGAGAGTTCAGTTTCTGCAGAGCAGATTTCTGGAACGCTCAGTCTGAAAAGCCAAGTGAGAACTTGAAGATAAATTTGAATCTCAAGAACATCTCTGCTCTCACATACTGTTGATGTAGGATCTGCTCTTCTCCTCTAAAACAATTTGTGTTTTTCCCCCCAGTTAAAGTGACACTAGATGCATCCCCTAAAATCGGAGAAGGAGGCCTGCCGAGGAAATTCAAGGCAGTAGAATTCCATTTGCACTGGGGACTCCCAGATAAGCCAGAAAACTTCCCTGGCTCAGAGCACAGCATAGATGGAGAGAAATACCCCATGGAGGTAGGTGTGGATCGTGGATTCCACCCCAGAACGCTGGAATTTTCAGATCCTGCTCACAAAAACTCCTGGCCAGTTCCCCATGGGAGGTGTGAGGGTGGAAATAATCCCCCTTGGCTGTTGTGTTCCAGCTTCACGTCGTGCACATAAGAGAAGACGCTTCAGATGTGACAGATGCCAAGAAAAATCCAGGTGGTTTGGCTGTGTTGGCCTTCTTTGTTGTAAAGGTAGGCAGGAAATTTTCAGCTGCCCCTCTCAAATCTCAGCCAGCAGTTTGGCTGAGGGATTGTTCATGTCAATATTTTGTTTATGTCAATATTACAGTATCCCAAGACTTTAACCTCCCTATTTTCTGCAGGCATTCTGCCAGCACTGAGTTCCTCTACCCTTTTCTACATCCTGCTCGCTGTTATTTTTCCTTGTGGCCCTTTTCTGTTTTATTCACCACTGATTAAAAGCAACCACTTGCAGAGAAATACACGATGTGGAATGAAAGTATTTCCCTTTCAGGTTGACAACGAGAATAAAAACTACGCATCTCTACTGAGTAAATTAGAGAGTATTAAATACAAAGGTGAGACACTCATGCCGGGGTTTTCACAAGCTGTGTGGGGTGGGGATAAAACCTGCAGCCACAAGCATCACAAGGGATTTTCCCCTGTGGTTTTTCCAGAGCAAAAAACACAGCTGGATCCTTTGCCACTGATGTCTCTTCTCCCACGTAAGGAAGACCTTGGGAAGTACTATAGGTATGAGGGGTCCCTCACCACCCCTGACTGCTACGAGGGTGTCATCTGGACAATATTTGAGAAGCCAGTAGAGCTCAGCTCGTACCAGGTGAGTGGCACAGGGACAGCCTGGAGGTTCAGAATTCACAGAATTAATTCCCAGTGCTGTGTCCCTGCCCACAGACGACACCTCAGCTGCCTCCTTCCCTGCACGCCCTCACTTGGCAGGAACCTAAACCTGCTCCCCAGTGCCAGCTGCTTGACCCTATTAAATCATCCCCCAGAAAATGGCAGGAAAGGGGCAGGAAGGGGAAATGACGGCGTGAGGAGAAAGCCAAGAAACCCCGACAAGCTCAGTGCTTCACTTCCACTGCTGCCACCTGCTCAGCCCCTAAATTCCAGGCTCTTTTCCCATTGTCAGGACAGCAGAACAAAACAATCCCAAACCCAAACCCTGTGCCCATCAGCACCGGCATTGAGCAGCCCAGTTGTGACCTGCAGGCAGGAAGGGGAGATAGAATTAGGAGTGCTTGGACAGCACAGCCTGGCCCAGAGTCAGAGCCTGCGTTTCAGCTCCTCACTGCCAGCGTGCTCCCAGTGCCCTCCCAGTGTCCCCAGCACAGCCCAGTGTCACACAGAGCAGCAGGAACCTGAGCAAGGACAGAATTCCTGCTGCTCCTGCCTCGTGTCACCAGGGCCGCGTGCGTCAGGAGCGCGGGGGGAACCAGTCCTGGGGCTGCACAAAGCACTTGGCTGCCACTCAAAGGAAGTGCCCGTGATTTCCAAGGCTGGAAGGAGCCATCACTTGGTGACCTCTCCAGTGGCCTCTGCCATGGCCTTTCCTGTGAGGTTTAAAGCACTCGTCCAACCCTCAGGTCCAAAATCAGAGCGAGGCAGCGCAGGTTTGCAACGCAAAACCCCCCCAGAGTCCTCTGGCAATAAAAAAGCTTGACCAGGCTGTTGTGTTTTGCAGCTTTCCCAGTTTGCAGCGCTGCACTTTGATAAGGACAACTCCTCCAGTGTCATGACGGAGAATTTCCGGCCGGCTCAGCCCCTGAATGGGCGCAAGGTGCTCTGGTCTGGGGCCAGCATCGCCCTGCCCACGGCAAAGCTGCTGCTGCTGCCCCTGGCTCTGACCTGCACCCTCAGCTCTCTGTCCCACTGAGCCTCTCCCACCTCATCCACACCCTGCTCCTTCATTTCTTGTTGGTTTTGCTGTTGTTTGTCTCAGCCTCTCATGGATTGTGTCCCAATACAGAATAGCCTTGTCCTCCTCCGGACATGAACCAAGGGTTTCTGTGCTGCTCTGGTGGAACCCAAACCACCAGAACTCAGAGGAACAGGGAGATAAAGCAATGAAAATTCAATTTTTAAAGGCAATGCATTTAGAGAAATTGGATTATCCTGTAGTTTGAACCCAGCATTGGAAGGAGGTGCACAGAGACCCTTGGAGAGGAATCTGTTCTGAAGTGCCTGTGAAGGGGTTGGAGCATGTTTACATTCAACCCTGCAAACCTGGCAGGGAAATGTGGAGTAAATCCCACAGTCCCACACTGTCCTACCTGAAGGTACAACACAAAGACAAAATGCTCCCACACAGCCCAGCAGCATCTGGCTCATCCCCTTAGGGAAGGGCACTCACCCAGCACACAGATCCCCCTCCTTCCTCCAGAAAATCTCAGTTTCAGATAAGGACACTGGATTCCTTCCACCCCATCTCCTCCTGTCAGGTTCCTCTGTTATTTATTCATCCTTCTCTGGGCTGATGTGATGTGCTGGGAAGCAACAGGGAGGCTCATCCCCATGGACCAGAGGCACATCTGTGGAAATTCCCTCTCTTTTGGAGGGCTGCTTTTGAAGCAGAAGACTCTGATGATCCCTTGTCGTTGTAATTTGCCTGATAAAATAGGACAGCTCGAGAAATAGCTCTTTCTTATATATAACTATAAATATATATATATTTCTTTTATATATATAATTTTTTATAGTAGCATACCTGGAATATTCACGTATGGTCAAGATTCATAGTTTTTTCCAAGAAGATTGTGGTTTGAACCAATTCCTTCAGGTCTTACCCAATTACTTATAGAAAATACATTGGGAAATGGGGTTTCCTTTTATTGTTCCAGTTCTCTCTCTGAAGAGGGACATAACATTTCTCTTTGGTTAGTGCCATATAGCATTTTACAGCTTCTTTTAGGATTTTAGATTCTGGCCACACCAAAATAGGATTTCATATTAGCAGATTTGTATTTTTTTTTTCCTTAAAGGGCAATGTTTGCAGAGATGCCTTTATATATTTTCAGGAAAATCCTGGCAGTGAGAACAACCACAGCTCACCAAAGGGATGGGGAAATTATTTTCATATTAATCAGTGTGCAAAACTTTAAAAAAAAAAACAAAACCACATGGGAAAACAAATGAACCTATTTAAGTTTAAAGGAAAGATTAATACTTTAACTGTATTTTTATGTAACTGAAAACCTTTGGAGGATCAAACAGAAATGAAATATTAAAAGTGAACAACAGACCTGTATTAGAATTGTTCTGAGTTTTTATTTCTTTTTGTCCTTGCTGAAGGGGAATCCAAAAACTCTTTCAGAAGAGGAATGTGACTTTTTTTCCCCTCCCCTGTTTTGTTCACAATATTTAGGGTTGGGTTGCATTTTTTGGGCTGCTTTTGCCCCTGCTGGGCAGGGATTTGCAGTGCCTGGGGGTGTTTATAGTGTCAGCAGGGTTCTGGGGCTCAGTTTCACAGGGTGCTCTCTGCACTCACAGATTCCTGCAGTCGGGCACCTTGCCCAGGTGTGCAGAGCTGGTGCCCAGCCCCACTCAGCTCCCAGGAAAGGGAGCTCCTGTTTTAAAAAGCAGTGATGGGAACACTCCTTGGGATACCTGAGAAATGCCCTTTGCACTGACCAAGGTGTGCAAATGCCACCATCCCTCTCCTGCAGATTATTTCCTCAATTCTCATTCCAGAGGCAGCTCTCTAAGGGATGATTGGAACAAACTCTGCAGGATCTGGCTCAGCTGTCATTTATTGCTAATAATAAATGATAAATCACAGGACATGGTCACTAATTACAATGTGGGAGCATCTTATTTACTGTTAAACAGATTAAAACAGAACTAAAAGGAAGAAAAAAAATCTGCTGGAAGGAGGGTGAGTGTTCTCTAAGAGCTCTTCACCCAGTGTGAATAAAATCTCCCTTTTATAATAAAATAAAATAATAAATAAAATCCTGGACAAGGATCAGTATTTTTAATCCTGTCACAGGGGTTGAGACCAGTCTGTCCTCTGCCCCTCTTTGCAGCCAGGTTCTGCTCTGGGGCAGGAGGTGACAAGGACAGGACCAGCAGCGCTGCAGGGAATAAACAAAACCCCCCAACAAAAGCTGTTCCCAGGAAAAAGCAGGGAAAGACAAGAAGGCTTGGAATGGAACATCTGATTTGCTTTGTGAGGATGGTTATGGAAAAGCAATTTGCTGTTCCACAGGTAACTTGAGGTGCTGGTTTTCAGGAATTCTGTCTCGGCCACGTTTGGCATGAAATTCTTTTATTGTGAAGACACCAGGAAATGACAGTCACTCCTGAAGGACAAATACCCAAGGCATGATACAGGAAAGGGTGGGGGAAGGAACAGAAGCATTTGGAAGGATCCAGCAAGAACATTATTTTCCCATGTCCAGAGGGCTAGCACAGAAGTGCACTGATACATTTCACATGTGTTGGAGCCAGAGCTGATGACTGTGGGGCTGAAAGCTGCAGTCCCAGGGAAAATGGAACAACACTGGCAATTAAAACTGGGGTCAAAACAAATGGAACAAGCAGGGGGTTGTACAACCCATCCAAAAGCAATCCTTTCCCGGCTTTGGGCTGCACCTTGGTTTGAGAGCAGCCTCTGGAGGTGTGAGAGGTGAAGGCACTGCTCCTTCCCAGTCATCAGGGGAGCAGGGGGTGATAGCAGGGGCAGGCACAAAAAAATTCCTAATACAATGTGTTTTCAGCAAAACATTTCTCTCAGGAAGCACGAAGAGACAAGGAAACCAAACCATTACTCACAAGAAATGTATTTACATTACCCACAAAGAATTCTGATAAATTTGGCAACTCCACTTACAGTCAGCTCCTCCTGTGACAAAACACCAGCTCAAAGTGCTCTTGTCTGGACAAAATTAGTTTTCTGTGATTGCTGGGAGAGAAGGATAATGGTTTTTCCTTTGTCCTTTCCTTCCTCACCCATCCAGATGTGGATTCCACAGGGAAAACACTTGCCAGCAACCTCCCTGTTAAAAAGATATCACACATCAAATCCATGTTAAAAATCCATTCATCCACCTGTAGTAAAAAAAAAAATAAATGGATAGAGAGAAGCCTATCAAACTTCCCAGGCTGGTACTAGAGTTTAGTAAGTGTGGAGTTTAATAAATACCAGGTGTAACATCAACCCCCTCTGCTCCAAGGACAGGGATCCCATTCCCCAGGAGCAACACCCCAAAAATCACAGCTGGACTCGATGAGCTTAAAGGTCTCTTCCAATCTAAATTGTTCTATTATTCCATAAATGATTCTATGACAATTATTACTCTTGGAGATGGGAGGCTGTTTTTTATAGAGTTAAAAATGGACTTGGTGCTTTTCTTCCATGAAGCACTAAAATGAGATGGGTTTTAAAAACTCTGCAGTGACAGAAAAACAAATGACCTGGGAACTGAAGTGACTGTGGAAAAAGCTTTGTGTGGGAGAAAATCATATGTAAATTGGATTTTTAAAGAAAGGAAATGTAGGATTTATTGGTAAATGATGTGTACCTGTGGAAAAGGCAATGAAACCCCAGCTGGAAGCACAGCAGGGCTGCAGTGACCTCAGCCAGGACACTTTTCCTCCCTGATCTCCTCCAAACTCCTCCTGAACAGACACGGCTCCTTCAAGACAACTGCTGAGAATGGGAACATGCAGTTTTCATTATGAGGTTTAAATGCATTTCCTAAAAATAACCTGCTGTTTGGGGCTTTTAGTATCAGAAATAAATCCATATACACCGCTAAAAGCTGATTATAATTAGTCACACAAGTAAAATTATGAGTGTAATTAACTACAGCAATTAATTGAAATGCCTTTGGCACATTATTTCCCTTCTTGCAGTTGAATGCAATTTGCATTTAAAGTTATATCATAAAGGGTATAAGTTGGTAATCAATTTGGGTTCTTTTATTACCTTTTACCTACTCATATCTTCTGAAGTGATTTGGACATCCAGTACTCAAACACAGTTTGATGGAAAGGAAACCCAAACAGCTGACACTGTTTCAATGGGTTTTGTTTCCCCATAATCCACTCCAAGCCATCTAAACTTTTTCCTGCCCTTGTTTTTTTTATTGCCTCATGAGTATATTGGTTTCTATTGAGTGGAATTACCTTTAGAATGTCACCACCCTTCCCTCCCCACCTCACCAGGGCTGCTCCTTGTCCCCAGCACATCTTGATGGATGAGTTTGCAGATTGGGGGTGGTTATGAAGAATTTATGAGAGGGAAAGAAAGGCAGAGAAGTTTTACATTTTGCTGATTGTGCTGATGTCGAGATTAAACTCTAAATAAATCATAGACAATCCCTATCAAGAGTGCAGTATCTTTGTAATCATTGGAGTTTGTGGTACACGAAGCTCTCAGCTTTACAAAAAATGCTTTTCTTACAGGCAGTAAAACATAATGGTTCGTGTCCTGGAGCCCAGCAGCTACTGGGAAACATAAGAATAATCCTGCTAGAGCAGCAGGGACCTCCCTGAGGAAAACAAAAGGAGTTAAAATCTTAGAAGAGCAATATAAAGACACAAAAAAAAAAAAAAAAAAAAAGTGGAGGTGCTGAAGCTTCTCCAGCCCCGCCAGCTGAGACCCTCTGTGACTGAGGATGCTTCAGGGCCGTGCAAAACCCAGAAAAGGATAATTCACCACTCATTTCCACTCATTTCCCCTCATTTCCATCTCCTCAGGGGATTTAAATCTCCAAATCATTGCTGCAGCTCCAAATTTCAGGGATGGGAGCTGGGACAGCCCCAGGAACGTGGACAGGGCTCAGTCCACAGACAGGGCTGGGAGTAGAAAAGCTGCCAAGGCTCCATTTACTCCAATGGTTTTATATAACCCTGTTTTTAAAGCAGTTTTTTTTTAAAATTGGCAGGAACACGGTGTTTTATCAAGCACCACAAGAAGGGCTCCGGGGTCACTCACATGCTGCTGTCCCCTTGTCCGTGTGGCACTGCCAGGCCATAAACGGGAAGTTGGGGTTTATGATCCCACAGATATGATGGAACCGGATGGATTTATTCCAAAAAAAAAAAAAAAAA
>PYHW01010732.1:1451816-1473153 GCA_013186435.1 Turdus rufiventris
GGCTGGGAGAGCAGCAAGGGCTGGGAGAGCAGCAAGGGCTGGGAGAGCAGCAAGGGCTGGGAGAGCAGCAAGGGCTGGGAGAGCAGCAGGGCTCTGAAAGCAGCAGGGCTGTCCCATCCCTGTGGGTCCAGGGGAAGTGCCCCAGCACTGTCTGCAGTCAGCAGCGTGGGCAAACAGCCCTGGCTGCAGCAGGGACACCTCAGACACCAGCACTGCACATCAGGTACCTGCAGATCCTGTCCAAAAACACCAGAGCAAAGCCTTCCTGTACCTGAGGGATCACTTCACTGCCGACATGGATTGTTTTCAAGTAATAGGCGATATTATCATCGACAAAAGACCCAACTTACCTTTTGTAAACAATGAAGAAGCTGCAAAGAATTGCTGGATGCACGCCCACGCTTCAGCTTTTGGATTGACAAAGGCATTTAAGCTTCATGGAAGCAGCACAGACACTTCAAAAGCAGGAAAACAATTATTAAAAATTATCTGACAAGAAGTGACACTTCATCTGCATCCACAGTATTTAATTTGTTTGAATAATATAGTTACAGATAAACAGGTTCACTCCATATACAATTACCAATACCTTTGTTTTAATACAGCTCATATTCCAGTACATCAACACTATTTTATTTACAAGGCATTTATGTACATTAACATCTTTCTAAAGTCAGTGCATTGTCAATAAGTTTTATACAATAATTTACAAAGTGAATGTAGTTAATAGTTAACTTAATAAATTTACTACTAATTCTTGAATTAATTTAATTTTAAAAAATTAATTACAACCAATGTAACAAACACAGAAGATCAAATAACATTAGTAGATTGTGCTACCTGCTTAAATAAAACATTTTAAAGTAAATCAGTTGAAAATCTTTCACTTTTCATGGAGTTTGCAGAGGGAGGAGTAGACAAGTGGGTGTTGAAAAAGCTTCTAACCTAGAAATTCACAACTCATGTTTGCTTTTCTTTAGGCTCAATGTTCAGACCACTTCAAAGATAAAAGACCATAGAGGATAAGGAGCAACACCTGACAGGTAAGACAAGACTCATTTTTGGAACAGATCTGCTGTCCCCAAAGAGGCACAACCTCCAAAGGCTGGGAGGGCTCTGCCTGAGCAGAGACAGCCAGACCAGCTGATATCATTTCTCAAATGGATAAAAGCCCAGATCCTCCTGGAAATGAGAAACTCACTCAAGGTTTGGCATTCTTGTCAAACACCCCAAAATGAATCCAAACATTAATTGCACAGAATCACTTGAGTAACAAGTTTTGTTAGTCAAGGTACAAAAATCTAGAGAACTGGGAAGATGATGTATGACAAAATTAATAAGCTGCTTAAGCTCAGCTGAAGAACAAAAGGCCAAAAGAGTGAAATTTTTAATCTTCATTCAGATATGCAAACAATTTAACACTGAAAGTGTTTAAAGAAATGCCTGCTCAAAAAAAAACAACCCTCTTTTTTTTCTCCAGTCTCTGCTAAGATTCAGTCACACTTCCCCTCATGCAAGAAGCCCCTTGAATTACAGAGCATGTTGCAAGGGCATGGAAAGCAAGTCTGGTTTAATTGCCAGTATTTGCATAACCTGGTGTAACAAACAGACAAAAAAAGATAATTTGAAAAGGCAACCAAATTTGGAAAACAAGAAACTGAGTTAGGAAACCAATAAAAAAAAAAATCTCCATCCATGAATGCTACGACAGCTACCTGCCAGCCACAGCTTCTTCCTTTGAAATACACAGTGGATATTCACAGCCATTCACTCCAGAGCCCTTACAACAACAACAAAACCAAACAAACTGGGGGTTTCAATTGAATCAGATGCATTTTCAAAAGTGCAAATTTCAAAAGCAACACCAGTCATGAAACATAAGCTCAAGCATCTCTCCTTCCAAAAGCTGGGAACGTTTTGTGCAATGTGCACGTTTTAAGACACCGTGAGTGTAATCACAACTACTCTCTCCAACCTGAAGTTTCTTCTTGAGGCAGCTCAAAAAAGTTTGAGCCAGCACTCTTCAGGCAGAAAAGCCATTCCTGAAACATGTTGATCTGCACAGCCAACACGTGGAGAAAATACAAGTATAATAAACCATTCAAGTGTAGAAATTAATCTCTTCTCAAATGATGATTTGGTTGTGCTCCCAACATACAGAAAGAAAGCAACTGACACACATTAGTGGTGGCAAAACTGGAAACTTCTCTTCCCCGTGACAATAATTTGTTTCCATTTGTGCACTTTTCCTTCTCTTGCCTTCCCTGTTTTGCCAATAAAATGCAATAAAACTGCAGGAAAAAGGAGGTAGCAATATCATGTTGTCCAAAGACAACACTACAAATTGTTTTTCCCCATTACCTTAAACCTAACGAGAGCCTCAGGGGGATGTTAGAACAGTTGGTAAACTCTACACTACTCTGTTTAGCTCTTATTTGGATGTTTAATTTAGCTCTTATTTGGTCCTAGTTGGCTTTTCTCAAACCATTGGATTTAAAGGCCAGTGGCAGTCTCAGATGTCCAACATCAGAAACGTTTCGAGCATGTAGTGAGAAAACAGAACAAAACGATACTACAGGATATTAACTGCTTAACCAGGGGGCTCTTTTTGTGCTTTCAGCTCACAGGGGACAACGACAACCACAAGCTGTTCTCTGTCTCAGCCACGCCTTCCCCAAGGGCACATCCCGGGGTTTCTCCCTCTCCTGGGGCAGCTCAGCTCACTGCAGCACGCAGTACTTCTTGTAGTCGGACTCGAAGTCCTCGTCCATGCTGCTCGTGTCTGCCATCTTCTTGCCATCGATCTTGGGCAGGAACTGGGCATAGTCCACCCCCTGCTGCTCGTAGAACAGAATGTAGGCAGAGTCCGTGTCGATCTCGTCCGGGTGTAACTCCTGACACAGGGAAAACACCGGGGAGAACCCCATGGGATAACTGCTGCACTTCAAACATGCACCCCAAAAGGTGTGCACAGCAACAACAGAGAGTGCACACACCCCAAAAGGTGTGCACAACAACAACAACATTGCACACACCCCAAAAAGTGTGCACAACAGAAAGGGCACACACCCCAAAAGGTGTGCACAAGTACACACACCCCAAAAGGTGTGCACAAGTGCACACACCCCAAAAAGTGGGGCACACACTGCCCCAAAAGTGTATTTTTAACTGGCTGGAACACAAGGAATCCCATTTTCTGTCTCCCCTCTTTGTTACCTCACTCCATTAATTACTTGGGAACTCTGACAATTTTGTACTGATGAATGCAAATACTTAGAAGTGTCAGAGCTGAGTTATTCATCAATTGAATGCAAACTGCTGCCATCATGGAAATGTATTCCTGGCTTTCCATTCTTAGGCATTTTTCCATCTTTGTATGAAGTGAGCATCTTCCCTGCACTGTGGGAGTAGCTGATGAACAGATGTTACCTTGGGAAAAACCTCACGTACTATTTCAGTTCATAATTTTAATATTTATCAGGTGCAGCTTTGGAGAAGGTCCTGATTTCAAAGAGCAGCTCTCCACAAATGTTTGATTTAGTGGAAGACATCCCTGCCCATGGCAGAGGGGTGGAATGGGATGAACTTTAAGGTTTTTTCCAACCCAAACCATTCTGTGATTCTAAACTTCAGCTACAATTTCCCATTCTTTCTTTAGCTCTGAGTAACTAAGGCAAAATTATTTGAAATAATTAGAATAATGATGTGAAATAAGGAGGAAAATAAATGCCTTACCTTGCAGCTGCTGTCATTGTAGCAGTACCACTTGTTGTTCGGGTTTTTGGCATAAGTGACGTAATGACCCCCTCCCATAATTCCTGAATGGCACTGAGGAAAATGAAGAAGAAAAGCAATCCTGGATCAAACACCCAACAAAGTTCCCCAAGTTCATTATCTGTTGAGCCACCATGACAATCCACACAGCTGGAGCTGACTAACTCTACACACACAAATTAGCAGAGACTTAACTCATAGCCAGCTTTACAGTGAATTTATTGTGCTGACTTTTCCTCTCCTTCCCCACACATGCCCGTGCTGGCACGAACCCAACAAAGCCATGTGGGTGAAAGCAGTGTCCCAGTGAGGCATTTTGGGCAGAGGAGCAGCCACCTACCGAGATTGCATATAGGTTGTAGATGGGGTTGACCCAGACGTCGTCTCTTTGGTCGTCGGCGGTGTCGTCCTCGCTGTGGTTCTCGCCCTGCCCGTTGCTGAGCGAGCTCTGCTCCCACAGGTACCCGTTGGCCAGAGCCCCCTCGCCGTCCTGCCCGGGGTACAGCTCGCTCTGGCTGCCCCCCAGAGCCTGCCCTTTAGTCAGAGCATCCCCCTGCTCGTGCTCAGCACCGTTCTCCCTGCTTGCAGCCAGGTTTTCCTTGCTGCTGGACAGTTTGTTTTTCCCCAGCTGGGGCAGCCGCAGGCGCCCTTTGCCTCTCCCCAAAGTCCTTGGGCTGCTGTTGGGGCTGCTGTTCTTACTTGAGGGGCAGCTGGTTCCACTTTTCCTCCCCAGGGATGGAGATGCTAGGACAGAAAGCACAGAGATTATTAAAATGACTACAAACAGAGTCTAGATTTCTTTTTAAAGTGATTTTTTTTTAATAACCAAACATCAAACCCCACTGTTTCACTGCAGCTTGTGAGTAAGGTATAGAAATAAAACTCCATCTTTGTGCACACTCATCCATACACCTAAAAACTGAAATTTAATTCTTTTATGCAAGAGCACATCCCTCACTCTAATTCCATCCCACTTACACAAGTACCAATATCTCTTGTCACTGAGCAACTTCTTAAAATTTCTTTCATTTTTCATGCTAAAGCTTCCCTAAGAAACATTTTCAAGTGTAGCGCTTTGACAAAAAAAACTCCCAAACATTAACATTTTGTACATAATAACATTTTTCCCTCCAAACACCACCAGTGAGTGGAATTTTCCCCAGTCACCTCCTACCTTTGACATTATTGAGGACAGTAGTGTTTAGGGAGGATGGACTCCTGTTCAGTGTGTCCCCTTCTGCTGCTGTGCCACTGATCTGCACATCTGTTTTCCTGCTGTCTCCTTGGGCAGCCCGTGCTTCAGGAAGGTTCTCAACCTGCAGGGTGAGCTGCTTCCTTTGGAAATGACTTGGATCCCTTTGTACCAAAAAGGCACTTGGGTCAAAATTTTCTCTGGGAAATTTAACAATTTTCTGGGATTTTATCCAGCGGCCGTTAACGAACTGAAATCTTTTCAGGTGAATGATCTAAGGGGAAACAAGGTAGAGAAAATTATTAAAGGGGGGAAATGACATCCCAGTGAGTAATTACATACATATTTGATTCTATGCTAGTAAAAACAATGCTCTGTGTGACAATTTGGATTTTGGGATTGAGTTGGTAAAATATGAAGCTAATATTTTCAGGTGGAAAGGTTGCTTCAATTCAGTGATCAATTTTGAATAAGCTATGAAGTGTAAAAAATAACTGCAGGTGTTCCACAACCAGTGTGAGCATGGGCTGTGTCAGAGCACAAACCACCACCATTTCCTGCAAGGCAGCAGCTAAAAACATTCAGAAAGGATTTGAGGTTTGCTTTGTTTGCTTGCAAACTCAGTCAGTGCCCCACCTGAAGAGTGTGAACAAAGCAAATCACTCAGAGCAAGGTGGTGGCAGATTTGTCAACAACACACTATGGGTTTGCTGCTGAGGAGCAGAGTGACACAAGATCCTACCAAAATAGGGGGAAGTCTCCAAAGATCCAGCTTTTTGGTGGCCAGACAGTGGGTCTTGCACTTGGAGCAGTAGTACATCTCATCCTCCCCCAGCTCCTCCTCGCTGGTGAAGGCTCTCAGACAACTGTCCAGGTTGATGGGCTCTGCCTGGGCTCGGCGGCTTTGTTCAACACTTTCGTGTTCTTCCACGATCTGAAGGGAGAGAAAGCTGTTTGTGACTTGGAAATGGAACACACACTGCTCAGAGGAGGGCTCTCCTCACTGTATCACACCAATAACTTCACTGGGTTGTTCAGAATTAAAGATAAAAATGAGATGTGATAAGTTCTGGCAGGAATTTTATTTCAGTTATGAAGAGGCAGATAAAAATAATTCACTGTTCTTATACTTGGGCTCTGCTTATAAATTATCCATAAAGCACAACTTTATAGATAAAACTCACAAATTGGAACAGTTATTCCAGATTAACCCAGCCATAGGCTTACCTTCAGATTTTTGTGTTTTGTTGACTCAGAAAATAGGTTTACTCACATGTGTAACTGTTTATAGTTACAGAAAATTTATCAAATTAAGATATTTTGTAATGTATTATGTAATATATTAGTAGATATCTTGTCTAGCTTAAAAGCAATTCACAACAGACAGCAAATGCACTGCTGTGGTTCTTTAAAAGCTTCCCTTCCACACCATTAGCCCACATAAGAGGCCTCACATCAAGAATTCAATTTATCCAGAACACACTGCCCCACGACTGCTGCCTTTGGTTTACCAGAAAATGGACAAAAGCAGCAGCAAGTAAATCAGAAGACTGCACTGGGTGCTGTTTCAGAGGTGCTGACAGAGAGCAGAGGGTTTCTCTTGGGGTTTTATTGGGGTTTTACCCGTTCCTGCGAGGTCTGGTAGCGCAGGTGCAGCGCCGTGGGGTCCCAGTCCACAGCAATGTAGGCATTGCCCACGCAGGCCCTGTCCTCTGTGCACTCAATCTTACAGCCACGGCAGAACCTGCAGCAGAAAGGTTGCATGGGCTCAGGGAAGTCAACAATCACTTGTACATTCATTCAGTTCTGCTCCTTGTTTTGGATCACCTGCACCCGTCCAAGCCTCTCCATCAGTCTGAGATGTTTTTATGCAGCAGTGCTCAGGGTTATTTGTGTTTTTACTGCACAACTTTAGCAGAGTGAGAAATGCAAGCAGTTGGGTGACTCCAGCATCTGCCTGCACATAATCCAGTGGAAGGTGTCCCTGCCCATGCAGGGAGGTTGGAATGGGATGATCTTTAAGGTCCCTGCCATTCCATTATGATCCAGTGCTGACCCCAAAAACTCCACTGCTCTGTCTCCCCAATTTTCACCATGATAACTAATTCTAAGAGCTACAAAACACTTAAAAAAATTAGTTTATGGCCTGAATACCTTCCAGTAAGTCTCTGGAATTTTCATTAGCAAGTCTTTGTTTGTCATCCTTCCAGGGTGAATTTCTTATTGCCCATTTTAGATCTTACCCTTCAAATGGCAAGGAACTCACAGGGGTAGATGAATTACATCTAAAAATTTGGGGTTTGTGTGAATCCCCCAAAACCATTGCAAGTCTGTGGATATACAAGGCTGCACACAGACACAGAGTGCTGCAAGGGGTTAACAGGTTTTGGATAATCTCATTTCTGTCTCCTAATTTAAAGTTTCTGTGGCAGCAGAACTTTCAGCTCTGCAAGTCATAAAAGCTGTGCTGCAGTGTAAGTCTGCCTGGAGAGAGTTCTGGTGAAATTACATTCCGGATTCTTATTGTTTGATATTACCTCTGAAGTCTGAAATGTACCACAGACCCATTACCATAAATTACCTTTCTGCTGGAGTGATTCCCTGCTGTAAATGGAAAAAAGGACAATTTACCTGTACCATGGACACCAAGCACAAGAATTTCCATCCTTCTGAACTACCCTGAGGGTGAAGGGGTACTGATACCCCATGCTGTCATCACTGAAACAGAGGAGAACACAACATCAAACAGCAGCACTCTCACTGCAATTACCTCCCTTCACTGGGCTTGTTATGATTACTTAAAGAAAACCCTCAAAATGATAATTTTGGTTACAATTTGCTATTAAAAGCTGCCTTTCCATGGCTTAAATTCATCAGATATAAATAATTATCAATCACTGGGTAAGAACGAAGCCAACCTTTAAGTGCAGCTACATTTAACTGCACCAAAAAGGATTTAATTTTAATTACTGCCATTATTATGAGAAATCAAATGAACACAATTTTAAATCTTGCAAGCAAGCGTAAGGCACTGTATTGTAACTCAGACCCAAGGCTGAGGTGCCCAACTCACCAGTCCTGGGCATGGTTACTGGCTTCCTGAGGAGGGAGGGGGCTGGCCAGCCTGGAAACCTGGATCCACACAGCATCATAGAGGTCCCTTTTCCGTGTGTGAACTGTGCAGGGAACAATCAGTGGCATTCCAAAGAGACTGGGCCTGTTCTTCTGAGATGAGAGAAAATACAGCTCTGTCCTCATCTGTGGGAAGCAAAAGGAGGAGGCAGATGTGAAGGTGCATTAACTCACAGTACAACAATCACCTGGATTGCTGGCCTTGTGACTTATTTCAGACCTTGGCAATTAAAATTAATCAATGATTGTATTAAAATGACTCTAATTCCAATATTAAATAGAGTAAATTTTGATCGTTGACTTGAAAAGTTTTTATATTTGATGGTATTATGGTGAGGTTATCTAACATCGAACACAAATATCAGATGGACATTATCAGATGGACATTAAAAAAAACCTTTGCTTTTTTAACATTTCCTCCCAAGTGTGCAGCACAGAGAGCTGCTGCAGGGGCACTGACCATTTTCCTGTGCACTGCAATGATGTAGCCTGTGCAGGGGCTGTCACACAGCGAGGGCACGTGGCCGTTGAGGCTCCAGCTGGGCGGGCAGCGCTCTGTCCCGCATGGCACCACCGTGTTGGGCATCCCGTTGGGAATGAGGCTGGGCTTGGCCACGTCCCCGTTCATCAGCATGCTGGGGGCTCCGTTGGCTGATGGCCCAGTGGAGATCTCTGCAGGGAGACAATTCAATGATCAGTCCTCCCTGAGCTCATCTGAGGGGTTTGATCCTTCCCATTCTGTGTGGATATCAAGCTGTCCTGGGTTACAGTACAGGATGTGATCAAAAATATCTATTCTATCACCATGTGTTGAGACCAGGTGGGGCAGTGATCCTTGTCTCTGTGGGAGAGATTCTGCTAATAGGCCATCCATTGAAACCAGGTGGGGCATTGTTCTTTATCTTTTCACAACCCATCCTTTCTCCAAGGAGTTATCTTCTGCTAATGGCCATTGAGTCCCACTGTGTGACTGACAAAATTACTGCATCCCATTGAGAGATGCCCCAGCCAGGGGGAAGAGCCAAGCCTTTCCTACCTAGATAAAAACTGAGATTCTGGGACACGGAGTAGTCCTTTGTTCCCTGGACTCCAGAGGAAAACCAGATTTTTCCATATTATCACTGGACCTTTGGAGGGAAACTGCACCTTGTCCAGGAGCACTGCTCCAGCTGAGCCACATCTGTCACTGCAGGAGGATGTAGCCACCATGGAATGGCACTGCTGCCAACACCCTGCCTGACTGGTGTCAGGTTGTACTCTGACTGTGTCAGGGTTTGGGGATTGTTTCTTTGTAGTACTGTATTTCTATTTTAATTTCCCTAGTAAAGAACTGTTATTCCTATTCCCATATCTTTGCCTGAAAGCCCTTTGATTTCAAAATTATAATAATTTGGAGGGAGGGGTTTCCATTCTCCATTTCAAAGAGAAGCTCCTGCCTTTCTCAGCAGACACCTGTCCTCCAAATCAGGATACAAGCACAACCCGCGCTTGTCCTTCCTTTAAGCCTCGCTTAAGATCAAGTTTAGTGCTACGTTTCTCTGTACAGAAATAAGCAGAAAAGCAGTTTTCTCTCTCTCACCTGTCTGCACAGGGCTGGATGCTGACGTGGGGGAGCCTGGGATGGGGATCTCAAACGCACACAGGAAGCCGCTTACAGACAGCCGCACCTTCTGGTTGTCCTGGGGGAAGTTCTTCAGAAGAGAGGGAAAGCTGCTCAGGCACTTGGACACCGTGAGCTGGGACCAAAAGGTGTTCTGGTCTTCTGCAAACTGCATTTACCAGCTCCTCTATCCCTCCCACCTGCCTCCTTACACCTTGCCAGAAGAATAAAGGAGCCCAAGTGCTCTGCAGGAGTTCAGGTCTCTAAACACACCAAGAGCATCTCACTTCAAGCACTTTTAATCTACAGCACAAAAATCCACCTGGAAATATCCATACACACTGTAAGGCTGCCATTACTCATGGTCCTGATGTCTTGAGAGTGTTGAAACTCATCACAGCACCTTAACTTGAGATTTATTACCTCAAGATTATTTTTTTCCTAAAAGTATCATTAGCAATCAATTTTAATCTATTTACAGTAAGCCAAATTACTGTTGAAGAATAAAATAAAAGTTCATATAGAGAGATAACGAAGCTGATTTTTTATCATACTTTAAGTTAAATTATTTCCCAGCTCTTGTAAGCAAACTTTAAATGTTAAAAATAATAAAGAAGCAAAAAAAACACCCAAAGCATGTTGCAGTAATAATTAATCTTTTTTCCTTTTTACCTTTATATTGGAGCTGTGCACCTCTGCAAGGAGAATCTGCTCTGGTTTGAGGCCACAGAGTTCACTGAGCTGTTTTTTCAAGCCTGTGTATTTCTCATCCATGTTCAATCTCAGCCCATACCGAACAGGAGTGGTGCCATCTAATTTAATGACTTTAAAGGGGAAAAGAAACACCCTGCTCAGCAACCCAGGCAAGTTGTAATGACAATAATACATTACAGCTCCTCGCTTATTGGAAAATATTTTTCCCCAACTTAAATGGATGATTTATTTTATTTTCCCAGTCAATTTTCAAGGACTGTAGGCAATGTCACAATGTCAGAAAATCTCTTGCTGCACAGGCAGGAGAAAATGGTTTTGAAATTTCTTTCATTTTTTTGCCATCATTCCTTTTGCCTCTTTTTCAGCAATCCACAGCTCCTTTAGAGCACAGTTCATGACACGTATTGTATTTTCCCCCAGCCCCTGTTTTTCCTCTAGGCAGATTTAGGACATTCTCCACAAGAGAGGGAACAGAAGGAAAGTTCTCAAAAGCTCCGTTTTAAAAAGGTTTTATATTAAATCCTTCAATCAGGACTAAACATGGGCCATCCTTTTCTTTTTCTAAAGATTTTATCTTGGTTGAACTGTGTTCCAATGAAAACTCTTGCACTCTGTTATATTAAAATGACTGTATTATTCTTAATAAGTAGTAATAAACAAAATGTGATGTTTCCTAGCTGTTCCACCTATACAGATTCTATTTTAGGAAGGACACATTTACTCACCTGTAATTTCTAGGTGCATGTAGCTGTCCATTGGCAAAGGCAAGGATAAAAAATTAAAAGGGTCAAACCTAACACTTATATGCCCACAAGTTTTACATTTCACTTGTGACTTCAGCTGCCCATGAAATAAATCTACAACAATGGATCTGTTTCTTCTCAGATGGTTTTCCCAGGCCTGAAATGAAGCACAAAAAATAGAATACAGAGTTAGAAACTAGAGATTACTTCACTGGTCTCCAAAGTTTCATGGGAGTTAAATTATTTCCACAGAAGTTATTTCCTAATTTCTAATGAATAGGAACTATTTAGTTACACAAGTAAAGTTCTCAACAGAATAATCAAGGCATGACACCACTTAAAATATTTCTGAGGGATCATCAGGCATCTTGAAATATTTTGATACTCCCTAATTTTGAGTTGTTCAAAATTGTTGTGAAGTATCATCTTCATAATTTTATTACAACAATTAAAATTAATTTTCAGCTCAAAGGTGAAATTATCTCTGTAAATCACAGCCCTGACAAGATCCAAAGGGTGCTACAGTCACAAAAGCATCGCCTCATCAACAATTCCTCAGCTGAGGAAAAGAAAAAACACACAAAAAACCCCAAAGCCAAAGATCTGAAGCCCTACCTCTGCTGCTACTTCCCAGTCTGGCCTCCCATCACTGTCCTTCAGTTCCACATATGGCTTATCATGAACTCGGTTCAAATCCTCATGAAGCCCATCCAGAAGAAAAGCCAGGAGCTCCTGTGAGTCTTGCTGCTGAAAGCCATTAAATCTTGGAGCATATTTTGCTATTGTCCACTATAAAAAAAAACAAAAAAAACAAAACAGCAGAAACTTATTTAACATCATGTAAAAAAAGTAAAATTAAATCAAAATATTGTAGATGAGATGTGCTGTCAGAAAATACAAATTCAACTGCCAAGAGCTGAAGGGAGTCCCTTTGCTTTCAGAACAAAAGCTCATTTACAGGTAAATGCATCATTTTTGTATCTGAAAAGGGCTATAAAGCAAATTCTTCAGACCATGGAACTCCTTTGGCCTTACAACCACAAATTCCACCAGGTCTGATAAACACTGGTTCCATCTAGGGAAGACTCTGAGTCTCCAGACTGCTACAATACAGGTAACACCAGGAAAAAATGCAAGAAAGAAAGAAAGAAGTCCTTGTTTTCCACCCCAGAATAACTCACCCTCAGCTTTAAGGGGGCTATGTTCTTCTGGGTGCCACTCCACAGCTCCTGCACCAAATCCCCATAGCACTTGGCCATGTGTCCTTTCATTCCTATGGGATTTGTCCTAGAAATTAATTAAGGAATTAATAGGAATTAATACCAGATGAAAATTTACCCACATCTCAAGCCTGGAGATGAAGGAGGAAGCAGAAATTCTTTCTGCTCCCAGAAACAAGAGGCTGTATTTCCGCATCTCTAACACAGCATTTACTGCAGAGCTGGTAACACTGAATTTCCATCATTCCTTTACACTGAATTTCAGCCTGCAGAAGCAGACAGCCCTGAATTAATGTTCCAGCACACCCAAAATGTCACTGTTCTCCCCCAGGAATTACCTGTTGAGCTCGTAGAGGTGCCTCCCTGAGATGAAATAACGTGTCAGGGGCTGAGTGTTGCTGACACACTGGATGCTGGAGTTCATGAAACACGTGTTCCCCAGATTGCTCAGGCCTGTAGCACCCTTTTCAGTGGGAACTGAGCAAAAAAAAAAAATCATTTTAGTTGTGCAGATGAGAAAATTCAGAATGTTCTAGCAGCATCTTCTCACAGTAACCAATTTAATTGAAGCTGCTCCCAATTATGACACTACACAGATGCAGATGTTTAAAATATACAGTAATTTCACGATTATAAACCACACTGAGTATAAGCCACACTTCTGGGTGCCAGCAACTTTTCATTCTTTGTCCATACAGAAGCCGCACCTGATTATAAGCCGCACTTCGGGTTCAGACCAAAATTTTAGTCAAAATGGTGCAGCTTATAATAGTGAAATTACTGTATTTAAAATATCTGCTCTCTCAACTCTGCTTCACAGAAATGAAGGTATTTTGTTGACAGAGAGCAGTGCAATCCACACAGAATATTTACAGGTAATTATGGTACTGAGAATTCTAGGTTCATTTGTTAAAATCTTAATTATTCCTTGCTTTAACAAAATCCAAGGTAATAAACAAAAAATCCCACCCTCCCACATTTCCAGCATTTAACTTAATATAAAGGCCAAGCAAAGAAGCATAAAAGCAATGTTAACAGGACTTGGGTTTAAAAGAATTGTTTCAACATTTCAATTGGTTTCTCGGATTTTTCTCATCATAATCCAGTGACTCTGAAAGACTCACCTTTGTGTCTGTCTATTTTACTGCTGTTTGCTATAAAAGACATCTCTTCTGGCCAGCTCATGTCTTTGTTTCGAACTAGAAAAGGACATGAAAAGGGGCTTTTAAAAAGAGAGCTTACACAGCTGAAGAGGTTTAATTAAAATTCTCTAATATTTGGGATTAGAAATGTGCTTACTTCTAGCTATTATTTTTGCTAGTTTTCATTTCAATGTTTCTAATCATTACTGGAACTCATTCTAACACTGGCATCCCTCCAACCACACCAGGAACATCTTTAGGTAGCAGCCTTGGGATTGCTTTTGCTGGTGAATAGCAAATTTTTCAGTGCTTATTCTAATTCTCAATAAAGATCCACCACGTCTGAATAAATCAGTTCATGAGACACCATTGTTATTTGTGTTGTTGCAAACCAACAAAAGATCCAAATGTATTTCAAAACAGGGACAAAATACCTGCAAACTTTCCTAAATTGGCTTTGCCACCAGCTCCCCACAGGTTCCCTCTGTAAACCTTTTAGAGGAATAGTCAATTATACTTTTTATACCTTCTATCACTAAATGCTGCTCATCCTGGATTTTAAGGTATTCCAGTCTGTGATCTTCATCATCCAGCAAAGTGAGATAGTTCTGCAGGAGAAAAAAAAAACACATCCTGGAATTAGAGTTCTACATGTACAACACTGAGGATCCTTTCACCTCAAATGGAAACTAAAGCACGAAAAACTCCACAAAACAAACAGCAACTGTAAAAGATCTTTATGACCACTCTCATTTTTCTAGAAAGGAATAAAACACAGAATACAAAATTAAAATCATAGAAAAAGGAAGGAAAAGGAGCAGTTTTACCTCACTGTTGTAGAGCCAGAGGCGCATGTCCTCCTCCTTTATCCTCAGCCTCTGGGACAGGTACTCGTGGATCTCCTTGATGGTTTGCATGCGACTGAAGCAGCCAGTGTAAGCCAGCACCCTCTTCAAGGGAGCATTTGGGGAAGGGACATTCCCTGCATTCAGTGGGAAAAGGGATTTACCCAGAGGTCACATCAGTAATTACACACTGAATTTACTCCCCGCAAAAAGGGCTGTACACTTGTGTTTGTGTTTATGAGCTGGGTGCAGAGCCAGGTGTTGCTGAGCCTTTGGGACAACAGATTTGCTGTCACAAAGCAGATAAAATACCTCCCTTCTTAGCAAAACCTATTAGGAAATTGCTTCTCTGAAATTCTCATAGGAAATAAAAATATTCAATGGAGTTTTACAAGTTTGCACTTTTTTTTTGTCTCTTAAAGACCTTGTATGAGAGGCAAAGGGAATTTTCAAAATAAAGGATTTCAAAATCTCATAAGGATTTCCTTTTTGAGAGAATGTTGTAAGTAAAATATAAGGTAAAAAAACCCCAGTTTGACTATTTTTGGGAGTAGCATGACTTTGCTGCAGCTCTTCTGTGGGGATGAATGTTGATCTGTGCACATTGAATCACCCTGGAAGCTCACAACAGAAATACTCTTAATAACTAAATAACCTAGTAACTAAATTTCTTAAAAACTAAATTCCTCAAAACATTCTGTGAAGGCACCTGGGATTTCCACCAAAATTTCTCAACAAGTTCACACTTGCAATAACAAATTAATTGGTCAATATTGTTGCTCTTTCTAATGGGATCGCATCTTTAAATAAAAATTTGCACTAGAGATGAGACCAACTTTAAAGAGGGGTTTTTTTTTAAGCTTTTTTGGTTTAAAATTTGGAAGTTCCCCACTCCTTACAAACATGAAAAACTTTTATCATCCAGCCAAACCCAAACTGGGCAACTGCAATACTTAAGTAGCTTGAGAAGTGACACAATTCTATTTTTACTGTTAAAAGATTACAATAAAATAAACAGTACAACATGAAAAGGTGCAGTATTACATTATCACATGCAATTTGACAAGAGAGTAAATGATACCTTATAAATCAGCAAAGCATCAGTCTGGCTTCAATGTACCAAGCAAATTATTCAGTTTTTTTAAAAGAAAACAACATTTTCTGAGATTAGGGATCAGAGGATTAGTTGTAAGATTACAGCAAGAAAGCAAATCTGAGAACTCCACAAGATTAATAACAGATTGGACAATCAAATTAGTGCAGTGCAAAGTAATTCCAAATCAAGATGAAATTTGGCACATGAGAAGATTCTCTTCATTGGAATTTGGGCATTTTAGGGTGTCCAAACAAAGCAGTTTCACTGGATGAGGTCAGGCAGGAAAGCTGAATTTGGGCAGAGGCAGTTTGTGCAGCACAGCTCGATGGCACGGGCAGCTCTGACCACACAGGGCTGAGATCCCACCAAAGCAGTGAAAAACTGAGCATCTGCAGCAGGGTTTTGCCCCCATTCTACCACTGAAGGATGGAATTGTCAGCAGTCAGGTGAGCCCAGTTTTGGACACGGTACTGTGGATGTAAATGTGTGACCAAACGTGAACAGCAGGGATTCCTTCCCAGCCTCAAACTGGGAACCAGAGACAAATCCTGCAACAGCTCAGCTGAAATGTGAAGCCACAACCTAAAGATCACTCTTGTACAATCTTTTGGTGAGCATTACCACAATTATGACAAATAGATTTTAGCTGTGTGTTTATACTTTGTATTTAATTGTCTTTTTGAACTACATCAAATAATGGTTTTCATATTCCATTCATTTCATCGTTCTCTAAAGAGCATTAAATAATTTTGGGCATCAAAGCCCAGCTGCCCAAGTAACTTAGAAGCAGTTGGCTGAGCATTAATTGAATTTATTGTGCCACTGCACTGTCAGGGAGGCACAGAGGCACCTATTCCATGGCTGCAGGAACCACTCCCAGAACGGCAATGCCCAGC
Organism: Turdus rufiventris; assembly: GCA_013186435.1. Taxonomy (NCBI): domain Eukaryota; kingdom Metazoa; phylum Chordata; class Aves; order Passeriformes; family Turdidae; genus Turdus; species Turdus rufiventris. The sequence goes on from PYHW01010732.1 coordinate 1,468,171, forward strand.
TCTGGTCTTTGGATCAGTTCAGCTTCTGCAGTGCTCATTTCTCTGCAAATGCTCCCTGCTGCCTGTTCCCTTGAGGAGAGGGCAGGGAAAGGCCTGGAAATGCTCCCTGCTGCCTTTTCCTTGGAGGAGAGAGCAGGAGGAAAGCCCTGGATGCTGCCGAACGCCGATTGTGCCGCAGGGCGATCGAGCTGGAGCACAAGCACAGCACAGGAAGCTCCCCCAGCCTGGGCTGGCCTGGAAACTGCACAGGGGGTGGTGATTCTTGCTGCATTCTTAAGTTACCTCTGGGCAAATGCTGAGGGAACATTCTGAGGCTCATCATACCCATATTGACCCAGACGTTGGACTGCTGGGTGCGCGTGGCCGGCTGCTGCCGCAGGAACAGCAGGTACCGAGGGAACAGCTCCAGCTCGGCCACGTTGGTCTTGCTGTTCTTGATCACCTGCAAAACAGGTTTGGGACATTTCAGACAGTCACTTTGCAAGTGTGGAGGGAATAGTAATAGCAACAGGAGTGATTCAGTCATTTAAAAGGGAGTAAATTATTTAAAAGCTAAACTCTTTCATGAGGAGACAAAAAATCAGAACTTCTCGTGGGGTTTTAGGCAAATATCCCCAGGAATGACAATTTCCTGATTCCTAAGCACTTTTTGGAGCTTATTAGCTGCAGGTTGTCAAAAACAAACAACTTATTTAGTGCAGCATCACACTCTGCACCACAGCATGGAAAGAATATTTTTATAATTCCTGCAATATATGTGAATCCACAATGAACCTCATTAATTCCACTCAAGTCTATAATACTTCCACATAAAAGTTTCACAGCTGTTGAAAGAACTGACAAATGCAGGATAAGACATTTGGTTTGAACTTTGTGAACCACAAGATTGACTTAAAACCTTCACAATGTACAAACAGGCTGCAACCTACTTTAGTTGCATTTTGCTGCGTTGACAGAAAAAGCTGAAATTACCCCAAAATATATTTTGCAGCTTTCCAGCCACCATTTCTACAAAGATTTTGCCACCTAGATCTGCCCAAATATACCACCAGAAATGGAAGGAATGTTCAGTGTTTTTGTGACCATGTGAAGCAGAAGAAAACAGCTCAAGCTGTGACAAGGAACGTACCACACCGAAGTGCCACAGAATTCAACTTCAGCTACAACAAAAACAATGGTGTGACATTTTCTGAGGGGGAAAAAAGCACATTACTTTGTGTATAAAGTGATGTGGCCTTTTCTGGATCATGAAAGGTGTTTGTTTCCATGGAGAAAGTGTGGGAGGAGGTAAGAAGCCAGTGATTTTTCCCTGTAAAATAATTGTATGCACTAGAGCCAACAGACCAAATTATCAAAAATCATAGAGCTAATCCTCTCCCATCTGTGACACTGAATGTTTGTGACACCAACCACCTAAAATCCATTGCTACCAGCACAAAAATCCCCTCATATCCTTTTTTTAAGTGCATCTCTTACAAGGGACTACATGACACTGCACAAACCAACCACTCTGTGGAACAAATACACTCAAGAGAAATTGAGGAAGAAGTTCTCAATATTTCCAAGAGAGCAGAATCCTGCAGCTCCCAGGTGCTCCTGAGCAGCCATTCTGAAGTGTCTTGGCTTGTTCTCTTTGCTGGACTCACTTTTTGAGCTCTTCCCCAAAGTTTGCAGGTTGTGTTTGTGTGATGCTGTTTGTGTGTTGCCTTCCCCCCATTTCATGAAATTGTCAGAGAGAAGGAACAGATTCTCAGAGTTGCAGGAGTCCCACTTTTCATTTTACAGCTTTTTAACTGATGAGAGTTTTGATGGCAAGCCTTTAAAACTGAGCTCAGCTTTACTTTGGTGTGCTTTAGCAAACACCAGCAGCTGAGCAGCCCTTCTGCCCTGCTGCAAGAACCCCCGGCAGTGTGCAGCAAACCTCAGCTCAACAGCCACAAATTCCCATCTGGAGGCTGCTCTTTCCCAGTTTGCTCCTCAGGATGAAGCAGGAGGTGGCTGGAAGAGATTCCCTCGTGCCCCTGGATGAATCTGGATGTTAAAAAGTGTCTAAAATCACAACTCACCGGCCTGGGCAAGGACAGGTTTGCTCCATACCAGTGGTAAAGTGCTCTCCAAACTGGTTCTGGCACCATGACATAGTCCTTGCCTTCCACCAGCTGGGGAGATCTCTTTAACCTTCCACCCTCCATAGTTAATGATGCAGCCTTGAAAAATAATAAAAAAAAAAAGGGTTTTGTCACATCTCAAGTGGAGAAATTAGTACATGGCCACAATGATTTCAGTGCATGAACACACAACACTCTTTAATTATTAAAAGACTTCTAAGTAACAATTAGCAGCTGCTTTTCACACTGAGATGGTAGTTAAATATAACAGTAATTAATGTTCAAGTCTCATTATTTACTGTTTCTCCAAAAGCTTGTGCAGTACAAAATTCATGGGTTTTGCTCTTGTGTCACCTGCTCCAACAACTCAGAAGAGAAAAATCCCATCTCTGCTCAGCACTGATGCTGCTGGTCTGTGTTTCATGTTCCATTTGCACACTCAGTTGTGTTTTACTGAATTGTTATGCAACAGCAGCAAATTCAGATTTAGATGGAAACACTGAAGTGTTTCATTGTCAAAGTATTTTACATTTAGTGCTGCAAGCTGTCTTTTCATAAATACCTTTTCAATAAGAATATTTTGAATGCTTCTTTTCTCACTAAACACAAGAGCAGCCTTAGAAGCAGAACACAACTTTTCCCTCTTAAAATAAGAGTAAGAAACCGAAATTTTGCTGTTTGACAGAGCAGCATTAATTCAGAATTGAGCTGAAATAAACCACCATTAAAAAGCTGTGATAAAAGATTAAATTTGCTTTTCCTCTATTGCCATGCCTTGGCTGCTTTACCTTCACTGGCTCCTGGGTCACCAGGGGTTGGTTATCAATAGCTCCTGGTTTCTGGGGGTTCAGCTGCAGCAGAGCATTCCCATTGGATCCCAGGAAACACTGGTTGTTATTGTCTGAAGTGTTGTGCTGCCTTGCAAAGCTCACCTCAGAGCCTGGGGTGCCAGGGTACAGAGTATCTGAGCACAGAGCAAGAGAAAAACCAGAAAGAATTCAGTTCCTGATCCCATAAACCACAAAGGAATGAGTTACACTCTTGTATCCTTCTTTCAAAAATATTAAATTTGCTGTCCTTCATCCTGCAGTGCAACATGCAACCCCTTCCACCTCCAGAGGGATAAATCTGTTATCAGAAAGGGATTTATGACTTTATATTATATTTTATGTATTTTTATATATTTTAGATCATGATTACACAAACACAGCTCTGAAAGAGCTTTGTATGAGCAAATGTGGTGAGCATTTAGTTGTCATCTGGATGTTTGAATATAAACTAAAAAATCCATATACAGAACTGGAGATGTACCCAATAATGTCTTGTTTTATTTTTCCTTGAAAAGGCAAATGGTTTTATCCTTCTAGAAGCTGCTTTGGTCATGTACAACTAAATGGAAATTTCAATAAAAATAAAAATAAAAAGAAAGAACCTTTGTCTCTCTGCTCTTTGTTTCCCCCAAGCTCTATACCCAAAAAAATCACAGTAATTTACCTAATTTCAATTGAAGTTATGATTTTAAAATCAGATGCTCCCTTCATCTGCCTTACAAGAAATAAAATCTCCAGTTCTCACAAGAACTAATTGAAAATCAAAGATGGCTCTAAGGATCTGCACAAACTCATTCAAATTTAAATCACATGCCAGTAAAACCACACCTGTGCTTTTCCTCCTGGCTTTTTGCTCTTTCTTCCCTCTTTTTAATATCATTGCATGGCAGAGTATAGGATCAACCAGCTTAAAACAACTTCATGTGAAAGCAATGGGGAAATCCACTCAGGAAATAAACAACAGGACACAAAATACCTCGAAAATAATTCTGAGAATGAATCCTAGCACAACAGATGAATTGCTGTTAAACCAGACTTTGTGTTTAGCCACTATGGAGTAAAAAAATCCTAAAAAAATTTCCTAAAAATCCTGCAATCCAAGCTGTGTTATCTGTGTGGCTGGAGGGGTCCATGCAGTGTGCAGTTTTCCCAAAAGCTGTTCTACATTAAACCTCCAAGGAAATAAGATGCTTACTGCTGCTGGTGGACTCTGAGGCTTCTGAGGCAGTGGAAATATTATCTGAAAACTTTTCTTCTGGTGCACTGAAGTCATTAAGACCTCCCATTTTGTCTTCTCCCTGTTCTGGGGTATTGGCTGCAGCAGCTACCAGGGGATTCTTACCTCCACTCAAGACAGATGAAGGCTCTATCACAACTGGGTTTGCATCCTAGAGTTGGGAAGAAAGAGAAAAGTTAATTATGAGCCAAGATCAAAGCCATGTCAGTCAAAGCAGCCACCAAAAATTCACAGCTCTGTAATCACTTCACAAGATTTCCTGAAGGAAAAATGCTTTCTGCAGAATAAAAAAAAAAAAAATCAGCAGAAATAAGTTCCCAAAATTGTTCATACAATCAAATAAACCATTCTGCACAGAGTCAGAACTGCAAAGTTCTGTTCCCTACCTAGATACATAAAAATATACCTGGTTTTAAACAGCAGTAAATAAAATAGATTTATTTACAGTTGTAAATAAATTACAGGCTGTAAATATTTGAAGACTCGAAGTTTGTATGGTCAAATGAAAACAGCAAGCACAACAACAAAACCCACATTTTTTCCTCAAACCTGCAGCATTTTCACAGAAATTCTGGTGGGATTTTTTTATTTTTGCTTGAGAATGCAGTGAGTAGTGGCCTTGTGCCATTATGCAAAGGATTAGGGATGAAATCCTGTGCACATCTGAGCACTCACACCAGGCTAAGGATCAAATTACCTGGCATTTCTGGCATTTAAACCCTCATTTGGCCAATTCACTGTGCACAAAGAATAATGGGCATTACAAGGTTAGTTCATGCACACACTGCAGTTTTCTGAGTACTTCCAG
>PYHW01010732.1:1478196-1495688 GCA_013186435.1 Turdus rufiventris
AACCAAACTTTATTATTTGGACAGGTCAGAACACACATTCAAACCAAACCTTGTGCTTGGGGCAGGTGACAGCTCTGCAAGGCAAGGCACAGCCACCTGTCCCCAACCCCAGATGAGGGCTCAGGGGAGCCAGTACCTCACTGAGCCCCACCCAAACAAGATGTACAATCTTCCTTTGGAAGGATGGCTCAGAAAACAGAAGGAAACCAACCCCCAGACAGCACTCACAGGTATTTTGTCTGTCCTGTTGTCTTTCCAGACCTCTAAAAGTGCCACCACCATGTCCTTGAGCTCGGTGCGAGACAAGACCCCATCCCGGTCCACATCAAACACCTTGAAGCAAACTGAGGGAAAAGGAAATAACTTTGCTGTTAGAACCATTCCACAACTCTTTTTTTTTCTTTATTCCTTGCAGCCCCTAATCCTACAGAGCCCTGAGCAGCTGATTTAGTGCTGACAGCTGTGCCAGGGGGGATGCACGTGTGGAGGTGAGGAAATGGAGCAGCTGTGTTTGATCAACTCCAACCCACATTCCTGCAGTCCCTCTGCTGGCCTTGCTGATGGCACCTAGCAGGGAAAATATGTGCATCCAGAAATTTCCAGGGAATTACAGCTTGGGAGTTACAACAATGTGGTTTTTTGGAGAAGTAGGGAATAAAAAAGTGTTTCAAAACGCAGGAACATTGCAGGGAGCCAGCTGGGAACTGGGCAGTGAAAAGCCACAAGATGCTCTTTACCACAGATAATCAAATGGGACATTTGTTTTCTATTCTAGATAATGAGTAGCTAAGGGCTTGCACTTTCTATATTGAGATACAGATTTCTGCCTCAAAATGCAGAACACTGCAAAAATAACTTCTGAAATGTAGTTTTTCCCAGTTAGATAATTTACATGGAACTACTGACAAGTTGTAAAATATGTGGAAATTAGGTTTAATCATCCTTTATAAAAGGAAACCTTGATATTTAATATTTCTCTATTTTTTAATTTCCAAAGTCACTTTTCACAGACTTGTTCAATAGGAAAAGAATCCCAAAAAATGAAAACAACTAAACCTCATTGTTCAAACGGAAAAACTCCTCCCAAATTAACAGTTAAATTTTGCATACTTACACTTCTGTCTCTCTGCCAAGGGTCCCCTGCAACATGCTGAGAGCCCACAGGAAATTTCTTTAAAATCTATGTGATTGTCTCTGTTTTCATCAAAAGCATTAAACAAACCTGCAAATCACAAAAGCATCTCTTGTTACAGCACCTCCACAAGGGGTTAATGGGGAACACGGGCAAGGAGAAGTACAAACGCTTCTCATTTATTCTCATTAAGTGTAATAAAGGTAATTAAGCACTACTATGACCATTTAAAGGTGAGTGAGATCTTGCAGGGATGACTGATGCAGCCAGGGGTGGGGAGGGAATCAGGAATTCTGAGCAGCTGCCTGCTCCTCATGCCCTCCTTGCACTGATTTGGAGTGGAGCTGAACCAGGATGGGCAGAACTTCCAACAGAAATTCCTGTGGAAATCACTGAATCTCACTGCAAACTCAGCCCTGAGTTGAGCTGGAGATGCCAGCCTACAGAGCATTTAAGAGTTCAAATCATTCAGCATTATTTATCCCAGAATTGGGTTTTTTAGCAACAAAGAAAGATCAGAAACCATTCAAGTTTCCCCACAGCAGCTGTGTAAGTTTAAATCACTAAGTAGATAAAACACACTCAGAAACAAAAGGATGTGGGGATACATCCCTGCAAAACATAAATTCTGATTTTTTTACCACAGCAGTTGATTTTCCTATTTGTTACTTACTGCTGCCACTTATCCTTTTGGAGATAAAAAATTGTCACTCCAGGACTGCAGAGCAGAAGTGGAGCGCAAGTGGAATGTCCCTGGGTGTCCTCATGTCATGCAGCAAATGGCAACTGGACTCCAGTTATTACCAGAGTGGCTTCAACTGGACAGACCAGTTTGGTTGTCAGTAGAAATAACAACTTACAAATCCCCTGACTGAGTCTCCTGAATCAAATCTTCCTTAATTTACACTGCTAGGGAGGAGGGTTTTATTGGCTGCATGATACAACAGCTGACTTTCATCTGTTAAATGACAGCTCAGTGTGCAACTCCCAATTGTCAGTTTAAAAATGCTCCCTTTTCTCTCATTCAGGGCCAGTTTATTTTGTCTTTACAGAATCTTAAGAAAAAAATTTAAGCAACTGCAGGGCAGCTTCTAATAAAATCTGATTTATTTCCTGTCAACTGATAAGAAGGCAACACCTCCTTCAGGATTCCAGATTTCCCAACAGAGATTTCTTGGGGCTCTTTTCCCGTTTTTCAGAACCCAGTGAAGTTATTCTGTCCTTCAAGCTTGAAGGCCATTTCAGAGCAGCCCTTTCCAAAGGCATCACAGAGCAGTAGAGGTTCCATTCTCATTCCATACCTTCACTCAGAGATTGGTGGATTGGGGGGGACACTAAGGGGGCAAAAGTTTCCAAATCGAAGCGTCCAGTTCTTGATTGAGCTTTTAGCAGCCAGTATCTCTTCTCCAGGTCGATGATGTCGGATTCTTCCACTGCATAATCAACAAAAATAAACCAAAATTACTTTCTTTGTCCACAGAATCTTCTTATCTATTTCTCATCAAGGAGTTCACCATCAATAACATCACCACAGGTGTGTAAAAACACAGAAATTAACTTTGCCCACTGTTTCAGCCTCCTCATTTTTCACCTGTTTCTTTTTGGTGATTTGAACAGGCAGAGTTTATGTGCAGTGTCTTATTTTCCCAAGGTATTCAGTATTTAAATCCTCAAAAAAGATGTGAAGTAGTATTAAAAAAAGAAAAAAAACAAACCACAGGTCTTTTATGAAAATTATGTAGTACTTGGCTGGCCTTAAACTCCTATTTGAAATGTTTAGGTTTTTGATACAGTAACAAGGCTAAATTTTAACGCAGCATTTAAACATTCTATGTCAGCATTTTTCCCCCTAAATATACTTTGTTTCATATTATTGTTTATACTATAGAATTACTTACAATCCCAGTGAACTGGGGAGTGGTTACACAAAACTACAATGCAGAAGAACTTAAAGGCAATTTAAAAAGGGAAAAAAAAACCCAAACCCAAGAAATAAAACAAGCAAGGATGGATAAAAATGGCCAGAGGAAGAACTTGTGTGCTCCTTCAAAACATTCTATACAAATGCTCTCTTTATGCTTTACCCTTGAAATTAAATATATATACATATAAAAAACAAGCTTAGATTTCTGCCCAACAATTCTTCTAACCTTTTTACATATGCAAGTGTGTCACAAGAGTGCTTTAGGTCAGTGCCAATTAATTGGTTCTCAAATAGATCTGTAATGACAAAGCTGGCTATATTAAGAAGCACTACGTGTGATCTCATTCCCAGATGGTTCTGAGCCTTTAAATCCATGCCAGTTTTCTAATAGGTTTAACTTGAGCTATTTGGCCTGGTTTAGTCCACAGAAACAATAATAATCCTGGAAGGCTTAAGAACAGAAGGGTTCTGCCTAAAAACTTGTGTCAAATTGAAATTGTATTGATCTCTTTGCCCGTTTCTGTCATTAGTGGCAGTAATTTACTTTGGAGAGTAACTCAGGTGAGCTGCAGTGAGAATGAAGCAGTTGTGAGTAGCAGCAGGAGCTTCATGTGATGCACCAAAACTTACACAACTCCTCACCCTCAGCACAAAGAGTGGGAAAATCTGAATAAAGTATCTGGGGCTGGAGGAGTGGAAGAGGTTTGCATTGTCCTGTAAGGTGTTTTCTGACAGCCCAGCTGCAGAAGTGACCTCAGTGCCAAGTGTCCCTTTGCTGTGTGTCCTCAGAGCAGTCACAGGGGTGACAACTCCAGCCCTGCCTCCCCAGCTCCTCAGGGCATCACTCCCAGCTCCTGGGCATTCACACAGGGACACAAGAGCTGATCCACAACAAAACCTCATTTCCTTTCTCCTGTCCCCTCCTTCCCAGCTGGATCAATGCCCTGATGTGTTGTTCTCCCACCCCCAGGCTCTTGGCTGGGCTGTAATCACCCAATTTGGGTTGGAAGGGACCTTTACAGGTCAGCCCACCCTCCTGCATGGACACCTTCCCCTGGATCAGGCTGCTCCATCCAGCCTGGCCTGGAATGTTTGCAGGGGTGAGGAATCCACACCCCATCACAGAAACTTTCTCCCTCACATCAACTCTCACCTTAAACCCATTATCCCACATCCCAGCACCACAGGCCCTACTGAAAATCTGTCCCTAACACATGAGGAAGCAGCAATCCCAATTTATAAAGGAATATTATTCTACTGTAAATCAAGGAAGATGAATAGAGGAGTTATTTCTTGCAGGATCAGCACAGAGAAATATCCCAGATGTCAGGAGAATCCCAGAGCTCTTCCCCTTCCCCAACAATGGGAGAGGGGAGCTTGTGCTGCCATTTACAGGAATTCCACTTCCACCTTACTGCTCTCATTAGCAAACACAAAAGCATTATTTATGTTCTCTTGTGCATGACCATGTAAATCACTTTGCTTCCTTTTAATCCACCTCCCTAAGTAGGAAGAATAACAAATGTGTGAGCTGCACTTCATTCTTCAAGTGATGGAACACTGAGAATAATCAAAAGGCAGCAGGAAGCTCCAATTGTCCTCACTGAAGAGTAAATCTGCAGAAACCTCTCTCTGGCAGGTGCAATATTTATCTTTAGTAATTAAGAACATTCTATTTTGCCAGAGAGCCACTCTCAAATACCTATAGTAGAAGTCAGTTGTATTCTGATTTTTTATTGTACCTCACAGATGTTTCTACAGCGATAACCCCAACATTTTATTATTTAATCTCAGAAATGAAAGGTTATCAGAAAGCATCTTGTCTGTGATTCTGTTCACTGACACCATGGACACTTAAAGACAGAGAATTTTCAAATAATCACCTTTAAAAGAACAGCTGAGCAGTGTTAGCACAAGTGTTACATTTTTATTCCAGCCCCAGTGTGCTGACTTTCTACATAAGAGCCAAGCATTTAGAAAGTAAAAACCAAGTAGTAAATAACATTCTTAGCACTGATTAGCCTCACACAAATCAGGTTAACCACGAGTAAAAATGTGACAAAGGATATTTCTCATTCACAGTTATAACAAACTGCAGCCCAGTGCTCCAGTTGCAGTGGATAAAAGGGAGCAGGATTTATTGGATTGCAGCGCACAGGAACTTTAACTGCAGCTGAGCAGCAGCTGTTGCATAATTTGATTTCTTCAGAGTGATTTTTTGCACATAATCTTGTAAATCAGTCTCAGGATATGCAGTTTGCTCCATCAGTGCAAACTAAAAGAAATCTCTGGCAATTTATGATTATACACATAATCATATTTGTTACTGAAGTTAAATGAAGCATGGGAAAGGCACACTACACTTAATACCCAAACATATCAATGTGCATGACAGAGCGCCATATTCCACAGAGGTTTTGTACAGATAAAGGATTTTATCTTTTCAAAATAGAAAAGTTTTTCTTTAATGTCTGCTCAAATCACATCAAAGTATAAACTGGGCTTTCATTCAGATTACTTACAATTACTTACAAAGATGTATTTTATATACACAATATAGGCCAAAACCTCAGGACACACGGGCTTTCTAGGCCAAGTAATTATTCATTTTGGTAATTAAATACATGATATGATTATTTGAGGTCACGTGGACCTGATGCACCTGAGGAATTTAAGCAGTTTACTACCACATGCTGATTTATGTCTCTCATCACTTGCTCATTAGAAATACAAAAAACTTTCAGATCCCTAAAATTATGAATCATGTTTCTTGGTTTAATTCTCTAAGAATTAGACCAGTATAATCAGAGGGATAATAAGTACAACTCAAGCACAGTTTTCTTCTTGTAAAGGAAGAACAGATGAACATTTTCAGTCAAAATATCATCTAAAACTGTAAAACTACTAAAAATGAGTTAATTTAGAATGCTGATCAACAGGCAGGTACCTGGCAATGATAAACCCTAAACCCCTAAGTCACATTTTAATGCCATTCCCACAAAATGCCCCTCTAAGACATTCCACAGATATCAAGCCACGGACAATCTGCCTTAGAAAACAAATTTAAAAGCATGATTTCATTTCAGCCACTTCTTATTCCAATTCTTGATACCACCAGAATGCACCAAGTATTCCACTATGACAAAAGTTCAATATTTACCCACCTATGGGTACAATCCTGTCTGGCTCACAGCAGCAGAGACATACCATATTCCCAACATTTTACCAATATTTGCCCAGCACCTGGATGCTCTCCCTGTTCACCATGACGTGCTCCAGGCAGACCCCAGGCCCTGCTGCCACAGAGGGCTCTTCATGGCCAGGCAGGAGCCCAAACAACTCACCCCAAACACTGCTTCTCACTAAAAACTCTCCTTTGTGGCTTTCAAATTAACCCCCAGGAGACTCTGGGATTGAGAGCTGCTTTGCAAGACATAAAATAGCCTGGAACTAAGAGGATAACAAGTGGCAAAATACAGATTAAGTGACACCGAGGCTTTTACTTATTGGCCTGGGCTGCTGTCACACTTTCATCTTTGTGCTTTAAAAAAAAACAACGCAGGGAAGGGAATATTCAAACCACAGCCAGGAGAGATCCTTGACCATGCAGGTGTTCATGCAGCAGAATATGGATTAGCCAGGGAGGTGCCAAGAGCACAGCTCCTCTCACTGCAGAGTTGCCACTCTGGAAAGGCAGCAGGGAATGACAGGAACTTAAATCAGTTCCCATAAAACCAAACTCTTCAGGCTTGGCTTGGAGTGCCTTCCCCACATCTCTGTTCTCAGAGTGGGCGCCCCAGCTCCAGAACATGGATTTAACACCCAGCTTTTTAATGCTTTTTAAGGGAAGGGATCCCCTCAGTGCATTTTCCTTCCCATCTCCATCCTCCCACTGAGGATCCCAGCTCTGACACAAACATTCAGCCTCGGTTTTGTGCTGTTTCAAAAACCGCCTCTTGCATTTCCACCACCCTGCCTGCTTCTCTTGTTTGTTGTACTAAATGAGTGCTAAATGTATGTTCTAAAATAGAATTATTTGTCCTGATTGCAGTGATAACTGCACCTCGGTGGATGAGAGCTGTCAGAAAGAACGGGAGGAATTTTTCTGACAACACAGGAGTCTCTTCCATTCAAAGGGGAATTTGGATATTATTTAATCAGAACTCAGTGACACATGAACTGGGTGACAAAGAAGCACAAATTAAACATCCTGTCAGTTCAAAACCAGCAACCTGATGAACAGAATTCTTTCTCCAATGGAAAAGGGCTGAAAACCTGAGTGCCTAAGCCCATTGCATGACACTGAGTCACACCAAAATGACACATAAAAAAAGGCAACAAGCACCTATGCTGGAGCAGAAAAAACATTTCCAGCTAAATGAAGGAAATCAATGAGGTGTCCCCTGAGTCAGTGTGACAGAAATGTGGGATTTACAGACTCCACCATGGTGCTCTTCTATGTGATAGCTTCAAAAATATATATATTAAATACATTTAAATGCATAGCATACTAGAGAACTGAGAAAATCCAAACTACTGCTGCTTGGTCACTCCTCAGGTGTTAAGACAAATTCATATCCCTGACACTGCCTTTTTAGAAAAAAGGCCAGTTACTTTGGCAGCTTTCAAATAAAATTATTCATATTTCTGATTTAAGTGAGATGGAACAAAATTTGATTAAAAGCAGCAAGTGTGTGCAACTTCCTGTAACTTTAAAATTTCATTTCTAATTATGTGTTGAGAAATGTAATTAAAATCATCTGCACACCAAAACAAACGTTATTTACAAACAAAAAATTAGTATTCCTTTGTTTCCCTGACAGCCTGGCTCATTAAGCAAATTGAAATGGAGTCACTGATGCTTTGCACTGAAATGGGGGCTCTTTCTAAATCAAAGGGAAAAACTTTCCCTATTTTTATCAGTGCCATTTTTCATGGCTCTGACATATTGTCCACAAAGTTGGATGGGAAGCAGAGTGTGAGGTAAGGCTGGGGAGGGGGTCTGAGCTTGTGCCAGGAGATCCAGGCTGAGAAATTCCTCATGGCACCAGTGAGTGGCACAAATTCCTTTTACAATAAAAGAAAATGGGAACCTTTCCCTGATGGTGTTTGCCTCAGTTTACCAAACATGGTCTCACTTCCTGATCCTTCCAAAGGCAACCATTCTCCCAGGAAAAAGATTAAGAACAAGCTCTCAGTGTGTCTCACAAATTCAGCTGTGTTAAAAATACCTCTGCACTGAATTTCTTACTCCTTGGAGTGACCTGATTAGGCTGAAATTACTTCCAAGTGCTCAAGCACTTGTATTTTCCTTTGCATCTGTTGGATGAGATTCCTACACTGCTGTACATCACAAGGGAATTCAGGAAAATTTAATTTTATCTAGAAGCCCAAACATAACTGTCAGATGAACTTTGCAATTCTGTGGACAATAATCACATCAGCTACATGTATTTCTGGAATTCACTGAAAAGCTCAATCCCAGCTCTGACACAATGGTACCAGTGACAGGGATATCAAAACCAGAAGTGAGAACAACAATAACTATGAAATAAAATCTACTAAACCAGCAGCTGCTAAATTTAAATTATTTTTTAAATTCCAAACTTCACCCTCAGTATAAATAAATTTTCAGTGGAAAGCCCAGTAAAAACTGTTCTGAAAATTTCAACTTCAAAGCCTAGAAAAGAGCAGATCTCAGTTTGATACAGGTCAAGATCTTTCCCAGAGCTGAACCCCAGAACACTCAGAGGGCTGGGGTTTTTTTTCACACTCCTCTTTCTCTGCCTTGTCTATGAGAGCTCAGAATATTCAGTGGTTTTCTGTAACCTCAATGTCTCCTGCAGCCTTTCATGTAATGCAAATAAATTACCTGCTCATAAACTCCTGACTTCATTATGCATTTTCATTTCAGATGGTCAGAAAGGAGTTTGAATGCCCATATTTCAAACCAAGAGGATAAGAAGGGTGTGCTGCTTTATTCAAGTCTCTCACCCATTGGAGGATTAAAACCCACACTGCCACCAGTGAGGAAAATCCATGAGAGTACATAAAACACAACCAGACTGCTCAAACTCCTGACACCTCCACAACCCGCTCCCTTCTCCCAGGGATCCTCAGGGATGGGATGGATGCTGGCATTACACTGGTACATCAAGAGTTGGTTATCAAAGCCTTTTGTTTTTAGATTTAATTTAAAACCCAGCTGCTCCTTCTTTTACTTTAACATAGACATAAGGAAGCAGCACTTCTCTGGAGACAGTTCCTGAGGATGCTTCTCTTCAGTTACCACATGCCAGGATTATTATTTATTTTACTGGAGAAGCAAATTAAGAGGTAACACTTATTTTTGAAACAAATATTATTTTCTCAACTCTCTCAGTAGTTTTACAACCCACTATAAAGACCAAAAATAAACCCAGTATTACCAGCCAGCCACTTCAGAAGATACTTTTTTTTTTTTTTTTAGCTTGCTTGGTAGCAAACTTCTATGGAAGTGCTGTAGCCTCAGCATTATTATCTCTTAAAAATAACAACCCAGTGTCCTTGTACACAACATTTTCCATCACAGCACAGCAAGCAGAGAGCGCAGAGAAGGAATTTCTCTCTTTCTCTCACTGAAGGGAACGCAGCGGAGCGGGGGGGGTTCAATGAACGATTCTGCCTGTGAACTCTGGCAGGATTTTTTAAGATGCGCAGGACAAGAAGCACCTTTACTCACAGTGTGTGACTCCAGCCAGGGTCTGGTAGAAGGTTGGGGTGTCACTGTCATCAGTGAGGGTCACGTACACCCCTCCTGAGAGCAGCCACCGCGAGAAGGTGAAAGCGTCTTTGTTGTGCAGCAGCCAGACCCTGAACTTCTCATAGTTCACCTTCTCACCCTGCAAGAAAAACCAGAAAATGGGAGCTGCTTTTCTCACTGCCAGTAAATAGGAACCATCCAGCTGTATGAACAAAAAATTGGGACAATCTCCTAGAAAAATAAGTGCTAATGTAATTTTTCTGCTTGGAGCCATGCCTGTTTTTCCCTTTCCTTTTGAAACAGCAATGGGAGGGAAATTAACTTTCAGTTCTCTCTGCATTTCAGCCACCTACTCAATGTGGCCTTTGGAAACTCATTTACCCTGAACCTCAGGTGAAAGGGATGAAAAGAAAAATGGTTACTTGCAATTCAAAATAGCAGAGGTTATTTTGATGAATTTGAATGTATTATTATAGATACCAGCTCTGCTGCAGCAAAAAACAGGTGCTATAAAATCATAAACATTCTGTTCTATTTGTGCAGGTACACAAACAACACAGAGAAATCAGATTTGGGAATAACTAATGCTGTGATTAATTACTGCAGGAACATGTGGACTTTTTGCCTCTAGTGACCAAAAGTGGAGCAGAAATGTGAACATGACATTCCCAGGATCTCCTCATTCTGTGTCTCCTGGAGCTCCCTGTTCAGGAATACATAAAAACTACACATTCACACCATTTCACTGCTGTTTAAACCATTTATTTGAATCCTTGCCAAGCTGTGGCCATGAAATCATAGGGATCAGCAGACTAATTTCTACAGGACCTACAAAACTACCTCAAATAAAAGCAAACCCATTATCAGTAGACAAACTCATTATATGGAGATTCTCATCTCTGGGGAAACAAACAGGGGGCTGCAAAGTGGAAGAGGTTTCAAGTCATTGATTATTTAAACTCCCCTCATATCACAGACCATTAAACTTCACTGAATTACATCTCTACAGAATCCAACAATTTGCATTTGGCCACGGACTATCTGCAACTGCCAAGTGCAGAAAATTGAAAATTCACTATATTCCCTTTGCCAGGCTGCTCCAATGGTTCATCACCAGCCCTGCTGAAACATTTGCTTCCTATTCCCATTGCAGGGGGTTGTTTCAGTTCCAAACACTCATTCTTTTTATGCCTCTTTTTCTAGACTGAAGAGTTTTATATTTTCATCCAACAAATCCCAGACTGGTTTGGGGTGGAAGGGACCTCAAAGCCCATCAAGTGCCACCCCTGCCATGGCAGGGACACCTCCCACTGTCCCAGGCTGCTCCAGCTCTGCCCAACCTGGCCTTGGGCACTGCCAGGGATCCAGGGGCAGCCACAGCTGCCAGGGCCTCCCCACCCTCACTTTGATTTCTTACTCTTTGGTTTCTCCAAAAGTTTGGATGAAGAGAAAATAACATTTTATCACCTCTGTTCCACCCTTTCCCTCTATTTTTTGCACTGTTCTTTGCAAAGGCAGCAAGAGCTGGGTCATTAAAACTCCAATTTTCCCTGGAAGGACAATGAGGAGGGACAATAAAACTTTGGACAGGAGGAAGAAAACACTTGAAGCAAGCAATGACTGCAGCTGAACTATGATGGAACTTGAGCAATGCACTTATCACTGAATTTTTCCCCTTTATTTCAGAAACAAAAGGAAAACTCAGATATATTCAAAAGCTTCTATTTCTAGCTGAGTAGATGCAATAATTGTGATGAACAGAAGTACCTATAAACATCATCCTTGAAATCAAAGCCATCCTCCATAAGGCAGGCAGGAAGGCCCACAGCAGGAACATTAAACTTTCCCTCTCCAGCAATGACCATGGATGATTAAGAGCCCAGTAAATCCTGCTGAGTGGGTTATTACACTATTTTCATTTGAAAAGAAAAATCAATATGCAGCATTTTCTTGAACAGGAAAATGCTCTGAAGCCCAGATTGATACTCATCTTCCTGCAAGGCTTCATAAAGTATTTCTGGATTTCTTGGACAGTGTGCAATTAACTTGTAGGGTGCAATTCATCACAGCACACTGATGGGAAATTATAAATAGGAAATGGCACCGTGGGGCAGCTCCAGAAGCTGGACTGCAGTGGACTCAGGATTTATGATTCCAGCCAGGACTCAGGAATGCAATCACTGCCTCCAAAGCCAGATCAGAGCCTGGCTCAGGCAGTGCCCACAACCAGAGTTATCTCCAACACAGAACAATAAAATCTGAAGTAATTAAGTAAACTGATAGCCACAAATAACCTTCCAGTCAATCTGGTCAATCCTTTTGCCAGAGGGATGGACAATGATGTCTCTATTTTACTGATAAGAAACCAAACAAAAAACCCTGAAAATTCATCAGGATCCCTGGAGTCAAAGAATCATCTGTGAGTATGGCTAAGTACCAATAGCCTGCTTTAGAGGAGGACTTCAGCAAGCTCCAGAAAGTTTACATCTCTCAAACAACCTAAAGCATAATTAAATGTTGTAGCTCCTGGCAGGAACAATGATACAAAAGCAATAATATAAAAGCATTATTTTGAAGCAACCATTGCTGTCAGGCATTTTTAAATCCAGGGTGCCGATTTTCTTTCCTCTCAGCTCTGTGTTCTAGATTTCTTCCCTGATAGCAATAAACTGCTCACACTAATGACCAAGTTCCCACCAGCAATATTAGTATTTAAATTTACCTGATGACATGATTACCATTGGGAAATGATCTGTTTCCAAGCAGCACAGAGAATGCCTGCATTTATACACCAAACACTGTTCCCATCAACACAAATTACATGTAATACCACAAAACAAAAAACATGAGCTTTTATCCCATTTAAACAAGGTCAATTTGTTCCCCTACGTGCTTGGGTATGAAAAAGAAGCTGCTAAATGGAATCTTGACTTTTTTGTAAATGCAACAGGAGAAAAGGTGCCTGACATACCTCAGAGAAGCATTTCTTGAGTGACTCTGGGACCTTCCCATCAACCATATGCAGCATCTTCTCCATCTCTTCACGGACAACATAACTCCCAGATTCATTAGAGAAGAGGCTGAAAATATCTGAGGAAACAGAAATATGTGTAAACATCTATGGCAGTGATATTTTTCAAATTTAAAGTTTATAACTGGCTGAGAATGTCAAAAACTGTGCAACAACTAAAGGACTGAAAAAAACTTAGGTTAATGCAAGTTCAATGTAGGTCCACAAGATTTAGGTCAAGATCTTCCTTTTCTTTTACCATTGTAATCAAAAGGAAAATGAGTATTATCAAGTCAGATTTACAGAGAAGACAAAACAACAGAAGTCAGTAGGCAGATGCTTTCTCTTTTTTTTTCAAAAAATATCAATGCCATCCTCCTTCCTCTGCCCACACACAGAGACCATCAGGCTTCCTGTAGGATCCCAACACTGACATTCATGATGACTTGGCAAATATTTAATTTTTATGAATACAGAAGACAAAAATGCACTTAGTTTCAAAAAACATAGCTTAAAATGCTTCCAAAAATCCTGTCTTCAGTGTAAAATGGTCACATTTTACACTCACAATCCACTGTTATGGTTTAATTTACATCACTTACATTTTGTTTTCTCCTCCTCTCTGCCTCTTGTGAGTAGAACTAATCCAACTATCAAGTTATTGAAGTGTAGCCCTTTGGATATTCCTCCAAATGAACAGTAGATAACCTAGAAAAATAAAATAGAGAAGTTAACCAAAAACAGAGAAGTTAACCAGGGTGAAAAGAGATGTCAGAAATAAAACCAGCAGCTTATACTGAGGCTCCATCTTAGGTGGTTTTTAGTCTCATCACCTCACATTGAGCTAAACCCACTTCAATTATTGATTGTGTTACCTCTTTGTAGCTCTTCTGGTACCCATAAAGAGCCTTCACTTAGTGAAGCACAGCTCCAAGCCATGAACAGCAATGTAAAACTCCACCTCAGAACCCCCCACTTGCTCATGGTGCTGTTCCCCCGAAATTTCTTGATCAGGGCTGAAATCTCCTCCAGGCTGGGCTCTGCTAATCTCAAAGGCATCAAAAAGATGCAGCAGGAATCCCCAAAAGCAGGCTGGAAGCAGAGAGGGGAACACCAGAGAGCCCTGTGAGTCACTGCACCATCACAGGGTGGTTTCCACCACAAGCCAAAATCAAGTCAGAACTGGGAGTGCCCAAACAAAACCAGTCCTGGCCTAGCAAGGTGAGACCTGGCCAAGCCACACAGGGCTGTGGTGGCAGGAAGGGGATAAGGGAACACCTAACACAGAGTGGCTCCAGCAGATTTACTGCTGCAGCCTGGTTGCAGACACCTCAACAGGGCTGTGTGAGCTGCAGAAATCCTCTCCTTGTCTGTCTGTCTGTCCATCCATCCCTCCCTCTGGACTACTAACACCTGTCTGCAGGCATGGTTTTGTCAATCAGTGTACAGCAGGATCTCAATTCTCCACAAAACATCCTGATTTTCACTTCCAGCCCACTCTGAGACACAGCATTACCCAAATACTTTCATTTCCACAGGGGGTTCAGATCAGCCTCTTCTGTCACTAAACTTTAATCCATTTACAAATGCTTGAAGGGCTGAATTATTAAAACTGAATTTGTGCTTTATTTGGACACAACAATGGTACAGGCTTCAAGGCAGAGATTTGAATTCCACACTTTTTATGTCTAATCCTTGTGTCTTCACCAGATGCCTTCAAGGCTACACTGCCCACGTGAACAATTTACCTTCCTATTACACTGGAATCATTGCTTTTTAAAAAATATGCAGCTAAAATATCCATTCACTCCTGCTGAACTTTGCACATCTCAGCTGCAATACCAGATGAGCCCCAAATATTAAATTTCTACATTATTTCAACACAGCACAAGGATTGCTCATGAGATAAAGAGAGGAAAGGAATTCTGTGGCTAATGTCCAATGTATCAGTATTTAATATATGTAGTTCCAACCACAGGCAGCTGGCAGTGCTTGGAGTTATCTGCTTAATCATTCCTTGGGAAGAGTTTATAAACACTGAATAGTCATGTAACACATCATTTCTAAGGAAGGAACTCCACAATTTTTCACACTGGTGTGGCATTTGGAAAACTTCGAGTAACATACACCATCAAAATGTGATGCAATTTCGTTTTTCAAAATTACTTAATGCTGTTACAGCTTTACTTAAAACAGCCACACCCAGGCAGAATCACAGAAATTTACATTTCAGAACGGAAAATTTACTATCATTACATGGCACATAGTATTTTTTAAATAAAATTTAAGCCTGACATGTTCTGTTCCATGGGCAACTGAAGATTTAAGATGGGCAACAAGATTTAAAAACCAAAGCTGTGCTCATGCTTCCCACCACCCAAGCAGCTTTTCCTGCAGTTCAACAACACAGACATCTCTAAATTTCCTTTCTTTAATATTTTCAACTCCATTCTCCCAAAAGATGCTCCCAGAACATTACTGGCCTGAACATTTGTGTGCAGGACAATCACCCAAATTGTTGGACTGAAGTCCCACTGGTTTCAGTTCTCTGGTTTATGTCCCATTTAAAACTCCTGTGTTTTTAATTGAACAGATTCCTAGAGGCCTCTCACTCCTCAGATATGAAAAGCCATTATTCACAACATGCAGAGCACACAGCCCAGCAACCTGAGGCTCCACGTGATGGTTTAGTGACTGAAAGGCTGAAAACTCAGGGATTTTTAGCTGCCTAATGACTCTGCCTGCCTCTCCCCATCCTGCAGCCAGGAATTACAAAGCATCCCCTTGACTCAAATCCCAATTTTGGCCCAATTTACAGTTTCCAAGATCACAGATTTGATACTGCACTGCCTGACTATGAATGCTACAAGTACATCATAATTTGTACTCGAGTTTTGAGATGAGTTCTGATGAGAAGCCATCAAAAACCAATTAGGAGTCTTCCATTAATTTTATTTCACCACCTGGAAACCAAGAACTGCTCTATAACCATCATGAGTGTTAAGAGATAATCATCCCCAAAATTGTGTCTTTAAGGACAGATTTTTTAAAAAATAAAATAAAAACCAGCCAGCAGACATTTGAAACCCCAGAATCTCCATTTGTGACCAAACCAGTAATGTAATCTTTAATACTGATACAAAAGGGATTTAACACAGAATATAAAATTCTCAATATTTTATACTATTTCAAGCTAATCATACATTGTGAAAGATACATTTTTTGTTTAATCTTAGGGGTTATCAACTCTCAAAGCATCCAGAAAACATTCAAAAATTCAAACTGAACAAATCAAACCCCTCCTTTTCCACTGCAAATTTTCCTGCTAAGCCTTAAACACCCACATAAAAAGCCAACTGTTTACAGAAGTAGTATCATCCTCTTTGCCAATACTCAGGAAAAACAGGGTGGGGGGGAAAAAGAATGGAGAAAAGATTAAGCTCAGGAAAAGGAACCCTGCCAGAGTGTAAAACCTTCAGCAATGCAACACTTCAGCACTCACATTATCTAAATAAAACTGGGAGACTTGCACGCTGCCTCTGAGGTCAACAGCTCTGAGGGTGCCAAAAATAGAAGCTGTGACTAGAAATGACATGGAGCAAGAGATCATCTGAAAGGTCTGCCTAATCTTTGTCTCTCTACCAATAATATTGTGATATCTCTCTCAAGAAAGGGGTAACTCTATGAAAGAAAACTCTGTAAAGGTGCACGTGTGTAGGTTGGTATTATTATTTTTTTTAGATGTATATACATCGATATATGTTTATATCCACATTGCAAATTTTGATTGTTTTTTTAAGCTCATTTATGCATTTATTATGAACAAATTTATTTTTAAGAGCTTGTAAAGATTCATCTTTAGGAAACAAATAACAGCCAATGGAATCTCAAAGAAACCAACAGCAAGTGCATCTCTGGAGTAAATAAAATCTGTTATTATGGTTTTGTTACAAATTCCCAATCTTTTAATTGCCCAAATTGACATCTGGATATTCAGGTTCACTTCAAAGCCATCTACCAGGTATTAATAGAGCTGAGAGCAGGTCTCAGCCCAGCACATCCCACCCACAATCTGGAAAAACATTTTCAGGCACAGAAGGTGCATTGTGATGCTGCATAAAAAATGGGAAGCAATACAATCAAACTCCACAAACATTTGTGTGTGCCCAGCACCACCGAGCTGCCCATTAGCCATTGCTTTTGGCTCCCCAGGAAAACAGCAATTCCCAGCTCACCTCAGCAACTTTGGGAGGGACCCCATCACCAAGAACTTCCCTGATGAAGCACTGCTGGGTCATATAATAGGAGAGACCACAAGTTCTCTTGAAAGCATCTTTGAGCCTCTTCAGTTCTATGTCTGTAACTGAGAACAGAGGAAAGGAAAAAAAAAATTAGTCAATAAAGATGCTACAGAAAGGTAATAGCTTCAGGAATCTCAAAATCCTCCACTCCTTACATTTATCTTTACAATAAAAAGACATGAAGAAATTAAATGCATGATTTCCCCTAAAGAAGGGGAAAATGAGATTTAATAATCTAATCTTGCTTGAAGAGAGAGAAGGGAAGCAGATCTGTATTTCTTATCAATGTGAACAACAGCTCACTGCCTAAGTTTTCTGACTACAATAGGGGATTGTAATTTGTTCGGAATTCAGCTCCACTCTTGTCGCACAAGCGTGCTGGG
>PYHW01010732.1:1496002-1515787 GCA_013186435.1 Turdus rufiventris
TTTTGCATTGCATGTAAACCAGGGAAATTATCTGCAACCAACAGTGGTGAATATTATTAAGAGCAGCTCCCACAGCTTTCTAGCAGTTTCATCTATTAACCAGTCTGCTTTTCTGTATTAAAACAAATAAATACTTTATCACCACTACAACTTCAGGAGACAGTGCAGTGTGGTGTGATTTAACAGGAATAAAATTTTGGGCTACATGTAATTCTTCACCCAAGATTCCCTTGCACAGCCAAAATCTGCTTGCCAGCTACACCTGTTGCAGCTTGTTCCCAAGTGTAAAGGTGGAAAATGTGATGACATCCCACGGATCCTGGCCTGGGAGCTCCCTGGAAAGCAGTGCTGCCTCCACATTTTACAAGCACAGAGCAACTTTCTAAGAAAGTGTTTAAGACGGGAAGGATCTCGTGGAACAAAACAATCCTCTCTGCCCAAAGCCAAGCTGCTGGGAATGGCGCAGGATCCCCTGAAAGTTCCTCAGTGGAGGAGAAAAAGCAATTTCCCATGCAGAAGCCCAGGGAAATGATGCTGCACAGGGAGCTGTGTCACTGTATTTATAGCAAGGCATTTTCCTTCCCCTGCTATCACAAGGCAGACAGAAACCACACTGCCATGGCCAAAGGCTTGTCGAGCTTTTTGTCAGCCAAAATAAAACAGAGTCCTTGAGGGCTTCATCCAGCACTCAGTAAAACATCTACTTTTCAGTTAATTCATTCATCAAAAGCAAAAATCAATCCTTAAAAGTAAATCACATTAAAACATTCCTCCCTAATTTTAATCCGAGTCAACACTGAAACAGATGTTGGTTTTACTTAACAATGGTGTAAAAACAGAAATTGGGTTATGTTTCCTCTCCAATTTTATTACAGATTCTGAGTACTTCTGACCATAAAGAAAAAAAAAAAAATCTAAGAATCTAAGAGAGAAATCTCAAGTGTGACCCACACAGCACCAGAGCTATCAATTAGCACAGTGGTGATTATCATTAGCACATATCTTGTTTTACTAAAACGAGCCTGCTTTAATTACATGGCAGAAGAATGTTGGTCTCATACTGTTACCTGCCTTATAAGGTGTTTAAATTCCATTATTTCCCATTAACATCCACCCAGAGTCTCTGTGTGCCGTTACAGGTGATGCTTTAATGAACACTCAGACAAGGAGGAAATGAAGAGAAGTGCTTCACCTCCCATCACCTTTCAGCACAACAAATCTTCAGCAGCAGGGACAACTCCTCACATTTAATGAGAGCTGGGATTGCTCAGGGATCATGGAAAGGGGAAACTACTGGCTTTGTAATTTTGGCAAAGTAAAGCAAACAACCTGAATCCAAGACTAAATCCAACAACAGTTTTGGGATGAAAATATTCTCATTGATTGCGTTTTTTATATGCCTGCGCACACACACACATTTTTAACAAAAATCAACCCTGTGTTCTGGTTTCTTCTCCCCCTCTGTTAATTTTTTGATCTCCCTACCATTTAATCCAAACTGGTTTGGGGTTATTTGCCAAAAGTTTCTACACAAACACAGCATTTGCTAAGCTGATGCTTACAGCACTCCTGACTGCCCAGTGAAAATCCCAAATAAAGGCATTTTCCATAAGCCATGGAAAGGACTGGAGTGCCAGCCAAGGTGAGGAGAAGGTTGGGAACAAGACTTGCCAAGCAATACTCCCAAGATCTTTAAAAAGAACTGCACTATCAGTCTATTTAATAGGAGTGATAAGTTGATACTGCCAGTCCATGTTAAATTTCAAAAGCAAGTTATTATTGCCAGAGCCCACTCAGTATTATTGTCTGCATGCAGAACCTACAAAAAAGGTCATGGAATAACAGGAAAGGTAATTACTTCCATTCCTTCCCCAGGAGCCATTAAAATGACTGATGCTGGCCATTTAAAATCATCTGCAAAGCTTTGTAAAGATAAGTTCATTATACATTTAGATCCATGCACATGAAAGTACAACTGAAATGAGCAGAGTATAAATCAAAGATATTATCAATGTTTACTACGAGTCTGGAAGGCAAAATATTTGAATACAAAATCCCAGCACCAAAGCACCAATTATTCAACAGAGATAGAACATGATGGCGTGTTGAGAGGAAATAAAACTAAGTCTTCAATTATTAAAGGAACATTTCTAGAAGCAATACATCTATTACTATAATAATAACAGAAATTAGAACACTCACATCCCCACAAGCTGCCTTTTTTCTCTCAATTCCACACGCCCAACACACAGGAAGCATCACAGAACACAGAGGGGTTTTTCATGCTGCCTTTACACACCAGCCTAGTTGACAAACCTGTTTCCTACACTGACTGAAGTCCTTTCATGAGGAATATTCACTTTTTCCAAAGACACAGATTGCCCAAACACTTCCAGGAGCCAGTTGTCTACAAACACCTCTGAGAAGAGCATTCACAAGCTGCTGTCATTAGACACAGCAGACAGACACTCCACTATGGGGTGCACCCTTGTTGCATTCACAGCCTGACAGGGAAAAGCAGACACTGACAACTTCCCAGGATGAGTTTGTGGCAGTGAACACAGCAACAACCATCTTCACATCCCACCTGCCAGTAACAGGTGGCACAACCTCAGAATTATTGCAGGGAAAGACACTCCACTGGAACTGCACATTTAATTCTTTACACCTCCCCACCACACAAGTCACCTTTTGACTGTGAGGTCTATTCAAGGTAACAAAACCAAGTTTCAATAATTAAATCCTGTGTGATAATTCTTTAAAATTTACCTTCCCATCAAGTCCCAGACTGTCACTGTGTCTGTGCTAACTTTGCTGCCACAAAGCTGGTGTGCCACCTCAGCTGGAGGTTTTCCAGGAGAGCTGCAGACAGCTGAACAGGAGATTAGTGCTGCATCCAACTCTCCAGGGAATATTCCAGCTCCAGTTTGTTTAATAAAGTTTAAATGAAACCACGCAACCTCAGCTAAAAATGTCACCCAGTTTAAAGTAATTGTAACAAACCTTCAGCTCACCAACTGCTCAGGGTATTTTTAGTTTCTCAGTGTTACTTAAACTTGAGGATGTTTATATGGATGTGCTGTTCCACATTTTTTGTTTGAATTCCCAACTATCCAGGTAATAAACGTGTAGTGCCTTCCAAAACTGGCCCATGCTGGAAAGCACCTCGTTCTGCTCTGCTTTCACACATTTGTCACCAAGTCAGCCTGGAGTTTTCCTTTTGGACTAAAACTGGATCTGAAACCCAGACTAGAGGGCAACTCTAGACTTAACCTTGTTTTGCCACCCCTATAAACCAGTTCAAACTAAGCTGGAGGAAATCAGCCCTTCCAGTGGAGCTTTGCAAGTTTGGCTGCCACGTTCTCCATTCATTTTAGAATCTCTACTCACTTCAGACATTTTCTTTCCACATCCTGTAGCCCATCCCAACCTTCTTTTTATCTGGGAAGTTTCTAAAACACCCTATGAGCAATGTAGGGTATGGCACCACCTCTGTCCCCTCCAAAAATCACACTCAAAGGACAATTTTTATTAACAAAATTTGGGCAGCAAATACCTGCCTCAGCAAAAGCTGCTCTGCTGTTACCAGGCTGCTAGAGAAAATTAGTAAGAGTCATCATAAAAATATAACTGCATGGCTAAATACAAGTAATATTGATATTTTTGCCTGTTCACGTCCTGTTTTGGAAAAAGAGAGAGGAGAAAATGGTTACATCAAAGCTCACTAACCAAAGTACTTACACTGCATATTCTGTGATACTTCCTCAGAGGCCTCTGAATCTGAGCTAAGGTTTGCAAAAATCACCTCAAAGTCTTTTATTCAAATACTGTAAGGAGGAGCTTTAAATTTTCCTTAATTATATATATATTTTGATGATGTAACTATTGAACATAAGGAATATAAGAACTGCCACAGGCTCTGCTTAATGAAAGAAGTGGTTGGTCAGGCCTAGTGGAGTTACCACAGCTTAGAAAAAACAATATCATACACCTTACCTGTGATACATTTATTGTGTTTGGTCTTGATGCATGTATTTAAAATTCCTATTTAATATTTATTTGCAAAGTCAGGTTAACCACAAAAACCCCTTCCCTTACAACACTTTTTCCCCCATCCTTCAAAATTACAGCACACTGATTGATGTACAATGCTGAGAAACAGAGGCTGAGACCCAAACCGCAGCTTTCCTAAGCTGCCACTTGTCTGATGGAGCAAAGGTGAGGAATAAAAGCATTTGAACTCTTTAATATTGCCTGAGACACCCAGGCAAGAGACACTTAACCTCTCATGTCTTGTGTCAGCACAGCAATGGGCACAGATTCCAGCCTGCATCACACGTGTGTGATAAATGAGCTCAGATATTGTGGAAAAGCACTACAAGCTACTATTAAAAAGCTGATTTAATCAGTGATAAGTGCTGAACTCCAAGTGTTTAACTGAGGGAAGGTGGAATTAATCTGTCCTGGCTACTATAAAGTGACCAATTAACATCAGGTAGAACTAATTGGGCACAGAAACAAGTCCAGAATCACAAACCATCACTGTCACTAAGAGGAGTAGCAGCAACCACACCAAAAAGCTGATCTTTGTCCCAAAATCCTGAAATATTTCATTAGACTAGGGAAAAATAAAGGATTTATTCTGGTTCACAGGTTCCCAGCACAAAACCCAAACCAGCCCAACCAAGGTGAAAACCACAATGTACTGACAATGCTGAAAGTCAAAACAGGAAACAAAGCATTGCACAAGCAGGAAGAGAAAGCACAGGATAAAAAGGTCAGACAAGGTGAAGGGTCAAGAATCTTTCCAGCTCATCTGTCTCAAGTACTGGTAATTTCCCCCAGAAATGGAAGCATCAAAATGCTCCCAATACTCTCCAAACATCCCCAAAATCTGAATTTCCAATGTCACTGCTGGGTAAAAAGTCAGTACCTTAAAAACAAAAATCCCACCAGCCCTGCACATCACATCACAAAGCAAGCAATAATTTGCAACCATCAGCACAACATTGCATTTATTCTTTACTAAAAATAACCAAACCTGAATTCTGAGAAAACTGACAACTTGCTCATCCTTCAAAAAGCAAGAAAAAAATCACCTGTCTCAAGCTCTTCCTCACTTCCAGTTCAAGTTTTTTCATAATTCTAATATTTTGATTTTTAAGTGACAATTTTAGAGGTTCAATATCAAACTCACAGGGCATATAATTCTCTAACCAGACAATTATCTTCCCTGTAATCACTCGCTCAATATTTCCCTTAGGAATCTTCATCCTAGTTATACATGGAAATTTTATTACTTTTTTCATTAGTCTTTATTGTGACTTAATGGCTGTGGTTATGAAGTTGTCAAGAACCAAAGCAATTACTAAAAAGCTTCAAAGAGGTAAAATGTGCAAGTGAAAGTAAAGTGTGTTTGGGAACCCCAAATTGAAGGAACCAACTGCAAAATACAATTGAGATAAATGAACCAGCTATGACTAAAAAGTCAACCTTCCCACCCGCACAGCCTTGCTAAAAAGGAATATATTTGGGAATATTTGGGGAGAAAACACAGACTAAAAATTCCTGTCTTCCCTCATGGAAAAAAGAATCCACTCCTAAGGAACCTTTCCTAAGTGGAATATCAGAAATGGCATCACTCAGTTTACACAGGGCACCTCCATAAAGGCATCACACATTTACCAATAACAGGAATTTAAGAAAAAAAAAAAAAAAGAATTATTAATCCAGCTGTATTTTTGTCCTCCCACCTTTCTTTGGTTTGGCAGCAGTGGCTCATCCTGTGGATAAAGCTTTGCCTGGTTCTATCAGACCTTCCCCCAATGCCTATCAAAGGTTTAACATCTCCTGTGCAGGGAGTGCAAGGAGATTTACTCATTACAATAGGATTTGCCAATTTTCTGTAACGCTAATACTTAGCATTTATATGTGATGTTTTTAATCTTCAAAGAGCTTACTCCTCACAGTCCCCATCCCCAAAAGAATGCCAGCATTCCCAGCTTGTTTTAGCCCTCTCTATCTCCATCATGGCACTGTTCTGTTTGGACTAACTCTCCCAGTATGGAAAGGAACTGGTACATACAGCCAGTGAAGAAATTAATAATAATAATAATAATAATAATAATAATAATAATAATAATAATAATAATAATAATAATAATAATGAAATAATACTCCCACTGAGCATAGAAATCTTATTTTAGATCCTCAGGAATTAAAGGAGCTCCCATATGAGCCATGGGATAAACCTGAAAGAACGTGGAAATTCACTAAACTTTGCAGATCAACAAAATCTATTTTACCATTTTTACAACTGCAAATTTAAGCACAATAAGATGCAATATTATATACGAGGGACAAAAAGTGATTCCTGTCATCAAGTAAAGAATTGGTGAACTCATTCTGCAGGAGCAGTTCCTAGCCTGGATCATCCCAGGATGATCTTTCCCACCCACAGGCTCCTGTCCTCTGCTGGCTGGGAAAAGGGACACAAGTTTTAAATGGTTTTAAAATAGTTTTAAACAGAGCACATCATATTGAGCAGCAGCACTGAACTGCCTTTCCAAAGATAACATGGACTAAAAAATAATCAGGAGTCTGGGATGCCCATCTTCACCTGAGCTCTCAATGTTTGCTTTCCCTTTCCACTGCTGTTTTCCTCTGATGCACCTTCATAGTTGTGGTTTGTCCATGATTTCTCAGGTGAATGTTTTAGCTCTCGATCTTTCCAGCATTTGGAATGAATGTTTAGATTAGAAACTAAGCTCTGCTTTCCTGAGCTGTCCCTTCATCAGTTTTCCTGGCAAACACACTGAACGTTTGTGTTGTTAAAGGTGAGCAGAGCAGCTTCTGTCACAATTCAAAAAAGCTGCTTCTGCTTTATTACCACCATGAAAATCATGGAGACATTTATGCTTGTTAAGATTCACAAAATTACAATATAGAACTCATTTCCAAGAAATAAACACCCTGTTAAAATGAAAGGCAAGTGCCAACTATGTAAATGCAAACACCACATAAGGATCGTGCTACAAAATAAATTGTAATATAACAAATATTTCATATCCTGTCTCCCAACAGTGCCAAAGATACTAAATGCAGCTGTAATATGAATTGTTCTTTAAATAAAAAATTCAGTCTCAGCCTGAAAGTTAAACAGAAGCTACAATTGCTGCACAGGAAGGCAGAGTTTCCCATCACCTTCAGCAGGATGAGAGGCAAGGAAGGAGTTCTAATTTGGGATTGCTGGCATCGTTTTCATCAAATATTCACTCCAGTGTTGGCCTCTGGCAGCTAAAAAAGCCAACTCTAGTAAAGCACTGCACTTACACACTATGACATGAATAATAAAAGATTCAGATAATATTTATACATTGCTACATCTTAATTTCTAAAGTCAGAGGAAAAACATGACTCACTTGCAAGTCAAGTGCTCTGGCGAAACTCTCCACATGTGTGTATTCCCATGGCCAAGAAAAGGTTCTCTGCTCCCAGCCTTCCTATTCCCAACTCATCTGTCTAAAACATCATCTCAAACTCAGGTGTAAAGGGAATATTTTAGTGTCAGGTCCCAAATTTGTGTGTCCTGATGAATTGTTACAAACACATAACGACAAGCTTGATATACAACCTGTGAAAGGCTGAAAAATACCAGCACAATCACAAATACAGACACTGGACTAGGGAGGGAAGAAATAAAATAAAAACCACCATGTGCTTAGTTCTGGGACCCCATTACATGTTTGGTAGAACACCAAGAACTGAATCAGAGCTTTATTTTTTAAACAGACAATAGCAAACAATTAGCATTACTATTTCCAAACTCCATTCCCACTGCTGCACCTCCTGTTAAGAGAATCCTCAATGAACATCCCAGGATTGATATTTAGGATTATCCTGAAAGATGCCACATGACAGAATTTCTCACTCAAGATATTCAGCATTAGATGAACATTATTCCTAAGGCCCTGTATGAGGAAGGATGAAACAGCAAATTTAGATGCACCCTGGAACAGCTGCATGGAAAAGCAGCTCCCAGTCATTCCAGTGCCACTGAGCAGCTGGGATGGATGGGATGACTCCAATTCCAGACATTCATATGAACACACTGCCCATTGTTCCACAGAAACAGAAAAGGTGGCAGAATGACTTTACACCAAAGAGCCCCTGTGCCCTGAACGGAGGCAGCAGCTGGAATCTCTCCCTGAATCCCTGGAGAGACTCACAAGATATCCTCAAGGACATTACAGTCTCTATTAGCAGCAGTGCATTTACATAATAAATTATGAACATTTAATGATTCTATATTTATCAAATATTTTCTATTCTGCTTTTTAACCTCTACCCCTGTAACACTGTGGCCTCTGCAGATATTTATCCTGTGTTTTGCACTGGCATTAGTGTATGTTGTCTGCCCTATCAATGTTGGAATCTACCCGTTATTTTAAAAATAACTTTAGTTCTCACAACATATTTACACCACAATTCTTTAACCAAGGTGATGAGAAGGCAGTGCTGAATTGTAGGCAATAAAAGAGGTGGGAAATTGGTTAATGGTAAAAAGATCAATTACAATTCTTTAGGCAAAGATAAATCATGGTTTTGGCTGCAGGACTGGAAAACAGGGACCAAAAGGTCCTCCCATTACTCTTGCACTGATAACAACCCTCCCTGAGACCCTGGCACAGCACAGACCTGCCCCTGACTGCACCAACTGCTGCTCATCCATTCTAAAGCACTCCTGCTTCAGCTGCACAAAGTGCAAATCCACTTTTTCAATTTTTAAACTAAAATCCGGGATTTAACTGTATCACATCATGAGGGAAAACGTGCTAGAAATCTTGACAAGACTAGGAAATTTCCAGAGTAAGATTTTGCTTCTGGATAACACCTAACAGCTAGAAACAGGGATTGAAAAGAAGTGCTTCTTCAGCCCAAAATACATTCATGATGCCACATTCAAGTTCATTTTTAGAACAAATTCAATCTGCACAACTCAAGTTCTCATAATTACTATCCCAATACTTTCAGTTCTTTTTCCCCCACATCCACAGACTTATTCAATCTGGTACTTCCTGTTCTGTTTAGGGCTCTGTGTTTCTTTCACTTTTTTATTTCATTCAAGGTCTCAGAATTTTAAAAGAACAAATTTTGCAAACTAATGGAGTAATATTAATCATTTGGAACAATTCCAGCATCTGAAGGGAGCTTACAAGGAAGCTGGAGAAGGACTCTCCAGCAGTGAGTTCACACTGGAAGAGGGCAAGCTTTAATAGGTATTCCTATATATAATATAGATATAGATATTTCCAGATAGAAATTCCTGTTAAACTATTTCAGCTCTGTCACAAACCCTGAGCACTGCCATTGTCACCAGATCTGAGATAAGGAACATCCATTCAAAACACAAAAGAAACATAAGCATCCATTCTATATTAAATACTTAACATGAAATTAAACTGTGAGTGGATGACAACTGAAAGACCAGCTAACAAAAAGACAGATAAATGTGAATAAAATCACTGGTTTTGAGGAAGAATTCCAAAGGATGTGTAGTAGGTTTTATTTTGAAAGGATGAAGCCTACATTTTTATACAGAATGCAATTCTCTCTTATTTTGGCCTGGTGACATTGCCTCTCATAGCTCGTGGGCCCAATTCAGACTCTAAACTAAGTGAAACAGCTTCAAAGGATTTGGACATTAAAAAAAACCCCATCAAAATAGATGTTAGGGATCCCTTTTCCCTTTGTAGCTGCTGGCTGGCTCAGAGTAGCTCCCATGCCTGGCCCTGTGGCTGCTCAGGCTGACCAGGAGGAAGTCACAGCTCTGTTTAAGGTACAGACTGCCTCAGGGACTATTTAAAACCGCTCCAAAAGTCACAAGTGCAGTGTCTGACAAAGCCAGACGTTCTCTCTGCCCATCTCAGTGTGTCCCAGCACCAGGCAGGGGTGGCCTTGCTGGCTTTTCAGGAGCATCCCTGGCCCAGGAGCTCGGCTTTGGGGGGCACATGAACCTGTGCAGTTCCATGAATCCTTGTTTTGCCCCATGGGAAGCACGGGTCACCTCAAAACCACATTTCCATGGGCTGGGAGAGGCTTGTGACTGGTGAAAAGGAGGATTTCAACACCCTGGAGAGCAGGGCATGTCACTGGATCTGCCAAGTCACCCTACCTGTGACAGCTGAGCCCTCCAGGGGAGGCACTGATTGAGGGAGGAACCGTTTCAGGGCTTGTTAAATAACATTTATACAGTGGGAAATAAAGCCTGGTCACTCCAGACTGCCTGATCAGTGCTGCTCCAAACCTTTCTCAGCCATCTCCTTTTTTTCAACACTAAATAAAGGCCCTGTTGCAAATGTTACCGTATTTTTATAAGATAAATGGTTTTGTTAAACTTTTAGATTATTAAATCAAGAGTGTGACATCTCCAGGAGTTAGATACATGTCAGTAATACACTTAAATAATTAAGGAATTTCCTTAATTTCCATTCTAATGAAGGAATTAATAGGCTAAATAGAAAAATTCTGATTGATTATAACTCACAGCAGTTTTTAAGCAGATTTGGTGAACTACTACAAAACCTATATAGACACATTTGGTGTCAAACCAAGACCTGAACTCAGTTTTATTGCCATTAAAAATCAGAAATGCAGAAGAGGTTTTACATCATTTCAAAATGATGCACTTCCCAAACAAGCCCCACCTACAGGGATTATGTCAGCCCTGCTCAGCTGTAAATATAACCCCATAAAAATCCCCGTTTCTCAGAAGTGTTAAAATTCATTATGTAAAAAAGAAATGAAAACTACCATGAAACAGCTCAGCTGCAAACATTAAAGCTGCACAGTCTATGAGACATGGAGTCATCACTAACAAAGGTAAGGTGTCCCTGAAGAAATCACAAAAGAAAACGTGCATTAGGATTTTGCCACTCTTTTTAGGCAAGCAGGGAATTTTATTCCAGTAAGTGCTAGCAATAATCCAGCATTCAAAGTTTGGTGAATTAGGCCCTTTCAAACTCTCAGGCAGAATCTACCTTAATGGATTTTTCTTCTACATTCATCTTTGCCCAAAGGCTTCATTGTCTCATTATGTAAATGACCTTTTCATATGAAAATTAAACGTTAAAGATGCTTTTTGTAGTTCTTCAATACTGCAAATATCACATGGACATTCACAATAATTCAGACTAAGTACAACTTATAGAAAAAAGCACCTGCTTCAAGGAATGGAACAAATTAAGAAATAACTTGTTTTTAAATGACTAAAAAATTTAAAGTCTTAATTAGAATTAACCCACAGAACTTTCTTTTCTATACAGAAACTCAAGCTAGGAAACCATCAGACAAAGAAAAGCCCTAAAGGAGGCCCTAAAACCCCAAGTGGGCAGTTCTGGTTTACATCACGCTTGGAAATAACTGAAGTCAGTGGACAGAAACAACTCTGCTGTTTGAAAATGTAACACTTGTCCCGCCCTTCCTCCATCAGCTTTCTGTATGCTCACAGTGTTTGGAACTTCTTGGGCCAGAACAGAGCAGGATTATTTTAACAATAATTAATAACTAAGTCATACAGATGTCATAAGAGCTCATCAGACCTCCCATACACCAAATGATTTATACCAATGTACAGCTTCACAACCCAACCAAAGATACACTCAATTTTCACAAGACAGTGACACTTTTTGAATGACAGATAGTAGTAACACCTGGGTTTTTAAATACAGAAAAAGCCTAACCAGCCCTACCTCAAAGCAGGAGTGGTACAATAATCCTAATTTACAGAATTC
Source organism: Turdus rufiventris (assembly GCA_013186435.1). Taxonomy (NCBI): domain Eukaryota; kingdom Metazoa; phylum Chordata; class Aves; order Passeriformes; family Turdidae; genus Turdus; species Turdus rufiventris. The sequence goes on from PYHW01010732.1 coordinate 1,507,795, forward strand.
AATAGACACTTCATGCCTCACCTCATCACACCACTTGTTAATGCTGTGTTCTTTTTCATTCTCACAGGCTTGTCATCCCTTCAGAGGCCCATTTTTTTAATCTGATTTCATTTTCTTGAGTACTAAAGAACTGAATGCCTTACTTATTTTATGAAAGGAGACAGTGGGCCGAGTTCCCTGGAGCAGAGCAAAGGGGTGAGGGTTGTTTTACTCATTGCTGCCACAGTGCCAGCAGCCAGAAAGCCTGAAACTGTTACAAGTCAAGTAAACAGGATTCAAAGTAGTCCCCTCTCATTTTTTTTTTCTTTCACATTTCATTAGAGATGCTTCATCTCACACTGAACAACTTCCTAGTTTCTATTTTTGTCCTTTTTTTTTTTTTCCCCTTTCTGTAGGACACTGTCAGGTAGATTCAGGACTTCATCAAAACAAGACTTTACAAAATTCAAGTGAACTGAAATATTTTATAGAATCTATCAGGTTGGAAAGTATCTCAGGAGGTCACTTGGTTCACCCTTGTGCTTGAAACTGGGTCAAGGCTGAACTCAAACCAGCTCCAGAGGGTTTTGTCCAGGCAGAGCCTGGAAATCTCTAAGGATGAAAGTTCAACAACTTTCTCTGGGCATATAAATTTTACAAAAAGCCTAGTGTTATAGGAGGAAAAACTAGAAGCCGATCAGAAACCATAAAACAACTGGGGTCATTGATGAAAATACAAGAAATAAAGCTGAGGTTTATGACCTGTGAGATATATAGGAATATCATCTATAATCCAAAGAAATGTTTTGAGGACTCAGTTTCAGTCTACATCAAGATAAGAAAATGTATTACATAGAGAATAACCTGACAGTGGTCTTTTCACTTATATCAAGATATTTAACACTCAAAATGAGGATTTGTCCAGCTGATCCTGTGACCTCCAGCCCCATGGCTGGAATGATATCTATTTAAATTCCCCTGGCAGCTCTCCTGACTGCTCTGATTGGAATCTCCAGTAGCATGCTGACAGGACAAAAATGCAGCTAATATTGAGAGCCTGCTCATATTTAGAGACATGATTCACCTGAGAAGTGAGAAACCAGAGGATTCCCAACACTCACTAAATCATAATTCAACTTTTTGAGAGTTTTTTTCCTTTAAGATGATCAACTTTTTCTTATTTATGTAACACCTGTGTCCCTAAATCCTCTTTTCTCAGACTTGCATCACCCTGCACATTCAACACTTGAGCAATGACCAAGTTTCTGCCGTGCTTGGGAACCATCTAAGAATTACTAAAAACCTACTGAAGGATGCAATCAGCTCCCACAGAACCACAGCACTTGCAGCAGCCTAAGCAGGAGGCAATATTTACCACTAATTTGTAAGTTTTCAACTGGTATTTCGTAAAGAGCCTCTCAAGACCACAAAAGGTATCTCAGGAAAGGAAATTTACTGTTAGCTGACTTGAGTTCACCCCACCAATGTTCCTCATTTCCAATAGGAAATCACTTGGGTAGTTCTAAGCAAGAGGCTGAAATCCCCCTGAGTTCTCTTCCCTAAACTTGGAACCTGAGGTAAAGGAGAAAGTGGTGGCTGCAATTCAGCAGCTGAAGAATTACAGATGAAAAACGAACTCTGTTCCAACAGAACAAGTGCAGCTGTAGGGAGCAGGAGCTGGGAGTGCTGCTGGGTGAGAGGCTGGACATGTCCTGTGTCCTGGGCTGACCCCACAGCAGGGCCAGCAGGAAATGGGGGATTCTGCCCTCTCAGGTGAGATCCCACCTGCAGAGCTGCCCCCAGCCCTGAGCTGCAACTCCAGAAGGACTTGGAGCTGCTGGAGCCAGTCCAGAGCAGGCATAGGATGAGGAGGGATGGAGCAGCTCTGCTGGGAGGAAAGGGTGAGGGAATTGGGATTTTTCAGCCTGGAGAAGAGAAGCTTTGGGGTGACCTCATTGCAGCCCTCCAGCACCTGAAGGAGCTGACAGGAAACACAGAGAGAGACTTTTTAAAGGGCCTGGAGTGCCAGGACAAGGGGGAACAGCTTCACACTGCCAGAGAGTGGATTCTGTTGGATATTAGGAATAAATTCCTCCCTGCGAGGGTGGGGAGCCCTGGTACAGGTTGCTCAGAAAAGCTGCCCCATCCCTGGAAGTGTCCAAGGCCAGGTTGGAGCAACCTGGTCTCATGGAAGGCAGGGGGGTGGGACAAGGTGATCTTTGAGGCTCCTTCCAACCCAAACCAGTCCATGATTCTAACCAGCATCTTCTCATCAGCTCATGGAAGTTTCAGTAGAATTCTCCAAGTCACTCCTGCCTTTGAAATACAATTCAGCAGAGACTACTGAGGTGTCCTCCCAAAACAAGCACCACAACCGAATGCCAGAGTTGTGAAATAATTACTGCTCTGTGAATTTGAGCGGCCACTTGCAGCTCTGCAGCTTTATAAACAGGAAGTGTGAAGCTCTGCATTCATACCTGCTTTCATCATATGACAGAGCCCTGAAGCCATCAAATACTGGCTGACATGACAAGCCTCGCTGTAGAATCTAGACCGTCTCCACAGTGGACTCTATTCATTCTGATAGCTAAAAAAAAAGGCTGAGAGACTTCTAGGCATTTTCAACACACCTCTGAAACTCAGAAAAGCACAGGTTTATACTCTTAAAAAATAACATATCCTAAAGAGCCTTTACTTCCTCATGGTCAAGCTTTGGTTTTCAGAAAATAAAGCAGAACAATCCCCTTCATAGAATACAGAAAGAAGAGAATAAACCAATAAAATGGTTCCCTGATTATTTTTCCTAAAAAGATGTCTGGGATTTAAAAAGTTAATTTCATAATCTGGACTAATAAAAAGCAGTTTTCCATGGGCTGAAGGGCTGAGTCCATGGATTTGTCACCAGGCTGAGATCGACAGCCTCAACTAGATGATTATATATCTGCTCAAGTTTTTCATCATCCTTTTGTCAGATTTATGACATCTGTACGCTTGAGGATGTTAATGATCAGACACCAGATATATTTGCCTTGATTTAAATAAAACAAATGTAGCTATTTTTCAAATTCAATCAAGACACAAAAGGTCATTAGCAAGATTTATCCTCTGCCCATCACACAACATTAGTCACTGCTGGCACACACTCACCAACCTCCTCGTGGGTTTTTGTTACTCTGATGGGCCTTGGTGCTCTCCAGTTGGTGCCATCTCACAGACACACAACCAGAGAAGAAAACTGGTTTTAAAAACCATTATTCCACGAGCTCTCCAAAGGCAAAACCTGTGGGATTGATACACCTGCAAGTTTTGCCTCACTGTATTTTTTTTAACTGCATGAACATTTTCCAACAACAGCGCTGTTTCTGTGCTTCCATTTTGCTCTTTTTTCTCAGAGATCACTGAGCACAGGACCAAACACAATTAAATGGATTTATCAGCAGTCACTCATTTCTCCAAATTCTAAGCTCACTGACCATGCTGACATTGTGGCAGTTCCCCTTCTTCCACCCTGCACTCATGGAACAAAAATTCTACCTTGCTTTGAGCAGAAGGAAAACTCTGCCTTTCTCTCTGGCCCAAATTTGACAGATCCATGACTGTTCACCAACATTTCTTTTAAGTGGTTCCCCGACTCAATATTTAGCATAGATAATTTAGCTGGAAATGGCTTGAATTACACACCTGCTCCAAGTAGCATTCACAGAAACTTTGACTACAGGTTCTACAGTTTCATAATTCACAAGTATCTACATAAATTTATGCTCAGCCTACGATTATCCTCTCAAAGTTCCTGAAGCAGAACACATTAACAGCCTGGAAAATACAGTCCATAGGGATCTGAAATAAACTGGCCACCAATACCACACAGGAATCTCCTTCCTAGAATATTCAATATACAACACAGGACAGTGCAGGAGCTGCTGTGCTGGAGTTAATACAATAGTGATTAAAAGTTCTTGTTTTTATAAAGTTGTATTGGCCCAGAGACAGTCCTTTGAGGAACTGGGTGTCAAGATTAGCAGCAGGAGAAGGAAAAGATAAGGCAGGCTCTAGAGCACCATCTCCTTGGCAAGGCCAGAGCACCCAGATGGACACAGGGGTAGGAGAGGACTGGGAAATCAGAGACAAATATTGGAAAATCCACCAAAACAGGACACTGGCTGACTCACAGCACTGCCCTAGGAAGAAAATTGCTGCTGGAGCTTAGGCCTAAGAAAAAAGCAACAAGCTCAAGAGCCACAGTACCAGTTCACGCCACCACAAATTTAGTTTGATAAAATAACTGACAATTTTATGCTCAGTCTGGAACAAAGCACTTCTGACTTCACCTCCAATGACCTGCCCGAGGATTTCATCTCCTCTCAGAGGATCCATCCAGGAAGGAGGGGTGTGGGGTCAGGAATAGCTCTCCTCACTTCTCATCTCATACCTTTCCCACAGCAGCACTACTTTGTGCCTCTGGCTACTATAAATAAGACGACCGCAATTGGCAAAATTCATAAAAAGAGATGTCTAAAATAGCATCCTTTGCTTCCCACTGCCAGGCTGCAGAGGCAGATCTCAGGGAGGCTGATGGGACTCCTGTGACCTGCACTGGTGGCCACAGGACAACTTCACCGTGCCCATCCACAGGGCCACGTCACCACAGCAGTGTCAGCTGCCTGTGCCAAGGAAAAGGAGCAAAATAAACCAGCAGCACTGTCCCTGTTCAAGGGTGGGAAAGGCCAGCAGCACCAGCCTGCTCTGGCACTTCCATCTCCTCCAATAGAAGTTACATTTTAGCTACAGTTATTTATATTGTGAGCCTTTAACCACAACTCCCCTCACCTTCACAACCTTTGGTTACTACCAAAATGGAATTGCAGTAAATGAAATTGCTTGAAAGTCAGCCCTATTTTCTGAAGCTGACAAAAAAGCAGCATTTTTTCCAGATATTCTGAACAACTGAAATTCAAACTGGTGACTCAAAACCATGATCACAGCATTCTGAATGATTGCCACAAGTACAGGTAACCACTAGTGATTAGTCATGAAGAATTCCCAGCAGAAAAATTTGTACAAATACCACCTAATACAAAACTTTCTCAGCATTTAACAACCAGGAAACAACGTTAGGAAGGTGGATCTAATTGAAGATAAATATATTTGGCTTTCTTTTTTTAATATTTACATTTATCCATTATCTCTGTTTGTGTCCACTGAAATGCCACAAGTACCAGCAAGGTTCTGTGGAAGTGAGAATGGTCTAACAAATAATGTTTTGTTAACTGGCCTGTTTTATACATACAGTGATTCACTGGTTAAGTAAACAACAGAGTTATTTAGCAAAACATCAATTTATAACAGAGTGCCTAAAACAACCTTTCTGGTCTCCTACAGAAAAACAGTATTGAAGATCTCATATAGAGAAGAAAAACATTAAAAAACATTAAAAAAATAACAAAGAAAGGTATTATATTCACTGCACAAAAATAATTTTTTATTAAGAAGAAATCAATCTTACTAATTATGAAGCATCCAGATCAACTTCCTTAATTTTGAAGCAGTGTTAAGAGTTTAAATCTAACTTTAAAATTCAAAACAATTGCTTTTTCTTATTTAGGAACTTCAGAATATACATCATGCCCAAACGACTGTATTTTCCACCAAACAGCTTATTTCAAATGCTTTCTGATATATTTAACTTCACACCTCTACCAAGCTGCATTTATAACTCCAGCTCTTCTAAAAATACGTGCACCAAAGCTTTCAAAGACTTCCTATACTTTCACTAGCAGTGAAAATTCTTCAGGGCTGTTATGTTTAGAATCTGTAACACGAGTGACTTTGAATCATACGTTTGTTTCTCCTGCTTGACACTATGTTGCTCCATTTCCCATTTGACATGGCATCCCTCAGAGGCTCCACCAGAAAAAAAAAAAAGGGAAATATTTAACAAAAACCCCATTTCACGTCAATTTGTTTCTTTTTCAGTTAACACCCAGCGGTTCCTCCCAGTTCTCCCTTATCACTCCTGACATGCCTCTCGAATAAAAAGGGCAGCCACAGATTGGCTGGAGCTCATGAATTTTATCAGGGTTTTAAACATCACACAGGTGAGCTGCTTTACCGGCACTGCATCACGTGAATGCACAATAGGGCAACAATTCCGACACCTGTCCTCCCTGCAAACCATTTACTGCTGAAAATTCCTGTCCCTCTTTGTCCTTGGACTTGGCCAGCAGTTCCAGAGCCAGGCAGCTTCCAGGGTGCAGCTTGCTGTCGCCTTGGAGCCCTGCAGCTGCGAGCATTCACCATTCAGCTTGTTTATGTTTTCCCTTCGCTAGTTCCTCTTTAAATCCTCCGGGAGGACCCTAAACCGGGCTGAAACAGCGACATCAGCCCCGAGCCACGCACGCCACATCCATCATCCGTGCGGGGCTGCGGATGCGCGATCCCCGAGCACGGGGAAGTAAACACGAGGAGCGGGAGGCAGGGCAGAGCCGGCAGCGGTGTGACAGCCCCGGGAGCTGTGTGACAGCCCCGCCACACCGGGCTGCCAGCGCTGCCCGATTTATCCGCGCACAGCCCAAGGCCGGCCCGAGGGCGGCGGGGAGGGGACGGCACCGGCAGCGGGGACCGGGCCCTGCCGGGGCCGCGGGGAGGAAAGGGAGAGAGCGAAATAAACAGATAAGATAAATAAATAAACGACGGAGCGGCGAGGAGAGCGAATAGAGCGGGGAAGGAGCCCCCCGAACAGCGCGAGTGCCTCAGCGCGGGGTCCGTCATGGAGGTGCCGCCTCACCGCTCGCTGGCGGGGGGCAGCGCGGGGGCCTCCCCCCGCCAACCTCCACCCACACCCACCCTCTCCCGTCCTTCCTCACCCCTCCGCAGGGCCTCGTCGTAGCCGAGGAAGCCGATGCGGGACTCCTTGGCGCCCATGGTGCCGCTCAGTCCATGGCCGCGGCGGCGCCCGCCGGAGCCGCTACCGACGGGGGAGGGGGGGCGGGGCCGCCCGGGGGGGCGGGGGGAGGAGGAGGCGGCGGCCGCGCGCCCGCCCCGCCGCCGCCGCCGCAGCCTCCATCGCGGGGTCACGTGGGGTCCGCGCGCTGCGTCACGTGGGGCGCGGGGAGGACGGGGCGCGGCTCTGATTGGTCAGATCCTCCCCCTCACCCCCCCCACCGCGCTCCCGCCGCCCGCCCGGAGGCGCCGTCGCGCGTCCCCTCAGGGGCGGCTGAGGGGAAGCGGCAGTGCACCGTCGGGGTTCTGCAGAGTTCCGGCCGTGGCTGTGCTTCCTCGGCTCGCGGTTCGCTCCTCGGCCGCAGAGGAAGGAGATGTGACGAGGAAGGACCTGGCTCTGCCGCGGTATAGGCTCTTCGGAAAGTGGTGCTTGCGAAAGGTGGCAGCGTTTCCCGGAGCGTGCACCGGGGAGATGGGAAAGGCTGCGGTGCCATGGGGCCCCCGGCGGAACAGCGCCAGGCTCCTGGAGGAGGGTGAGAGTCGCAGCACCTTCAAAACGCACAAGGAACAGCCCCTCAGTCCTCACAGGGGATCAGCCCTCAGCCCCCTCAAACCTCGCAGGGATCATCCCCTCAAATCTCACAGGAATCATGCCCTCAATGCCCTCGAACACACAAGGAACAGCCCCTCAATCCCCTCGGTCCTCACAGGGGATCAGCCTTCAGACCCCTCAAACCTCACAAGGATCATCCCCTCAATGCCCTCAAATCGCACAGGGAATCAGCTCCTTAACCCCCAAAAAACTCATAGGGGATCAGCCTCTCAAACCTTAGAGAATCAGCTCTCAGCCCCCTCAAACCTCACAGGGATCATCCCCTCAATGCCTTCAAACACACAAGAACAGCCCCTCAATCCCTTCAACCCTCACAGGAAACAGCCCCTCACTCCCCTAAAACCTGGCAGGGGATCAGCCCTCAGCCCCCTCAAACCTCGCAGGGATCATCCCCTCAATGCCCTCAAATCACACAGGGAATCAGCTCCTCAACCCCAAAAAACTCCTAGGGGGGGATCAGCC
>PYHW01010732.1:1520810-1547352 GCA_013186435.1 Turdus rufiventris
CAGAGCACAGCGGGCAGGGACTCGCCACGGTGGCACCACGGGGCACCTTTCCCCTGCAAAGAAAGGGCTGCTTTCTTCTCAGCTCAAAGGCTGCTGCTCACAGGGTCCCCAGCACTGCAGCAGTTTGATTGTTGTGTGCAGAGAAAGCAACACCAAAGCATCAAACACGGACCAGCTCGGGGAGCCTTTTGCCAGCAGCTGATACAGTGGGAAGCGCATCTCAAAACAGCAGGGCAGCAGAGCAAAACAAAAGCCATAGAGCCAGGACTGTTGTGTCATTTGGCACATCCTGGCACTTCCCTTCATTCTGCTTCAGAACTTGCAAGGGAAGGCCAAAGCTTCTTATTTGCTAATTAAGGTTTCACACGATTCAAACATTGAACAAAGGACATCCCCAAACAGAGAAACCTGCCAGCCTTCATGCCCCTGCCAACAGGCTGATGTCTCAGTTCAGTGCTCTCCCAACACAGAGTGAAAGAGCTCTGGACAATGGCATATCCAAATGTGCACATTCACACACACACATTTTTGTGCTGGCATGCACACATTACCTTTGATCGGGTTCCAAAGGTTCCACCTCTCTGTTTTTGTTAAGGACACTCCAGACACCCTACAGACAGGGGTGAAACAGGCATTAAAACAACAGACCTCTAGTTTATGGTGTCAAATGGCTAATAATAGTAATTAAGGACCTTGAAGTCCTTTATCAAGAGGCATTATCTAAGATGGCATCATGCCTGTAATCAGAGTCAATGAAAAACTGTTTGATCAAGCCAAGAAGGCAACTAAAACACTCTGATGAGTTGCCATCTGCTCAAGCCACCCCACCCCTGAATCCAGCAGTGAGCCACTGCAGGACACTGCCAACCAGGTTGTTTTCCTGTCATTTCAGCTGAACCCTCAGTCCCTGTTGATGTGTTCCAGAGGACTCCCAAGCCCAGACATGACAGATCCCTGCTGGACGTGCAGCTCTGACAACATTTTGCCTTGCCACTTTTGTGGATTGATTGTACCCATGCAGCAAGGTAAAGCATTAGGGGTTAAACAGAATTTTGCCCACCATGTTGGGTATTTACATGTGTATTTATTTTATAACACATATGATTAATTGATCCATAAAAGCCTTTGGCACTCACTCAGCCTCTGGGTAAAAGTCCAGCTACTCCTGGAAGAGCTTTTGACCCAGAAATTGTAATAAAATTGAGGCCTGGACTATGGAGTAGACTCTTGAACAGATTCTTAGCAATAGAAGACAAGTTCAGGGTAGATGGAGGTTGCCAAATTGTCACAGTTTGAAAAAGAAAATTGGTACATTCAAGGAAGGAGCAATTTGAAGTTCTTATAAAGCACTTGGACACCACAATGATGGGCAAGAGTTTCTTCACTCATTTCCCTTTCTCTTATCACTTCCCAGCTGTTTCTCCCACTTTCAGGTAGGTTCAATTTATCCTTCTATTTTTATCCACACAGTTCCCTAACAGCCTTGGAGTTGAGATTCTTCTGGCTTTAGTGATGAGGTGCCAGCTGTGCATCCCTGCAAGCTGGTGCACATACGACCTTGAAAATTTCTGGGAAGCCAATCAGGAGATGCTTTTAAACAGTTCCCTATCTCCCAAAGAGCATCTCTCTGTTTTTAGCTTTAGATATATATCACATTCTAACATCCAGAGCATTGTGCAGGCATCACCCAGCCAATGCCAGCCCAAACCCCTCCCAGCCTGTACCCTGTTATTGCCTAAGTAACAGCTCCTCCATTGCACTGGAGCCAGCTCAGGGAGTTCTTTCTGCTTCCTTCTCTGCAGGAATATTAAACCAGAATGAGAATGAAGAGAGCTGTTAATTTTATGTCATGGCAAGGAAAGTGAAGGTCTTCAGATCACACTTTCTCCTCAGTCTTTTAATTGCAAAATTATACTTCAAGATTTGACACAAGTTTCTCACCTCCTTGTTTTCAAGCTACTAGCAAGCAAAACCAGACAAAAATATTTCTTTTTTTTTCCTACTCTGCAGAGCCTGATTTCAGATAGGTGAAATATTGCTAATTAGTAGCATATTCTAACAGAACTTGTGATTTTACAGAGAGCTACGTCAAACTAAACCAGATTAAGGGTCAGAATGTGCCAATCTTTTCATTGTTGTCACTTTGTGATTTACGTCCTCCCTCAGCATGTGCCCTCCCAGGATCCTGGAGCCCTTGGCTAGCACTGCTCAGCTGCTCCACAGTTATTCCTCACACCAGGCCCAACAAGACATTCACAGCACTCTCTTCTCACATTTTCTCCAAACATTAGGTACAACAGCAGAAATAGAAATTGGAGATTTAGAAGCAAGAGACATGGGGGTTTGAGTGGAAACAGATGACTAACAGAATTTTTGCTAAATAAAAACACGAAAAGGGGTAAAAAAAAGATTCCTGAGCAGACATAATACCTTTCTTTTTCTGGATAAGCACTAATCTAGGCTCTGGAACACTCCCACTTCTAGATATGATGCTTAGTAACCTGTTTCTAATTTCAAATTAAATTCTGATGAAAATAATGGGAATACTCCTTAAATAAAACAGAATGTGATTTCCTGTGGTCTTCCTGCAGGTTCCACACATTTTACCTTTGCCGTGAGACTGAGGTTAGTTCCACAATGCTTGACCAGCAGCATGCCATGACCCTTCCCTGTCATCCCTGCAGCCATCCAGTCTCTTTCCTTGTGATTAAACTTCACCTTCCAAGATGGAAATTCCTGCCCTGCACAACAGGACCTGAGCATCTGGAGACCCCACTGGGAGTTACGCAAGCAGTAAATCGTCAAACCCCATTTTTTGTGCAGATTAATGTTCTCCAAGTGACTCCTGCCATAAACTATAAACAGCAGAAAATGCACTTCTTTGCATTCCAGCATGTTGTGGGAGATCATAAAGACACTTAATATATTATTTAAGGCATTTAAGCAGGATAGCACAACTGCTGTAATTAGCAACAGCTCTCCAAATCCCCATATGCCAGACAAAGGCTCACGTTCAGCATTTCCAGGCTGGTAGGAGGGAATCAGAACATCACAGAAGTGAAATCCATGCCCTGCTTTTATTTTCCTCCTGCCAATCTGAGCAGAGCCTACATTTCACTGCAGCTACTCCCCTGCACCAGCATACAGAGACCCAAAGCATGACAAAGAAGACTGCACTTTTTTGGAACTGCTTTAAGAATAACGGGCTACTCAAGGCTTTAAGAAAGAGAAACGAAGCCACATTCTGCAGGCTGGAGGGGAACTTCCTTGCTTCTCCCTTCGAATGAAACCAAAATGCAACAAAAACCAAAACCTGACTTCCCCTAGAAAATCCAAGAGCTGAAGTCAGCGCTCAGTGGGAATTCAGAAGCACTGCAAGCAGCAGGCACCCTTTGTGCAGGCAGGGTCAGGCCCAGGGCAGTGTGATGAGAGGCACAGGGAGAGGAGAGCAGGGTGAGCACGCAAAGGGCAGCAGTGACAGCACAGGGACAAGAGCTGAGCTTCAGCACCCCGTGGAAGCCCAGCACACAGCAGTGCCCAGAAGCCTCATCTCACCATGGAACTGCAGCCAGGGACACTCCTGGGCAAAGAACATCACTGGGGACACACCAAAATCTTCTGAAGGAGCAGGGAGAGGAGATACAGAAGTGAGAGCCTCTGCCACCAAGGGGGCTGTGAAACTGGGGGTGCCATGGCTCAGAGAGGGGAGATGCCATCCCTGCCCCATTCCCCAGGCAACACCAACTGGGAAATGTGTGCCAGGCTCATCATTTTCCAGGCTTTTCTGATTCATTGGGGAGAGGAAGTGACCAAGGCTGGTATCTTCTAGAGAGTTCATATTTCATCATCCAAAAGATTAACAAAGAAATTCAAATTATTTTCAAAACAAAGAGATATAAAATCAAATCTGTAACTAGTTGTGTAAGTAGCACCTAGGGGATGGGCTCATTAACATCTCATTAATAATGCCTATTTTAATTTGCATAAACCCCTAAAAACTTATGAAGCACAATAAAAATAAAAGCCTTTATTATCCTGTTTCTCACAGGCTGTAAGTTGAAGAAGTGTGGAGGAAGCTGATAATGCTCTTTCAGTTCCTGAGGACTTCAAGCAGCTATAAATATTACAGGACTTTAACAAACACCAAACAGCTCACAAACAGCTGGCTGAGAAGCTGAAGACAAACATCTACAGAAGTGTTGAAGCATAAAATGGTGCAGGAGCACCTGAAAATACAATTACTGAGAGGAGCACCAGAGGTTGGTCACTGGTACCTTTGGGCACCCTGGAGGGTTTGGCTGCCTGTGTCTCCAGTCTGGGAACACTTGGGACACACCTGATTTTGCCAGAGGTGGATAAAATAGATGCAGATGTGTTTATGGTTTCCCCACACCACTGGTCACCAATCACACTTGTGTTTAAACCACATTAATTGCAAACAAGTGGTTAAATGAGCAACTCCCTACAGGTACCAGAAAGGAACTCCTCTGGCAGTTCAGGTGGCTCCAGTGATGCCACACAGAAACAAAAACTGCTCCAAATTCTCTTTCAGATCCCTTCCCCTGACACAAGCTTTGTTAACTGGAGCCAGTAGGAGCCCACCTTCAGGGAGAAGATCATCTTCATCACCCTTAAGCACCAGGAAAGGAATTACCAGGTGGAACTGGCCAAGCTTCCACCCCTACAATCCAAGCAGTTGCTGAGTATCATTAATCATTCCATCAAATGGAGCATTCACCACCTTCCTGGTAAGAACAGGTTGCTGCAAAACATTTCTCATTACAATTCCTATTTAGCATGACACTGCAATACATCTGACAACAGTGCTTGGGGTTGGTGTTTAACTAAACCACACGTACAGGCAGTTGGTTTAAGTACAATGCAGAATACCTGTACATTTATCTGTGTTCATCAGCTCTCCTTCCTGTGACCTATCAGTACATAAATACCATATCAGATGCCTGCATTTATTATATACACCAGATTCATCACATTACACGTGGTAATCATGTTAAATCTGCCCAAAGCAGCAATAACAACCAGCAGCAGACACAGAACATCTTCACAACTGCTTCCTTTTTGGCTCCATGCCTACTCTGCACTGCAAGAGCTGCTGCACCAGAGGAGTTGGTTAATGTTTGCACTTGCACAGCTCCTGAAAGATGAAGGCACTCAAATAGAGAAATTAATATTCACAGGAGAGCTGTCAGGGGAAAAGCAAGAGTTTTCCCTAAGGTGCACTGTTTCAGTACAGTGTGTTTGACTGGCACTTGGGCTCCTTTCCTTCACAGGGAGAAACATAATCTGTTTGTACTCTGATTTTCCCCATCCAATTAGAACAGCCTTTCAAAGCATTCCTGTTGTAGGCAGGCAGGATAATCTGATAGATTTCCAGAGATGTGGTCTGTCTTATGCCACCTTCCAGCAGGAGAGGCATCCAAGGAGAAAGCACCAAAAGAGGGGGAAGGACACAGCCACAGGCTTCTCTTGTGCCAGATCTCTCAGGAGTGAACCAGGTTGATGGACAACTTCTAAATACAGCAAGTCCTCAGATGAAGGCTGGCCAGAGAATCCATCTGTGCCTCCCACTTGCACATCCCTGGCTTTGGCTGAGCTCCGAGTGCAGCCAACACTGAGAGGGAGAACAAAGACTTGGATTTGCAAGGGGGCTCAAGGCCCTCTCAATCCTCTGCAAAGCAAAGTGTACACATGATAAGCCAGGAGAGCCATGCCATGCTGCAGTCACATGCCATGTGGAAGCTGTAATCTCACAAGGACACAGATACGGCCATGCAAATATGAGTTATGCCTGTGCTAATAACCAGCTCATGTCCCTGGAGCTCCCAAATGGTTTTAATCTGGCTGCTAATGCAGGTGAAAGCTTGTGCTGGAAAAGCTTCATTTCTCCTGGCTCTGATCAGCCAGGAACTTGCTACCCTTTGGCACCTTGCCTGGAGAGGTGAGGACATGAGCTGGTTTCTCCTTGGTTTCAGCCTTTGCAGGTGAGGAGAGGAGCTGCCTGGCACAGTGGGGACAGTGACACGACTGCAGGCAGCAGGCACAACCAGAGGGCAGCTGGGAACAGGCATTGAGAAACCAGCTGTATTTTCAACAACCTCTTCAAGCAAACCACTTCTAACAGAGTCCTCATAACAACCAGGCTGAGGCAGCAGCAGCTATCGCCTCTGCTTCCCTCTGCAGAGCTTATCTTGTGTAAAGTAACACCTAACACTGTAAATCCTAGCGTGGGTTAAACAACTGAAAGGTACCTCAGACGGTCCAAGCAAACCTCACTGCAAAGTTAGCAAGAAATTGTCCTTGGATCTGCTCAGCAGCTGCCTGTGAAAGGCTCCTGCATCCAGAGCTGACAGCAAAATTCAGACAAGGGGCAGGAAAAAAAGCAGACACAGGAGGGAAAATGCCACAGACATCTTAAGGGGAGGGCTTGTCTTAATGGATTTTTGTCATTGAATTCAGCCATGGGTAAAAGCCAAACTTCCTTAGGACAGCCTGAGCACAAGGACCTGCCTCTGTTTGAAGAGCCACCCACAGGTGCCTTCCCAAGGTGATGGCTGCTCTGGGCATTTGGCTCAGCAGGAGCTCAGCACCACCATCTGCATGAGGAATTCCTGAGCAAGATCACCCCAGCTCCTGCCAAGAGCAGCACTAGGCCCTCAGCACAGAGACCCCAGAGACAGAGAGGGGCCTTTGTGCAGCCTGGGGTGACTGTGGGTGCCAGAAGGGACCTGGCACAGGAGCACAGCTGAGTCACAGCCGCAGCAATTGCACCAATTGTCCCAGGACACAACAATTGCACTTGTCTGACTGCTCAGGCCATGACGGCTGCACAGTGCAGTTCTCTTTGTGAGAGCCAATTTCCAAAACAAAATCCCTTTAACTCCAAGCCTTTTCAGGCTTCTCCCTGGCAAGGGCAGTTCACTGAGAGATGTCATACAGGAGAGAGAAATGTCACTGCTGTTGGCTTTCACCACCACCTGTGAAGGAGGTAACCCTGAATTCCCATTACACTGGGATGGGAACTGAGGTCTCAGCTCCAGCCAGCTCCCTAAGGACACCCAGGGTGCAGCCCAAGGTCCCTGTTCCCATCAGAATAAAAACACTGCAAAGGGTCTGTCAGTGGTTACACTCCCAAACCACACCTGGGGAGCAGAATGAGGAGGAGGATGAGGTTTGTACTCAGGTGCACAATTCACATCTTGCCTTCTGCTTTTTGCCTCCCTTTTCTCAGGATGGACACAACTGCACAATCTGTAAAAGCACATCAAGAACAAGCAAATGGATAAGTGCCTGGTGAAAAAATGGGAAGTTTGATCCCCAAAAGGTGTTCCTGCTGTACTGATTTAGGGGATGACCATACCCTGCAGCATCCATGTCCAAGGAGAAGGCTGTTCCTGAGAAATCTGTTTATCAGCAGTACTTTCCCTGCTGCTCTGGGTAGCTGAGTGCTGTTTAGTCTTTGGAGCTGTTTGCTCATCCCATGCTTGCAGTCATGCTTTACAGATCCAGTATAACCCATAGCTTTATCTGATTCTACAGGAATTAAACTTTGAAACAGGCCACAAGTTCAGGTGCAGCCTGGGTTTGCTAGCAGTGATCTTTGTGCCTGAGCATCACCTGTGCAAGGGAAGCAAAGTGCATCAAGTTCCCTGAGAACGCCAACTCCAAAGGGTTAACTCAGAGCCAACCATAAACATATCTCCTGAGCAAGGGCTGGGTGCACCAGGAAGTTCAAAGGTCCACAAGAAACATGGACTTCAGGGAGTTAATTAAAAAATAATTAGGACCAGATTAAAAAAAAAAAAGTCAACTATGAAATTGTTATGGGGAAATCAGAAAAGAGGGACAGCTTTGCTGGGGTACTGGGACATTCATTTGCCTGCTTCACTTTAGAAAAGTGCTGTGGTCTTTTGAGAGCTGAAGTGTGAGGCCACAGGTAAACAGCTCTCTCCTCCAGGTGAGAGAAAGGAGAACCCAGTCAGCTTTTGCTTTTAGCTCCTGGGAAACAAAACCATTTGCTTCTTTTTAAGGCCCCAAGAAGATATTCCACCCAGGAGGGAATCAAACCTGCTGTAAAGAAAAACCCAAAACTGAATTCCTGCTGCTAGCAGAGACACCCGAGATGAAGAGAGAGGCACTAAAAGAGCAGCTGGCAGGAGCTCCTGCTCCCTCAAACTCCTGAGGGCTGCACAGGGGAAATTCAGCTCCACTTCCAGCACAGCCCTTCCCACAGGCCTGGGACACCACTCCAGCTAAGGACAAACCCCACTGCCCCATCGAATACTTACTAAAAAGGAAAAAAGTCCCCCAAATACCCTCCCACATCCTTTTGCTCCCTAAAAAACGACCACAAAAAAAAAACCAAAAAAACCCAAAAAAACCAGCTCCACATCTTCCCGTCCAAAGAGGGAGAAAAGCCAGGAGGGTGTGGGGACACCGGGGATGCTGAGGAGCTCCAGCCAGGCTGGGCCGGGCCATCGGGAGAGGTGACAAACCCCGCCTTATGCAACGAGTGACAAATGCCTTTTGTTATGCAAGACAAGTGGGAGAAAAATCAGCATTTTGCTGCTCGCTGCTCGAGCACAAACAACAGGCTGCGGCTCCGGGGGGCAGAAATAGATGCCTTGGAAACGCCTCCTGATTCGGATGAGTCAACAGAAAAATACAGAATCAATATTTAATTTTAAGGGATCGAGGTTGTCAGCACGGTAATTTGATAATTTTGGGGGTTTTGTTAGGACAGAGGCCAGTGGGCAGCCATCCACCAGCCTTGCTCATCAGTCATTTAAAAGGAGAGAGCTACATCCCCTTTGCTCAGCATTTGTGGTTCTAGGCTTTTTTAAATTAGAAATTTAAATTGGTATTGATATAATTTCATAATAAAACTAATAAACCAAAAAGCCACACACATCTGAATTTAAGCAGCGGTGCCAACTCTGTTTTCACACTCGGTGAAAATCCCAGCTCCAATTCTCAGCCTCGAGCTAGAACAGAGAATCCTCTGCCCTCTCCTGGCTCCTGAAAGCTGCAGCAATCAGCCTCGCGTCTCGTTCCGAGGAAGAAATGAGGCTCCGGGGATCTCTGAGACCCTGAATGCTTGCTTTAAAAAATAAAACACCCGAGCAGCGTGACCTGTGGGATCAGGAAGGTTCTTCTTCCCCAGAGATTGCCCAAGGGATGCGCAGCTCCCGGTGCCACACGGCGACAGTGACATCCAGTGGCAGCGCACACCCACCCGCACCGAGCGGCTCCGCACGGCCGCAAATGCCGATTCCCTGAGCCGGGAAAGGGCTGGGTGACACCAGGGAGCAGGGACAGCACGGACACACCGGTCCCCCTGCAGGGACAAACAGCACACGCGAGGACTGGCCCCGTTTGTCACCCCTCAGCTCATCGCTGCTGCCACCCCACAGGGCCGAGGTTAGGCAAGAGTTACTGCCCAAGCATGAGTCAACCTGCGGTGTTCGCTCACATAAACACCTCCAAAAGTGGCTTTATGTTTCTTTTCTTTCCTTCAAGCGGTTCTGCTGTCCTTCAGAAAAACCCTGAGCCAGTTCCAGAACTTACAGGGAAGACTCAGTTGTACCTTCAGGAACAGCCAGGTCAAAGAGACTGTCAAGACTGTCACCTCCAACACCCGCAGGGTCACCGGCCAGCAGTGACAGGTGAGGCTCTCACACAGCCACTGCCACAGCAGAAGGAACATTTTCCTGCTCAGAGAGAGGTGAGGCACTCACACAGCCACTGCCACAGAGCAGGAGGAACATTCTCCTGCTCAGGGACAGGTGAGGCACTCACACAGCCACTGCCACAGAGCAGGAGGAACATTTTCCTGCTCAGAGACAGGTGAGGCCCTCACACAGCCACTGTCACAGCAGAAGGAACATTTTCCTGCTCAGAGACAGGTGAGGCACTCACACAGCCACTGCTGTGCTGCTCTCTGAGCAGAGAGAGCATTTTCCTGCTCACACGGAGCCTTCACACCTGGAATTTTTACAGAAGGATGAACAGGTGAAGATGTGATGAGGGCTGGAGGAGCTGGGCAGGTTGAGCTGCTGTCCCAGACATGGGAACAAGGAAAAAAGCAGCTGGAGAAGCTCCTCCAGCCAGGGAGGGAGGGAGGAATGAGCCATCCTTTGTTGTCAGCAGCTGGTAATGAGGGTGGCCCTACCTTGCAATCTGGATGCTCCAACATAGTTGTGGTTTGCTCTGGGCCCACCCCAGCCCAGCCACACGTTCGTCTTCCCCAGCAAAAATGCAGCCCGACCTGTGGCTGGGGTGTTTGTGCCTCCCGGTCCCTGCACACCCCAAAGGGGGAATGAGCCAAGAACAGGAGAGGCAAAGTGCTGACAGCACCGGCTCTGCCACAAACAGGTGCCACAGGCTGCCCGGGAAGGAGGATTTGTCCCACATCAACCTATTTTCAAGCTGCTAAAACACAGCCACATGTCCTGTGGGAGGTCTCAGGCACTCAGAACAGGCTCGTTTCTCATCTCTCATCTCTTTATCTCTGAAATGTCCAATCTGGTCTGTAACAGCCCAGAGGGAGCGCTTCAATTGGTCAACTAAAAGCCAAAAAACCCAAGAGCTGCCAGACGTGATCCGGGAGGCTGAGCAGGAGTCCCTCAGAGCCCTGCCGGCTGCTCCAGGGGATCCTGGAGCTGGGGGAAACACCAGCCAGCCAATTCCTACCGAGACAAAGGCACCGGAGACACAAAACGTGTGAAACGCCCCAAATCAGTGCAGTGAAATGCAAGGAACATCCCGAGGGGCTGGGAATGCTCCCTGCCCGCAGCCTGCAGCTCCTGCTGCTGCCGTGTGTTCCTCGTGCCAAGGGGTCTGTGGGATGCAGCCACACAGAAACCAGCCAGACAAACCCCTGGGCTCACCAGGATCACTTCTGCCTTCCAGTTACTTTAAGGGGGTTTTAAGGTTCCCAGACACCATCAGAAAGGGCAATGGAACCTGATCCTCACCTGAACAAAAGCAGCAAATCCAGGCTGTCTCCATGGTTTCCCAGAACCACAAAGTCCTGCAATATTTGCAGTGTCATAGCAACGAGCTCCAGCCCAGCCAAATGAAAATTCTGTTATTTAAAACCATGGGATCTTATTTATGATGATCCTGGAGATCCCTAAGATTTGTGCATCAATACCAAGACTGGATTAAGGCTCTGGAAGTATCAGACCTACCTTCAGTACATCATTCTTCCTTCCAAAGTCATGGAAAAGCAGCTTTTGGAGGAAGCAGCAGCTGCTCCTTTCCTTGCTGGGACACAAACTCCTCTTCCAGGGAGTTGGCAGGGCTGGATCACCACTGGGCTCCATGATCCCAAAGGTTTTTCCCAACCTGAATGGTTCTGGGATCCTGAATGACTGTGGCTGGGCTTTAATTTACATTTAATTCATGGTTCAATCCAAGCTTTAAGGAAACATCAGAAATATCAATATTTTGGCCCAGAAATCTTTGTCTGACCACCAAAAACCCCAAAGATCCTTCACTCCCACGTGCTGGAATGACATAACTTGGTGGGGGCTCAGTTAATGCCTTCAGCTCTGAACCCAAGCAAGAAAAAACCCTCCTAGACCCCTCTGGGGAACCATTCTTAGAATCAGACTTCTTTTTTAAATGTGGATCCTGTCCCCAAACTTGGGCAGGGGCTGTGCTGGCCCTGGACACAGCCCTGTCCTTGGGAGGAGGTTGTGTCTCACCCTCCCAGGGCAGCAGAGCAGACACCTGTGTGCTGCAGACCTGGATATTTTCTCTGGATAACAGTAATTCCTGCAGCTGAAGGTGAACCCAATGTAGGAGTGCCTGTGGTTGCTTTAGGAAAATGCTGTCTGCCCTCAAAGTGTCACACTGGTTTAAGAGGGAACTGAACAAGACTAAAGGCTGCTCAGGACTTGGGTTATCCCACAATTTTTCCAGTAGGACTTGAGGTGACTTAGAAGTGACAGGAAAGCTCTCAAGGAAAACTGAGCTCTGCCAGAAATAACCTAGGTTTCCTGACCAAAGAGGAAAGATTTCAGCTCCAAGTGAAATCCTCAGTGCTCCAAGTAGGATCAGAAAACCTCTGGAATAAAACTGGATGCAATGTTACAGGGATTGCCTTTCCTGCTGCTGCATTTTAGATGGCAGAGGCAGCTGGACCTGCTCTCCCCAAAAACCAGCACAACAGCCTCGTTCATACCTCGGTTTTCCCCTCAGCTGGACAGGAGTTTCAGGGTTGCTGCTGATAATTCTTCCTTCACACCAGCAAACAGAATTATTCTGGAGTCTCCTGTTGTTGGCTTGCTCTTGGCAGACTGGATCCAGCACACCCCAAGTGTCATTTCCCTGAGGAAAAGGGAAGAATTGAGAAAGCTGCAGGAGCACTCACAGACACCAGGGTTACCCATTTCCATTCATGCAGGAGCACAGCTGGCACTGCCACAGCCCCAGGGACTCTGGGGTCACCCTCAGGAGCCTGACCTGGGCTCTCAGAGTGTTCGAGGGCATTTTGCCTTTAAAAATGGAAATCTCAGCCCTGTGAGGAAAGGGAGGCTCTGCCTGAGCTCCACACACAGCTGGGGAGCTGCAGGTCACTCAGATGACACAAACCTGATGGTTTAAAAATAAAAACCCCAGAAATGCTGATTTTAACCCACTCTGTGCTCACGCAGCCACACAGGATGCTTTGGTGCTGCAGGACAGAATTTGGGGGGGAACAAAAGCCCAAGCAGGGAAGGAATCAGAAGGATCTGGGAGGGTTCACCACGAGCTCCCCCTCCCTCTGTCCCCATTGCAGGAACCAACAGAAACCCCATCCACACCCAGGCAGGGATTTCCCCCTCTCCTGGCAAGGACAGGCTGTGGGGAGGTGTAACCAATTCACTGCAGATACTCCAGGCTGCGGGAACACTCTATTTATTAGGTCAATATCTCATTTGAGCAATACAGTTACAGAATATCACAATGCTGGTTACAAACATAGGATGGCTCCGCGGGCACCAGGGGACGAGTGGGGTAGGAAACTTTGCTGACACACAGGGAGGGGGGGCTGCAAGGTCGAGTCATGAGCAAGATACTTTTATATAAATGAACGTGGCACTACAGGTGGAGATTCTGGTTTAGAGGTGGGTTTGTGTAAGTTCAATTTATACAGTTATACAGTTCAAGCAACATCTTTTTTTTTAAATTTTTAATGCTATTAAATTAAAATCCCCTGTAGTTCAATAAAGTATAAAAATAGTACTGAACCCGGTAATATTCAATAAAATGTAGAATTCATTCACATCATTAAGTAGTAAAGAAATTGTAAAGTTGTAGTTACCATGGCAACATTGCTTCCCAGAAAGGAATATACAGAAAAGAAAAGTTACACATATGGTACCTGCGACGAGTATTTAGCGATCCAACACTGAACTTGTGCACCACAAACCAAGTTTCTAAATATCTCTATATATTTATATAGTATATATCTTTTTCATCTTAAAATTTACTTTTGAAAAGAAAAAAAAAAAAATGTGCACTTCAACAAACTCACTAAGGCCACTCATGCTATAGATACCGAGGATTGCAAGGAGTAGTGGAATCCAGACCCCAGAGCACACACCCGACACCACCCAGGGACACCTGTGTCACTGCCAAAACGTTCCTGAGATTTAGGGACAAAAGCATTCCCAGTGCTGCCAATTCTTTGTATTGGAGTTTATTTCTAGATCAAGGGAATTTCCCCCACTTCTCCCCGAAGCCCTTCCAGGGCCCAGCTGCACAAGGGCCCCAGGGCAGGAGCATCAAACACACCCCACAAATCAGAGGCAGCTTTGAACTGACACTGGCCAGGAATTCTCTTACAGGGAACGAGGACTTGCAGATAAAATCAAGTTCTGCAGAGGCAGAAGGAAGGAGCTGCTGAAAGCTTGGTAGCAGCAGCTCCTGCCCTGCCAGCGAGTCCAGCACACCCACAGCACCTTTGCCAACACCTTGAGGCTCGGTGAGTTCTCCTTCTGTGCTCCCCACGCTTAGGGCTGAGAAGGAATGAACTTCAATGTGCATTTTGTACCATGAGGAGCAGCAGTGGCACCTCGAGCAAACCCTCCCTCACTGACCCAACCAACCTCACACTGAGTTCAACACCGAGGGTTTAACTTCACCAAGAGTGAAAATGATTGACCTTAAGGTGACACCCATGCTCACCACTCCTACCCCGTGACTCTAGGGCGATTCCTTTACTCACCTTCATGGAAAAGATGCATTTCACAGGATTTCCACTCCCAGGTCTGCCCTTTCACTGCCAGCACCACACAGACCCTGCGTGGGTGCATTGTGCGTCTAGAAATGCCAATCACTCCTTCCTGCATCGATGTTCCACCGTGCCAGGCCCCCAGCCCAGCTGTGCATGGAAAACCTGCCCTGGGCTATGGCAGGGGGGAGAGAGGAGCCCCAGGGCACTGCAGAGCCCCAGGGAGGAGAGCAGAGAGAACCGCAGCTCTCAGCTCTGCCCAGGGCTGCAGTCACGCCACAACAGCCACCCCAACGAGTCCTTTACCTGCCTCTGGCACCATCCCAGCAGCTTCCCACTCCTCAAAAGCATCAAACAAACCGTAAGAGCAGAGAGAACAACAGAAACAGCAGCAGCACAACATCCCAGACAGGTCCCGGGTGCCAACACAGAACCTGCCAACAGCTCCATCGGGGAGACACAGAACCAAACACCCCCACGGGGTCAGTCCTGTGCTGTCCCAGCCACCAATGCAGGTCCTGAGCCGGGGCAGCAGGGCTGGCCCTGCAGCTGCAGCATCATCCTGCCGACCCCCACGCTGCAGCAGTGTCAGCAGTCAGCCACAGCCACGCTCCTGCTGCAGAGGGGATTTGCTCCTGCAGGAGCAGCTCAGCCCCAGCCAGGATTCCCTGCAGGCACGGCAGGAACACGCTGGAGCCCTCAGGGATCACAAGAGCCCTTGGCCACGTTCCTCTAGCAAAGGGATTCCAGGAGCTTTAGGACCTTCCTCCCTCCCAGCCCAGCCAAGGCACAGAGCTGAAGCAGCTCTGGGAAAGGACAAAGAGGAGCAGCCACCAGAGCTGAGACTGAAGCCACCAACAAACCAACTGCAGGGACACGTTTGGTTGTGGCTGAGCAGGGACAGGAGCAGGGCTGGAACAAGAGCAGGGCCCTGAGTGCTGTCAGGCAAACTCAGCCCAAACAACCTCAGAGCCACCAGCTGCAGCCCCAGGCCTGGAACACAGAGTGCAGAAATGATCTCCAGCCCATGGCAGGGTAAATCCACACAGCCAGCTGGGAGCTTGAACACTTCTGCAGAACAGAATCACTCAGGCTCTTCAGGACAGCTCTCAGCCACCCAAGCCTGCCCAAGTTCTGATATGGTTACATACTTTGTTTAACTTTAAATAACTTGTAATAGGCCTTAAGAACTCCTAAGAACTTTATAACTTGTCAGTGCCATAAGCATTCAGGAAGAAGGTTTTGCCTTGTATAGCTGAATTTGTCTGTAGCTCCTACACAGTCATAAACAAAAACTGCTATAAATAAATCACATTTTAAATCCACACAACTGAGTTGGATTTTCACTGAGCAGCTGTTGCAGACACACTGCAGTTAAGTCCTAATACCACAGGGGGTTTTATGCAAATAACTTCTTTTTGCCTCAGTGAAGATAGTCTAAGTATGCAATCATTTATCTGCATTCACTAATTATGTTACATTGCATTTTAAAGTTGGTATTACTCAAAAAAAGAAAAACAAAAAAAGAAAAACACTTGAAGGCACCAGAATATGAACTATTGGCCTGTAAAATTTCACTTCTAAGAAGAGCCATTAAGCTCCAAGTCACGCCCAAAACCTCTACGTCTTCCCTGAAGATCATCCAGCACCTTTCCCTGCCACAAACCCCATAAACCAACAACAAACCCAACAGAGCAGCCAGCCCCAGTGCTGTGGGAAGAGCCAGCGAGCCCTGGCTGTGACTGGCCAAGGTACAAACCCTGAAAGGAGGGGCAGAGAAACCCCCAAAGGACAGAACCCACAGAATCCCAGCCCCAGGGCACTGCTGGTGCCACTGGCAGAGCTGAGCTAACAGCAGCGAGTCACTTCTAGTTTGTGTCACACAGCCTTTCAAACATTGCCCGACATCAGGAATAAAAAAAACCCCAAACAACACCCAAACCCACACAAGCCCCCAACAGAAGAATTAAGACAAGCTAGTGAGAGAGGCATTCTCAGAGGGGCTGTACAGCTGAGCTCTGCTCCAGAAATTAATGTAAGGAATCGTTTCTGGTTTGTACTCTTGTTTAATGTAGAAATGAAGCATCACAAAAAAAAAACCAAAAAACCCAAAAAAAAACAAAACAAAAAAAAAACCCTGTTGTGCTTTTTGGCATTTTCCACTGACCCCTGCAAACTGTACAGTAAGTTGTGTTCTCCAGAAACAGAAAATGAACTGGATTATGATACAAAACTCTTCACTGGTATAAACAAGGTACAGCCTCCATTAGCAGAGAAAGAGCCCACGGGACAGGAAAGGAGGAGTGGCTGCAGCAGAGTGGAGCTTGTGGAGCTGTGGCACTGCCAGGAATCTCTGCAGAAGCTCACTGGGTACAGACAAACCATCAATTCACTTCCTAGCTCTGGATCTATCACATGGATATCATTTGCACTGATCAGACACCTAAATGAGAGCGTTCTACTGTCAAAGTGAATGCAGGGGCAGAAATATTAAATGAAAGCCACTGGTCCAAAAGCGGTTTCTAGCAGGCTGGTCCACTGTGGTGTCCTGGTCCTGCTCAGGGAGCTCTGCTGGAGGACACTGGTGCTGGTCTAGGGGATCTGTACTGGTCCAGTTCAGGGCATCCAAACAGCACAGGTGGCACTCATGAGCTGATGGTGCTCTCCAGAGTGGGTCTTTGCCACTTCTCTTGGTAAGGCAGCAGCCAAGGCCAGCACATCCTCCCTCTGCTGGCTCTTTACCATGAACTTTGCTACAGTGATAGAGCAGCAAGACCTTTCTCCTACAGCTCCTCAGAGTACAGCTTTTGTTCTCTCTGGGAATCAGCAGAAAGCTCTCTTCCATCCATAATAAGAATGCAACTCTTTTGAACTCAAACAGTTTTATTTAATGCTTTCTTGCAGACTTTCTGCAAAGTAGCTTCTTTTGAAAGAAGAGAGAAAGAAGGGGGTTTTGTTTGGGAATACCAAGTTAAAAATGTGAGCCGAACTAAACATGCCATACACATGCTGAGAGGAATTTAACACACATTCATCCGTATGGGCACTCTTCAGTAGACTGGACCAGTGTTTCAACGCAAATTCCAGCCCCCAGAGAACTACATGGTTTAGATTTCACAGTATGACTTTTCCCCCTGTAACCTGGGGGAAAAAACCTTAACTGGTTAATTGACCAAGTTCTTAGCTGCTCTGTCCATCGAGGTTCTGAGACATCAGAAAAGACTGGACCACTTCTTCCGTGGACTGGGGGCTGGTGCTGACGTCCTCCAGCGCATCCGTGACCGAGAACTGCCGGTCCCGCAACCGGTTCCAATTGGCCAAAATGTTGTGGTACTCAAACACCTTCTCATAATTGCCAATGGAATTGTACAGTTTAATGAGACCTCTGTAATCATATTCAAGTCCACTGTATCCTTCACCAAAAAGCTTCTTTCCTAAAGAAACCCAAGAGAAAAAACAAATTGAGAGAGAAAATATCCAAGGGCTGCACCTGAGTTCTCAGGTTATTTTTACCTATAAAATTTGCCTGTATTCTCCACTTATGTTCTAGCCACAGAATGTTGTCTAGAGACTAAGCCAAATTATTTTCTAAAAACCTGATGTTTCCTGCAGTCACTCACCAATTGCTATGGATCTCAGATAAAGCTTTTCAGCATTTTCATACTGGTTCATGTCATAGTTGTAGAGGGAGGCGAGATGGCCCACGGAGAGGGCAACTTCGTAATCCTCCTGCCCTAGGAGCTGCTCCTTGATCTGGATGGCCTTGATGTGCATTTCCTCTGCTTCCTGCCAGGGCCAGATTCACACAGGTCAGTCACACACCACTCACCACCCCAGAAAAACAGGGCAAAGTCAGTGTAAAGAAACTTAACTATGGAGCAGCTCAAACAGTCACATTTTGTAACAAGCAAAAAGCAACAAAGCCAAACATAAACCAAGCTCCCCAAATCCTTAAGTATCAGCAGATTCTCTGCAGATACAGATTGTGTCACCCTCTAAGGATATCATCCATCTCCATGGATTCTTTTTGCACAAAGCTTTTGGGGTAAATGATGAAGCACAAATTTTCCAGGCACAGCACAGCCAATTGAACTCGGGGATTGTGGACATTGAAACCCCTCATGACAGATTTCAGGAGTGAATTCCTACCTTGAACTTCCTCATGGACTGATACAGTCTGCCCAGGTTGCCGTAGTGTTTGGCTGTCTGCACGTTGAACTCCCCAAAGGCTTTTTTAGCCAACTGAAGCGAGGAGAGGTGCAGGTCATGAGCCTCCTGGAGCAGCCTCTGCTCTGTCTCCTTGTTGTGACAGTCTATGGCAATCTCCTCCAGGATAAGTGCTGGGGGCAGGAGACAGGAGCTGTTACTGTGCCCACACCCAGGGACCCCAGACACGTGGGGACACAGCTCACCAGGCTTGGTGTCTGTCACAAACTGCTCCCACACTGCTGGGTCAAGCTCCCAACACTTCTCAGATTCTATAATTTCATCCCCCCACTCAAACTCATCTGGCTAAGATTTTTTTTTGTATTTTACAAGTGTAAACACCAAGGGCTACAAACACCTCCATCAAAAAAAAAACAAACAACCAGATGAACACATCCAAATTATACAAACAACAAAAAGAACTACCTTTAACTCTCTTTGAAGAGGCCAAAAGGAGATGGTCTTCTGGGAGAATGTGAGTGATAATGCCAATAGCACGTTCAGCATGGAATCTGATAGAGTGGAAATAAAAAAATTCGGGATGTGTTTATGTACACCAGCAGTCAACTGATAACATTAGAAATATGAATGCAATGAACATTTCTCCTCATTACAGCACTGTGTGTTGTACTCACAGTGCATTGTCAAATTTCCCAGAGCTGTACTGGTGAACATATGAGGAATAAGCCAAGTCTTCATGAGCTGTAGCTACGTGGATGTTTTTACCTCCAAATACTGACTGCCGGATATCGAGCGCTGTCTGCAAGGGTTCCAAAAACACAATTTCATCAGCTGACACGGGAAAAAAAACCCAGGATCATCTCTAGGATCAATCTACTGGCTCTGAAATTCTCTACATATTTGAGACACTAATTATATAAAAGATACAAGTCGGAGGAAGACAAGAAAGCAAAACCTCATAGCTGGCGGTGTTCAGGGTTTTTTTTAAACCTCATGATTGCAGTAATTAAATCAACTATTCTCCATCTCCATGAATTAACTACAACATCTGAGAGATGAAAAACATCAAGAGAAACAAGTCCTGCTGCCTACCTGATAGATGGCAACAGATTGGCAGATATTGTCTACGTTGAGCAAGTAAAATCCGTAGTCTAGTAGTGTGTCAGAGTATTTGGGGTGCTTGGCTCCAAAGTGTTCCCTGCACAAACACACTCCTGTTATAAACTGGGGCAGGCTGAGGATCATTTCTGAAGGCTTTTTTCTGGAATGGCCCTTACCTGGCAAGGTACACAGCATGCTTGATGAGCTGCTCAGCCTTCTTGAACTCCCGTTTCACCACACAGGCCTGGGCAGGAAGGGAAGCAGGTGAGCACTCCCAGCTCCACACACTTACTGTGGTTTTTAATTCTAAAATAGCATTGTGCTCATTAAAGGACTTATTGATCATTTAAGAAAAGAAGCACAGCATTACTAAATTTCTTATTTTATGCTGAGGGGATTGTGCTGTACCCAGAACAGATCCAAGAGGGATCAGAGCCCTTGCAGGGAAGGGTGACATTGGCACAATGGTCACTTGTGCAGCTCTGAGTTTCAAAAAGACAAATGGAAACAACCCCCCCCATACACCCATTCTGAGACAAACACAAACAATAACCCTGAGGAGGGTTGTCTCCCCTGAGGAGGATTCTGGAGGAAAGAACCTCTCTTCAGCCATTCTGGGCAACAGTTTAGCACCCAGAGCAACGGGGACATTTTAGAGTCACCTTTGATGCTTGTCGTAGCACATCCACCACAACTTTTACAGGCAGCCCAACTGTGATCTCCTTCATGGCTTCTATGCACCACTTATAGGCCTGTGGGACAGAGAGGCACCAACACAATGAAGCTGGAACTTCACAACATTGTAACATCAAGAAAAAAATATTACCTGCCTCTGAAAAGCTGGTCATTTACATGCCAAAATGTAAAATATACAATTTGATTGCTCATTGTAATGAATTGTCTAGTTATGTCTTAAAAGACAGACTTAAAAAGCACTTTTAAGGTTAATAGTGAATATGTAAGTATTCTATATTAATCTAAGGTTTGTAATATTGCAATGACTTTTACAGACAGAACAGGTATTTTATAATCTTTCAGAAATCCTCACAATTCCATTGTGCAGAACAACACTCTGCCAGTGAGCTCAGGAATTAAAGGAAAATCAGTTTATGGAGCAGTTACACTTCAGACAGAGTTTTCCAAACCAGGTGCAAAGACTGTTCTGCTATTCATTTTCAATTATTAAAATAAGCTTTTATAAAATTTCATATGGGCAAAGTTACACACATCATGTTGGTCCAAGTGACTACACAGAACAGCACATGGAAACAAGAGCAGATAAATGAATCACTGCTCTGGCAGTGCCCCAGGAGAGCAGAGCAGGGCTGAGGAGGCACATCCAGGAGGTGCCAGGGCCAGGAGAGCCCCCAGCCTCACTCACCTCGTCGTAGTGGCTCTTGGCAAAGAGCAGGGCACAGAGCTCCCCGTAGAGCGCTGCCTTGTTGGCCTGCTGCCCGTGCTTGGCCAGCTTGTCCATGTAGGACTGGGCCAGCTTGAAGGTCTCCTCTCCCAGGTGGTACTTGCAGTTCCCATTCCGAACGTGCAGCAACCTTGGGGGATGCAGAGAGAGCTGCTGAGGGAGCTGCAGAAGCCTCTGCCTGCAGCAGCACCAGGGAGCTCCTGGGGGACACTGAGGGCTGGAGCTCTGCCAGCCCAGAACTGCCCTGCAGGGGTCAGAGCAGGAACCTTTCCTGCTGGAGATGTCACAGGATTTTACCTATTGACACAGTTTTGCACTGAACCACTCTGGTGTGGTGCCTCTGTGTGTTATTTTCCATAAAATAAAGTCCATTCTTCCCAGTACTGATGCAGTTATCCCAAAGCCCTGCCCTCACTGTCTGAAATCCCTTCCACCTCTTTCCCAAAGGGTGGAACCTCAAACAGCCACAGTAAGTACAACACAGCTCATTTTCCAGCATCCCTCTGCTTTCCCCCCAAATCCTGAGTAGCTCCAAGTGGGCATTTTTGTGCTTTGGGGCTTGAGGGAGAGCTCACATAAGGTTTAGTCCCATCCATTCCACACGAGCTGCAGCTCCCCCAGGTCAGACCACAACTCAAACACCCCCTGCTCTTCCCTCTCCTACCCTGCTGCCTTCCCATCTGCAGGATCAACACCCAAACACAGCCAGTAACAGCCAGCACTGGTGAAACCCACTCCTGCTCCTCCTGAGAGGTAACACTTCCAGCTTGTGGCATTTATTACAAATAAAAGTAAAGAATTTGTGCATCAGTGCAGGCTGATGCTCACTGGCTTTAAGCAGGTGCATTTGCAATGGGTGTGTTTTGATACTCCAAGCCCCAAGGGCAGAGCTGGATTCCCAGCCAGGGCAGCTGCTCCTGCTCCATGGCAAACACCTGCCAGGGAGCAGACATGGAATTTTGGTGAATTAACCTCCACTGCCCCTGCTGGAAATGTGTCATTAGACAGTGAGTAACAAACTGAGAGCACCAGGCAAGGCTTGGGAAATCAGGGCAACAGCACAGGGAGAGAACTGCACAGTGGGAAGGGAAGCAGAATGTGAAGCTGCAATGCAAAGACTCAAACTCCACGTGGGTTAATGTACAGAAACAGCATTTCAGTCCTGAGATGACACATTGGGATAAAACTTCCAAACAGTTGTTACAGGGGGAGGAGTGCACAGTGAAGTTTTTGCTCAGTTTCTTTTTTAAACCTGTTTCCACCTGCTCCAAGTAGAGATTTAAGCTATGGCACTCATTCCCCTCAGCTCATCCTAAAAACTCAGCCTGTCCAACACTGTCCTTGTGTTTCACACCCAAATGCGTCACCAAACTCAAACAATAATCAGAAAGGAAATAAAGTTCCCGTTTTCCTAAGCAGAGCATGAAGGCAAGCACACCACAGATGAGCATTTGCTGCACAAAGGGAACATCAAAAGAAAAGCCCTTCAAAACCCTGCTAAAGCTACAAAAACTCCAGCTCTCCAGTGGGAAACAGCACCATGGCTCAACAACAGACAGCAAAAAGCAACACCCACATTTCTCCTTAAATAAAGTCTCAGAACCAAACACGATGTACAAGTGCATTGTGTGCCTGGTCACAGGAACATTCCAGCAACAAGAGACAGGAATTATGAAGAAATGAGAGAAGAATTAAGTAAACAGTTTTCCTAAAGAGAAAAAGCCATTCTGCCAACACCATTCAGTTGGGAGCTGCTCTGCAACATCAAAACCACAGAGCCCAAATCCCATGTAATGGAATAAGCCAGTGGGGATAGCACTGCAATTTAGATAAGCTCCTGGGAAAGATCATATCCAGTGTCTGGATGCTTCAGTGATAGTGCCTAGAAACAAAGAAATCTCCCCAAAAACCAAGCTAAACCTAAGCCAATCCTCTAGGATAAGCAGAGTTTATGTGATCCAGTTCTGAGTAACAAAAAATCCTTTATTAATCCACAGGAATCTTAGGAGATAAAGCCAAGAGGAAGAGAAAAGGCCTCAGGACATTTATGCTAATGGCTCTGAAGCTCCTTTGATGTCTACAATAACAGCTTTTGGGGACTAACCTCCCCCAGCAAACCCAGTCTCTCAGAGCCAACACAGCAGCTTAGGAAGTCTAAAACCACGAGAAGAAAACAACCCAGGAATCAGCCAAATGTGCAACAATGAAATGGGAGAAGCACGTATTTGTGTTATGTGTTTGTACCTTATTGTTTAACACAGAATAACGAGAGAAGGCAAACCAAAAGGAGCACCACACTCCAGGAAAGCAGGGAAGCTCAGAGAAACCTCACACCTTCTCCACAGAATTTACAAGGAAACACCAAGTTGTGCTTAAATAACACAAAGCTTCCCTCTTTTAAAACTGTTCTATTAATACTGCAATGCATTAATTCAACTCCTAAAGATTTGACTTGTTAGTTTTGGAGCAAGAGCTGCCACTTTTACAAAGTGTGGTACTTTCAAAAGCTGGACTTGAATTTTGTTTCTATAAAACTAATCCCAACTCCAGTGCAAGAGCCTCCTGCAGCGAGGATCAGGTGGTAACAGCACCAAGTTTATTCCCAAGCTGAAAGGCTGTAAACTGAGTATAGACTGCTCTCTGCCACACAAAACGTTCAGATTTTACAGATCTAGCCCTTCTCCAAGTGTTGGACATTCTTTCAGGTTGATACAACTCCAAACCAAGGATGAACATTTCCCATTCCCCAGCTGCCCAGAGGGTGATGTCCCCGGGGAACAATGGATGTCTCTGCCAACAGAGCCGCCAACAGCCCAGGTCAGCAGGGCTCATTCTAACACAGGATGCTTTCTTCTAGCACACAATGACAATCTCCTTTCCACACTATTGCCCAGCAGAGACAGCTCCCTTTTTTCCCTCCCTTTCTTTCCCTTCTTTTCATTTCTATTTGGAGAAGGTGACAGAGTTATTTTTAAGCAATTTCTCCAGCTTGCCAAAGAGCCTGATACAAGGGGAAAACTTTTTTTAGATTAATTAGAAGGCAAAGGACCAAGCAGTAACTGTGGCTCTATATCCATCATTCCCCAGTCCTAGGGAGCTGGATCCGTGTGCCCAGGCTCCTGGCATCATTTCTGGAATGCCAGCCAGCAGAAGCAGGCAGAGCAGTGTTGCCATGGCCCTGGGGCTGGCACAGGACATCAGCAGCTCTTGGCAAAGCCTCTTTACTCTTAGTGCTTGCCCAGCCATAAACAAGATGCAGGGCTTTTTTTGGAGCAGCTTTCCAAACAAGTTTTGCTCTATATTCAGATAAATACAGCACATGCTTTGTTCTTTGTTACAGCAGCTAAAAAAATTAAAAATCCAACTTGAACTCTGCCCAGCAGCCTCCAGGTGCCCATGGGCACATCTGGAACGCGCAAAACCAGGTTGAGCACGGTGAGAGCAACAAAGCCCAGCCAGCTCCTGCCCGCAGTTCATCACACCTCAACACACAGGGGGAAGAACTACAGAGACCTCTGCAATGAAATGGGAACCTCTGCAGGCACTGAGGAAAAGAAGGCAGCTTCAAAACTAACAGGAAAAAAAAATTTAAAAAAAAAGCCCTTTTCCAAATGTTTTCAGCCACTGCTGGAGATGCCCACAAGACTTGGACATCCAGACCTTTACCAGGCCCAGAGCTCAGCACTCAGCATGGAACAAGTTCTCTTGCTGGATCTGGAATAGTAAAGGTCAGTTTAGCCTTAATTTCTGCTCAACTGTATCTATATTGTTTGCATTTGGATTTGCCAAATTCTCTTTGTAGTAAATAGAACTTCAGCAAAGTCCAACACAGAACAATTCCTCACATGCAAAAATCCTTGGGAAAACAAGGACTGCTGGACCACTCTTATCCAGGAGATTACACAGGACAGCAAAACACTGAGTTTTTTAATCCATTGTACTGTGCTGCCAACTTAGAAGCTGAAAATCCAGGGATTAGTGTAAAACAAGCACCTCCTGATCTTCAGCTCTAGCCAGGAAAGTGTTTTGGTGCAGCAGAACACTAAAGGAGCACCTGGAGCTGGATGGTTCCAAGGTTTCCCAGGAATTCCAGGTGAGCTCACCTCACACAACACTCCACAGCACGGAACCAGTGAAGGATTTCATCGTGGAGGGTGCACAGCTGAAGGCAGGAAAGGAAAACCTTCTCAGCATCACTGTACCAGCCTGCATCTGACAGGAAACCCCCTGCAAAAATCAGCAACAAACAGCAATTTGAAGAGCAAAACACATTTTCAAGTGGAAAAGGGCTTGCTCAAGTCTTGCAAGACTGATCACTTATTTCAGAGACCTGCATCTACAGACAGAAATCCTGTCAAGGCCAAGCCATCCTGACCCGGAAGGATGAAATGTAAGAGAAAAATTCTCCTACAGCTGAAGGAATACTTTGGATTTTGGTATTACAGAGTCTCCCTACAGATTTCTGCCAAAAAATCCCCAAAAATTTACACTAAAATAATACAAATTCCTCATCACATCTGCAAACCAATTTTAAACCTGCACTATTGGAACTAAACATATACATTCTTAGATATTAAAATCCAATCTATTTATTTTAAGACACTAAGTAGCTTTCTAAAAATTCCATTCCAAAACACACAGTTCTTTAAAAGGCCTATCTTTAACAGAAAAAAAACTTGTTAGATTAATTGAGAGAAAGCAAAGAGCCACGAGCAGCAGTTACCTAACACAAAGCCAATCTGGATTGCTTTTTCTTTCACAGCAGCATCTGACTCTGCAATGTAGGAGCACCGTCTGCTGAAGGAATAGGCCAGGACAGAAGCAACCTTGACTCCATGGTCCATCAGAGCCTGGAAACAGTGATGGAGCAGATGTCTGCAACACAGACAAGCAGAATTTGGTTACACAAGAATTTTGAAAGCGGTCAGTTGGCTCTCATGAATTCCAAGGACAGAAATGAAACCCAAAGCAGATGAGCCCAAGCCCTGAGTGAGGCTGCAGCTGATGGATCCCGGGTGTTGGGGGATCCAACACAAAGCCAGGGCACACAGCGTTCTTTGCAGGGCCACCCTTCACTGGGAGCCAAACACAAGCTGCCCACACAGAATTCCAACTGGGAGCCAGTGTTTGCAGCTCAAACTCAGCAGAGAGGAGGCCCCGAATCCCCCCTCCCCCAGCACTCCAGACAAACGAGCAGTGATGGCTCCATTAACATCACACAGCCATGGGCTGAAGGCTCCAAGCTCATCCTGGTTACACAGAATCTGACCTAAACCAGTCAAATTGGAATACTTACTGATAGGAAAACTCTTCAAACTGGGGCAATCCTACCAGGATTTGCTAAATCAGCAGGAAATGGGTGCTGGGACTGCCACTCCCAGGGATTCTGGGCACCGACCTCTCGGTGTTGAGTAACTGGGGGGGTTTGCATCATTTGTTTTTCATGTTTGTGTCTTTTTTTAACAGCTCTTCCTAGATAAAGAGTTGAAATAAAAATTACTGTTCTATTAAGATACTCACCTTTTATCTAAAGCTCGTAGCACCTTTGCAAAAACTTCTAGTTCACAGAATTCACTACCCAGCTGGCACAAGCGGCCCTGTTGGTAAAGCTG
>PYHW01010732.1:1563547-1584027 GCA_013186435.1 Turdus rufiventris
CGGGGCCGCCGCGGACATGCCCGAGCGCCGCTGCCGCCTCCAGCAATAGCCCTCGGGCGGGCAGCGCCGCGCGGAGCCGCCTCCCCCCTCCCCTCCCTTCTCCCCATGGAGGGGCCGTACGCGCTCGGGGTGAGCGTGTTCTCCGACCAGGGCGGCAGGAAATACATGGAGGACGTGACCCACATCGTGGTGGAGCCCGAGCCGCCGCCGGCCGGGGCGCACAAAGGCGGAGCGGCGCCCGCAGGCCCCAGCGCGGCCGAGCCCGCGGCCGAGAGCGGGCGGCGGCGCGGAGGGACCCCGCGGGCTGCCGAGGACGGGGCGCATTCCCCCGGCTCCGGCCCCGGGCGGCGGCCGCGCCGCTCCGTCGCTTTCTTCGCCGTGTGCGACGGGCACGGCGGGCGGGAGGCGGCCCAGTTCGCCCGGGAGAACCTGTGGGGCTTCATCAAGAAGCAGAAGGGATTCTGCTCGGCGGAGCCGGCCGAGGTGTGCGCGGCCCTGCGCAAGGGTTTCATCGCCTGCCACCGCGCCATGTGGAAAAAGCTGCGTAAGTGCCCAGAGCTCGCTGCGGACCCTCGGCTGCCCTGCCCGCCCCCGCTCCGCTTCCCTGGCGCCTTTTCCTCCCCCTCTCCCGCACTATTGTGAGCGCTTCCCTCCCTGCAGCGCTGCCATCCCCGCGCCGGGCAGCGCATCCCGCCCGCGGAGCCCAGAGATGCGGGAAAACCAGAACAACTGGAGGGCACGCTGGGAGAGGAGAGATGTAAACACAGGGTGGTACCTAGCTGGGAATGGTGCGATGGTGGGGCTGCAGTTTGTTTTCATCGATTTCCAAATTCGATTCGTTGGGAATGCCTTCATTTTGTTGCCTTAGCTAATGGCACTGAACTCCCTCTGAGATATATCCCTTGCATCATGAAAAGAAAAAAAAAATGGAATTTGAACAAACTGAAATGGTCTGGGAGCGGTGGGTTTTTTTTTTTTTTTCCCTAACGGTGCTTCCCACTGTTTTTGTGAGTCCTGATGGAGGAATTGGAATGTTTATGGTTTATAACTCGCTCATGTGCGAGCATGGGGGAATACCCAGTGTCCCTGACAAAACAGAAAGCACGCTTGGCATCCTGAGGATGATCTTGATAGACATAAATAGATATCATCATTACGTATTTTTTGTATGTATTAGTTACTTAATTGCAGTAGCAAATAAGTTGAGGTTGTGAATGAGTCAGTGTTGAGGAGAGGAGCATGCCCAGACAAGTGACAGTCATCATTCCTGTCCTCATCCTCCTCGCAGAGGTCTTGTGAGGCTGCAGTTCGAGTTTTTCTGAAAGGCTTGGCTTTTTTTTCTTTGTGAGATGAAGGTTCTGACTTAGAGCATGGTTCTGTATATGGAATGTGTAGAATGTGTGTGTATTGTTTATGCGTTTACGCATTCAGAAGCCTCAGAGGAAAAGCAAAAGCAGAGTACAGTGTGTGAAGGGAGGTGTGGAACACGGTAAAACCGGATTCAAAATCGTGACAGTGACAGTTGGGCTTGGGAGGGAAACCTGAAAAGCAAGAATTGCGCTCAGAGCACCCCGGGCTTTCAACGAAGTGATTGGGGGAGGGAGTATAGTTTCAAAAGAGTTTCATTTTCCTTTTTCTTGAATAGCAAAATAGAGAAGTTGTGCAAATGTCAGCTACTTGAGGAGATTGTGGGGGAAGGAACAGTGAGTTTGAGGGCACAGAGGGAAGGGTGTGAATTTTAGAAGCACCAGAACTTGACCACAGCCTTGGCAATGGGGTGTGCAGCCTCCTGGGCTGAGGGCTGGGTGATAAGGAGCAAAATGTGTGAACAGGGGGAACAGGCATGGAGGGGGGGAAGATAAGGAGTTCAGTTTTCTGCCTGTTGAGTCCCTGGTGTGGTTTTTGTCACTGGAGCTCTGTGTGAGCACTGAAGGCAGGGAGCTCTGTTTAGTAATGGCTGTTTAGCAAACAGCACCGGGGCTGTGGAAGCAATTTAAATTGTTGTGAGAAACAGCACAGCTCTGGCTGGGAGCCTTTGATGGCACTTCGAGGTTGGCTGTTTAGTAAACTCCAGAGCTTGTTTGCTCCTCCTGATTCCTGCTGCACGTGCTTAACAGCCCGAGTTTTGTGGGACAAGCCCATCATTATCTCCAGTTTATAACTTCATCCTGTTGTGGAGTCCCAGTGGGAGTTCCAGTGACAGGCAATAATTTTCCATATTATCATGTTAAAACAGCTTTTAAACTGTGTGTTGGTGACACTGTGGACGTGAAATGGAGACTGGGCTTGTTGGAGTCTTGAAGTGTGTGGGAGAATGGTTTGGAATTTTGGGGTGGAGGATGGAGTTTTGATTGCTTGCAGTTGGCTGTTGGAAGGGAAGCTTGTACTGGGCTGCTCTCTTGGGTTTTGGAAGCTCTGGAGTCATCCCCTGTATCCCTTGGTGGACACAAATCACACTGATCATGACAGTACCAGAAAAACAAAACCAGAAAAATGCCATTTGTCACTGGTGATCGTTTTTGACGTTAATTCTGTAGTAATAAAATTCTCTGAATGCCAAAGGTCTTCTGGAGTAAGAGTTCTTTTTGGAAGCCAAAGAGTGAGTTGAGTTTATGAGTTCAAAGTTACAGATCTGGGTGTGAAGGGCAGTGGTTTTCAAGTAGAGGGGGGGAAATGTTTCAGACAGATGTGCTGTTGTTGCTCCTGATCCGTGGAGGAGTCGGGTCCGTGGATTTGATTTTAATACTTGAGCTCAGAAGGAAACCCAGCAGTTTTGACACTTCAGCTGGTTCCTGGTAAGACACAATCTCTACAGAGAGAACTGGGCTATATCTAATACTTATCTCTGAACAGGAGCAAGGCATGAGCTGCAGTCTGTGGATGACAGGCAGATAATTCCTGGTTTTGTTGAGCCTAAAATCTGAGGCTGCTGCATCATTCTCTCTCCCCACAAGTGGGTGATTTCCTTCTCTCTGCTCCCCATCCCCATAAAGGCTGATTTGACTCTCTAATATATTTTATTGCTATTCAGGGGTTGTTGCACTGACAGAAACTCATTAGTTGCAGCTTGTTTTCTGTTAAGTGCATGGTTGAAGTCCTCATTACCACTTTGCTCCCTCCTTTGTTTGCTTTCCATTTGGAATGTGTTAGATTTAATATCCACAGTTAAAACTGCCAGACAAAGTACTTGCAATAAACTGATTGAATGTTTGTGTTCTTGAAATAAAGCTGCTCCTAGGGAGGAAGTGTGTTTTAGTATTTAGAACACAAAGCTAGAACTGTTGGAACTTTAAATGTTTCAGTCGTGCTGGATGTCTTGCATTTCCTCAGTGTGAGCTATCAACTTTTATCTCCATACTGCCTGTGAATTGAATTCTACTTTTCAAATTCTCCTTTTCCATCAGCTCCCTTCCATGTCCTCTTCTCTCAGGCACCTGAACATCATTCCATGGCACTAGAACTTAAGTTCCTCATTTTTTTAAGTTCTGTTTAAAGCTTTAGAAGGTTAAAATATCTGTTTTCGCAGAGGATAAGGTGTAACTGCGTTTTCCTTTTCTTTCCTTGTGTTTTTATTTGCTGTGTGTTGTGCCACAAACAGAATGCTGTGCTTTGGCAGCCTGAGCTGGGTATTTCCTGCAAACAGCTTGTGTCACAGTGGAGTTTTTGTGTTGTGCTGTGTGAGCCTGACTTGTGAAGTGCAGGAGATAGAATGTGACAGGGAGATGAGGCTCCCTTTGGAGTTTGTCTGAAGACATGAGTGGGTGCAGCGAAGAAGAAACACGAGGTTGCTGTTGACAGTTGGAATCGACTGATAACTGGGAGCTGAGCCTGCTCTTGGTGGGTGCTGGGGTGGGGAGGAGGATGGTGTGTGCCTGGCCTGGCTCCAGGGGGGTGTTGTCTCAATTTGTGCACTCCTGGGAGAAGATGGACTTGTGTGTGTAGACACAAAAATAGGCAAGGCATGAACGAGAAATGTGGATGGAACTGGAGAGAGTGGTGTAACAGCAAGCTTGTAGAAGTGGTTTGAGGGCAAAGCAGTTGAGGAAAGAGATTTTTCTAACCATGTGTAGTTGTGTTGTTACTCTGAATTGCAGGGGTGTCTCCTGTAGAATTGAAGGAGAGCATACTGAGATAATCTGAATTATTCAGTGCTCCAAAGGGAAATGTGAGTAAAACATCTGAGATACTATTCAGCACAAAATGTTGCTGATTAGCCTATGAAAGCAGAATAGCAGTTTTTCCCCCTTCCAAAGGGATCAGGAATGTCCACAAATCCTGATTGTTAATCAAATATCCAGACAAAATTACTGAGTTTAGGGCACTTCTATTACTTCAGACTGGGAACTGAAGTAAAATCCCAATGAAACACTTGATTGAGCCTGTTCAGCCCCCAAGGAGCACATCTTCCCCCAAGTTCTTCTAGTGATGCTTGGAATGTCAAATCAGAGGAGCCAGTTCTTAGAACCCTCTTGTGGTGCTTTGATCCTGTTTAAGCTAAGTTTGAGTCAGTTTAAGCTGAGGTCTGGGAAGGATGTTAAAGTGATGGGGGGAGCTGGGGACACCGCTTGGCCTGGCTGATGCTCTGACATCCCACAAGCCTCTGAGATGCCCTTCAAGACACTCGCAGCTCCCCAGAACTAATCCTGTGCTTTGTGTGTGTTGTGCTCTGTTTCTCCTTGCAGCAGAGTGGCCCAAGACCATGACAGGCCTGCCCAGCACGTCGGGGACCACGGCCAGCGTGGTGATCATCCGCGGCTCCAAGATGTACGTGGCCCACGTGGGCGACTCGGGAGTGGTGCTGGGGGTCCAGGATGACCCCAAGGATGACTTTGTGAGAGCTGTGGAGGTGACACAGGACCACAAGCCAGAGCTTCCCAAAGAAAGGGAGAGAATTGAAGGCCTTGGGGGCAGGTAGGTTTGTCTGCTTTCACTAAGCTTGAGGTTGTTGTGGGAGGGCATAGCTATTTCTCTTTTGTCCTCTTTAATTTTTCTGACAGCTTATTGGGGAATAAATTACAGGGATCCATTGTTACACTGTTGTGTGTTTTGCTAGTGGTTTATAGTAAATCCAGTATTTTAATTTCCTGGTGGATCATGCTGCTGAGGGGTGGTTACAGTTCTGAATGTTCCCCAACAACTTTTTGTAAGCAGAGATATTCATTTTTGACCTATTTTCCTTTAAATTCTGAACCTGCAGGTTGGGCAAATTGCCTTTCCGCACAGGTAAAATGATAGGAGATCTGGAATATCCAGTTTGTCACAGCACTCTAATTTCTCAGGCTTTCTGCATTGTCCCTCAGATGACAGTGGCAGCTGTTGAACAGGCTCCTCAAAGCTTCTGCTTGGGGAACATGAGAAAAATCCGGAATTTGAAACAAAAGCCTGCCTTTGCTGTTTGAACACCACAATTTAGCACCTGTCTGTCCAGGAGCCATTCCCTGGCAGGAGCTGGCAGATGTTGGCACATCTGAGCTGGGTGTGTTGTGTTCCCTGGAAGGGAGGGGGAGCAGGCAGGGCTCTGTCAGGTGGCACAAATGTTCAGAGACAACCCCCAGGGCCTCAGCAGATGGATGGGCACGGTTTCCTCCTCAGAGCAGGGATCACTGAAGGTTTTTCCTGCTGCCATCATTCATCTGGGAGCCCTGTCAGCCCGTTAACTTTCAGGTTTTTGTGTCTCTGGCAGGTGGGAGGTGAGCAGGGGCTGTTTTGCAGGAGGGATAACCTGCAGTTTTGCTGTGGGTTTCTCAGAGATTGGAAGTCTCGTGGTTCAAAGATGCATCCCCTGAAACGTAGCATCTACAGGAATGGTTAAATTTTTTTCTTGTTGTTTTGTTTTGTTTTTACTGACTGTCCTCATGGTTTTCCCAGGCTGGCTGTGAGGTGGAACTGTGCAGCTGTGCTTGGGAATGCCTTGTCTTTCATGAGAGCAAACTGGGAACAGTTAATGAGAGAGATGAGGGAATCTTCCGTTAAAATGCCATTTTCCCAGTAACAGTCTGAGTGTGGGATGAGCTTTTCTTTCCAACAGTGACTGAAGTGAGCTCTGTGTGGTCATTAGTTGTACAAGTGGATGAGATCAAGTTTTAGGATGTGGTGTTTGTGACTTTGCTGTGCTCTGGATGGAGCTGAACATGCCCTTGTTGTTAAGGCCTTTGAAGTGTCAGGAAGTGCATCTTGAATGGCTTTAGCATGAGGAATCTTGAGGCTGTTCCAGGGCTGCTCAGTTTCTAATTACCAATGTCTGTTCCTTGGATGAAAGGAAAGTTCAAGTATACAGTTCCTAACTTGGTCAGGACCAAGCTTTGCTAGTTCCTGTTTCATTAGCTCTTATTTCTTGATGGTTCCTACTTGGTCTTCCTCCCCTGCCTGACACAGCTGCCCCAGTTATTTGCTCTGTAGCTCCTTTGACCCTGCAGTGCCATCTGGGAGAGCTAAAGCAGTGCTGAGTGCCTCAGAGCAGGTGTTCACATGCAAATGCAGAGCTGTTCTCCCCATCTCCTGCTTCCTGCACACCCCAGCCCGGGACAGGGACAGTTCCTCTTTTGTGTCTGCCTGCTCTTGGTGTTCCTTCCATTAAGAAAACCCTTTCAGGAGGCTGCTGCTTTCTTTTCTGTAGTTTTAACTGTGCTCTGAGCAGCCAAACTTTGGGACTGAAGGAGGAGCTGTGTGGAATTTACACCTGAGAGCGCTGATGTTGATGGTCCTCATCTGAGGGAGGCAAACCCAGCTCTGCTGTCTCTGACAGATTAAAAACACTCTTGCATATGTTGTAACCAGCCAGAATTTCTTCCAGGTCTTCATTATCTTTTTGGTTCTTTCTGCCCTTCATGTTTCACTTTTCCCCTTGGCTTTATATAGAGCTATCAAAGTGCTATCGTGAGTTTCAAAATATTTCATTGTGCTGAGTAACTTCCCTGAGGCAGTTATTATTACCTCCACATTTGCATATTTAAGTGGTTTTACCTCCTTGCCACCAACTTCCCCGTTGCTGTTGCTAACCTGTGTGCTCTCTGGTGCTTTCAGTGTGATCAATAAGTCTGGTGTGAACCGTGTGGTGTGGAAGAGGCCCCGGCTGAGCCACAACGGCCCCGTGCGCCGCAGCACCGTCATCGACCAGATCCCCTTCCTGGCCGTGGCCAGAGCCCTTGGTGAGTCCCCTCAGCTCAATCATCCCCTGCCTTTTGGCAAAACTCACAACTTAGAGGGGTCTCCTCACTTGTCTTCTCAAAGTCTGGGCCTTTAAAGTGTATTTTTAATGCAATCATACTGCATTTTTTTGAATAATGCTGTAGTTATAAGTCGTGTTCTTCTCTCCTTAACTTTCAGGGTTTTCAGTGTCAGCCCTGCAAGGATGGGATTTAATTTTACCACCAGATAATGACAAATTAC
This sequence comes from Turdus rufiventris, assembly GCA_013186435.1. Lineage (NCBI taxonomy): Eukaryota > Metazoa > Chordata > Aves > Passeriformes > Turdidae > Turdus > Turdus rufiventris. The sequence goes on from PYHW01010732.1 coordinate 1,570,937, forward strand.
AGTCCCATTATCTTAGACAAATGTGATGTCCCATACACAGTGCTTGTATATTTTCATTTGCACTAGAAATGAAGTTTTGCTGGATGGTGTATGAATTGCTTCATTCTTTCTTTTGTGGAGAATCTTTTTGTGTTTTTTTAACGACTTGACATAGAATGGCATGAAATTCAAATCTGTTGAACTGTAACTTGACTTTTTGGGAGCACTAGAAATGAGAAACTGTCTTTGAGGAGCACCTCATTCCAAGGATAGAAAGGGATATTGCAGGACTAGAGAACTTGTGATGAATGTTTTTTTTGGGAAGTACTTCTTAACTGAATTATTTAGTATCTTTTACCCATGAGTGTGAGTGTTTCTGGTAACTTTTCTCCTTGAATTCCACTGCAGAATGCCAATCTTTGACTATTCATGTGGTTTTTTTCCCTTTGTGCAGTATCTTCTCTGCAGATAAACCCAGAATAGGTTTGGTTTGATGGGTTGTGGTTTTTTATTTCCATTGTGCTGGAATTCCCTGCTGGCAGCTTGGCAGTGCTGTCAGTGCTGCTGGGTCAGCTGGAGTGCCCATGGGAACAGGCTGTTCTGGGAGCAGGCTTTGGATCATTCCACAGCCTTGCTGTGTCTTATTTCACAGGCAGGAATAGCTGGGCCACAGGGATTTGTCCAGAGAATTTTGCAGTGATAATGAACATGGAAAAGTCAGCTGTGTGGCAAGCAAGGAGTCACAGGTGCCTGAAAATTAAAAATTTTAAGGACTTTTTTTCATTATCTGAAAGTCTTTGTGTCGTATTTCAGGTAGGATAGCATTTATTTTGTGATTAGGAGAAGTAACTCGAGAGTTTGAGTAAATCCTTTGGAGTTAATAGATGAGTAGCAAAAAAACCTTTATCCCCTGAGCAGCACATCCCTGTTCCCTCCTGCAGCACAGGGGAGGTGTTCCCCCTGCCCTGCAAAATGTGGACACTTAATTTTGATGAATCTTTTGTTGCTGTGATTGAAAGTTTGCTGCTGGCTTTTGATCTGATTGCTCCCAGCAAGCTGAACCAAAGGATTTGGCTGGGGTTTATGTGCAGATGGGAATTCAAGGAACCATGCATTTGTTAACCCCCAGTGCATTCTTTCCCAACAAGTGCATGGAGAGAGGATTACTGGAGAGTTTTCAGGTCCAAAAAATGGGAATACCTATTTCTGATCAATTCCTGGGTTTGAAAGCTCAAACCCCATGCTGGGACCAGCCTCCCCTTCTGCCAGGTCCCAACCTGGAGAACAATTTATAGCAGGAAACAAGCATCTCTCAACAGAGACTTAGAGTTGGGAAATTATTATATTTAGAATGGGGGAGATTATCTGATTAAAACCTCTAAAATTCAGATCATACATGGTGTTTTAAGTGTCTCTCTTGCAACACTGTAAAATATTTTGATGTAGTCTCATCCTCCAGTGTTTAATCTTAAGGAGTTCAGGAAAAGTTTTGGAACTAGCAGGAATAAAGCACTGTGGAAAAGTTGCATTCAGGCAGCAGAAAATCCTGGTGCAGAAGAAATCCTTGTGGCCAGATTCATTCTGTGGACTACACTTTCCCTTTGTGATTGTGACAAGTGCCCTTCTGCCCTAAAATAAGCATTTGTGGTATGCACAGTGGCTGTATTTAAGTATTTAAATAATGCTGAATTTATTTATAGCCCCATAACAAGTCAAATATTTGGGCTTTGTGCTGTCCCTGTAAAGCATCTGTAAAGTGCTTTAATGTACACAGCAGGTTTGTGTGTTCTGATAAACCATTTTAAGCTGTGGCAGAGTTCTGTTTTCACAGCTACTTCTGCTGACCTTTTGTGGGCTATGAGAACATCTGTTTTTTAATTTTGATTTGCCTTGAAATAGATATTCGTGAATCTGTGGTGGGGGATTGCCTGGCACTGCTGGAGCTGTTTGGGAGGCTTAAATGAATGAATGAATGATGAAACCTGAGCGAGGAGCCCGTTAGTTCAACCACTCCCTCCTGTGGGAACATGAACTCTGCTTCCCCTGGGTTTTTTATGCAGGAATATAAAAGACTCACCCCCGTATTTCAGGTGGAACAGCCTCCACCGTGCAGCTTTGACTCTTGCCAAGATCAGGAGTTTCCTGCTGCCCTCTAGGAGCAGTTCAGTACCAGAGCAGGGAATCCTGCAGGAGTCTCTGACAGGGAAGCTGTTTTCTGACTGGATGCCAGAACTGCTTTGTGAAGCTCTCTGAATGTACATACCATGAAATCCTGGAGAAGAGGCTATGGCTGACCTCAAATGATCTGAGGAAATTCCTGTGTAAGATTTTAGGGTTGCTTACATGCGTTTAACTGTTTTTAGAATTAAATTACCAAACAGAATGGGCACTGTTGCCACCCAGATTTTCCTTCCTGCTCCATTCTAGGCCGTGAACCTGAATCACATGGAGTTGTGCAAGTTGTATTTACAGCAATTTCCAGCTTCTGTTGATAATTGCTGTTCTGTTTTATCTCTATGAAACCAGGCAGACTTGGGGGTACATTTAGGATTCTTTTCTTGTCCTCAGGATATCTTGCTGTAGCTTGTACAATTTTCTTCAGTCCTGAGACAAAATAATAAATGTGCTTTGTTCTGGGGATCTGTGTGTTACACACATCATGTGAGGGCACCTGTGGCTCCTTGTGGAGAAAAACTTTGATTTACAAAGTTCTGGGATTAATCAAACTGAGGTTTTATTTTGGATTGAGTTATGAAAGTATTCTTTCCTCTGTTAAAACCAAAAGCCCTTTTTATATGCAAAACAGCATCTCCAGAAACTGAAATGAAAGACTTGATTTATGTGATTCCTGGACATGCTTTTGCTCTAAGAAGCCTTTGGGTTTAATCCAATCCAGCCCACTTACATGATGTTTTTGTTTGTAACTTCCATTATTCTCTGGCAGCACTTGACTTAGGTTTGTTGTTGTAGTTTATGAGGTAACAGTGAGCACATAAGAGAGACTGCATAGTTTGAAATATTCTTACAGGCAGCTAAATTAGTTTCCTGCTCCTTTAGTATCTGATTTCAAACATTTATTTCATTTTGAAAGATGCAGTGTAGATCTCTGTGTATTATTCTGGTTTGAAACAGGTTTTTCTTGAAGATATGGAAGGAACTACATTAAAAACGTTTTTCGTTTTGTTTGTAAAAGAAATATGCAAACCTCACACTGAAAGAAATACTCCCAGTGTGTAAGCTTTTAAAAGAGCAAGATTGTCAAGAGTTTTGTAAGTGTTTGCGTTTTAATTCAGAACAAAAATAGTCTGAGAGCCTGGCACTGCAGCCCTGTAACAGCAACCTCTGGCACAGCCCAGCTTCCCTGCTCTGCCTGCTTGCTTTGCAACACAATGAAAGGCTCCAGAGCACTTTGAAACGCTCAGGGAAATTGTTCTCTGCTTTCTGGCTGCTCTCCTCTCCCTCTTCCCTTCCCAGAGGTGTGACAGAGGCTGCCAGGGAAGCACCTCTGCAGGAATCTCTTGTTCCTGGGATGCTGAGGGGGCTCAGCTGGGCAGGAGCTCCACAAAGATTTGCCTGAGGCTGGGGAGCTCTGCCCTGCAGGGGGAAAAAATAAAAATTTAAGTGTCCCCCACCCTGTGAGATGGGCTGGCCTGGGTGGGCTCAGAGTTGGGAGGGTGTGTGAGAGTCACTCTGTGCCCTTCAGCAAGTTTATAATCCTTGGAGTTGGCCTTGTGAGCGCTGTGATATTCCCATTATGCTGTGAGGAGCCTCCTTCCTCTTGGAGCAGATCCCTGGAATCACTGAGATGGTTTTGGCTGTTTGCTCGGGAAGGGCAGCAGATGGACACCATGACACGTGTGTTAAAGAGCCCAAATTAATGAACATGGGGTTATTTTTATCACCCAGCACAGCGCTTTTAATTAAAAAACCGGTTCAGCTAATAACATTTTGTCATTTCTCCTACATGAGCATGAACAAACTGGCAAATAGATGCGTAAAAAATATTACATATATTGGAAATTGCTGCTGCTTTTGTTTCACCTGCTGTGGCCATGACAGAGATGTGAGAAACTCTGAGTGCAGGAAGACTTTCCGTGGCAATTCACATCCAATAATTGCTCAGCTCTCGTGTTACAGTATTTATTTTGATCTCACTGCCAGCTGGCATTGTCGGGAGCCTGTGGCAGCCGAGTGCACCTCTGGAGGAGCAGGCTTGGCTTTTAATTAGCACTCATTAGCAGCATGTGCTTGTGGGGCTGCTGCGGCCAGGCCAGGGAGAATCGGGGCTGTAATGAGGATGGGCTGCGGTGGAGTGCGGTAATTGAGTTGAAGTATTCCCTTTTCTGCTTCTGGAAAAGTCTTTTCAACTGCTTGATAGCTGAAGGCAAAGCTAATGGAGACAAGGAGGAAGACAAAAAGCTTATTTATTGTCTTTAAAAGGGTGCTGATGGCTGTGGCAGAAGCTCCAGCCTTTGTCCAGCAAAAAAAGCAAAGAAGAGCCTGACAAAACCTTACCCTTGAGTTGTTGAGCTTCTGTTTGCTGCTCAGCTCTGCCATTTTAATTAATTTCTGCTTTTAAAGCTGTATGTTCTGCACAGAAAAATGCTTGCAAGTAGTAATAACAATGTTACTTTTTTTGTTGCTCATCGCTGCAGGAAGCTCTTTGTGGACATGGAAATAAATTTTAAAAAGAGGTGTTAGGGCAAATTATTACTGTTCTTGATTTGAAGGGCTAGCCTTAGAAAAGGGTTTTAATTTTTCAAGTATACTTGATAAATAGAATTTAAATAAATTGATATGGAAATGGATTTTTCTGCTGGAGTGGTTTTTATTTGAGGATGGATTTGGAGGGAGCTCTTGAAGCAGGGGATGATTTGACTCAGATGAGCTGTTCTGGGGAGGTGACCCAAAACTCATTTGCACAGTGAGAGAGATTTAAAAATAGGAATGCTCCCTGCATGAGGCTGTCCTGGGGAGAGGCTTGAGCTCTTCTTTGCTGCCTTCCTGCGGACTCAGGCAGTGCCCCTGCTCTGTGGCTCCTGTCCAGCTCCCAGACTTGGCACGTGGCGTTCAGCTGCACACAGCCTGTGTGCAAGTGATGCTCGAGCTGGGGGAGGCAAAGGGAATTTAACAGGGAAGAGGCTTCAGTCTCCTCTGCTTTTTTCCTTTTTTCCTTCCCTGTGGCACCTGCACGCACAAATATTTGCACATTTGGTGTGGAATCAACCAAGCAAGGTTTAAGGAGAAATCTATTAATTCGGCTGGGTTTTAGTTTGGGGAGTGATTGAGGTTTCACCATTTTCTAGGTGTTAATCCGTTTCATTTCTCCTTTTTCCACAAATATTTGTTTTAGGAGAGTAGAAGACCTCTTTAGTTTAAGTATGATTAGAAGGTGACAGCAGCTGAGCAGTGGCTGGGCTGGAATTTCTTTATGTTCCTGCTGGTGACTCAAAGCTGATGAAGTTGATTTTCCTGGGTAGGAACATTTCCCTCTATTTTCCAACAGTGAGATTTCTCATGTAACAATTCCAACCCATTTTCTGCTTTGCCAGGTGATCTCTGGAGCTATGACTTCTACAGTGGGGAGTTTGTGGTGTCTCCTGAGCCCGACACCAGCGTGCACACGCTCGATCCCCAGAAGCACAAGTACATCATCCTTGGCAGTGACGGGCTCTGGAACATGATCCCACCTCAGGATGCCATCTCCATGTGCCAGGATCACGAGGAGAAGAAGTATTTCATGGTGAGAGCAGTGGCCAGAAGGCAGTGTGGAAATTCCATCCTTGTTACCTCTAAAATTGTTCAGTCTGGTAGGGATAAAAAACGCCCGGACAGAGCTGGGGGGGTTCAGGCAGAGTGATGGTTTTACCACAACATAAAAGTTGTTACAATGCCAGTGATGTTAAATACCGTGGGTGTTAACAGCTTCAATTATTTGCTTTATGTTTTGGGGAAATTGGACTGGCAGGGTGTTGTCTGTGAATAATAAAGGAGATAATGAGTTTTTTCTCTAAGGAAGTTACACAAAATGCTGTCTGAACATTAAATTTATTTCACATTAAGGTGCATGTTGTAATGCAGACTGTTTAGACTGAATTAAATTACTCTCAGATTTATTTTACAAAACAGTTGAGAATTTATATTGGAGCATCAGAGTAAACACTCTGCAAACCCCATGAGGGACTTTGGAAAAGACTGTAGCTTGTGTTCCAACCTCTTACAAGCTACTGCTGTGTTACGAGCTATTGATGCTGTTTGAAGCACTGTAGACATGGAATATACCACAAACGGCTTTAAAGGTGGATTTAAGAAGGAAGATGTTTAATGAGTATTTCTGGAGGCGCTTTGGGGTGTGGTTTATAGGAATGTGTGTGGCATGAGGGGCCTTGTGGTGGCTCTGTGTGACACCCTGTGTCCCCTGTGTGTCCCCAGGGTGAGGCCCGGCAGTCCTGTGCCCGGATGCTGGTGGGGCGTGCCCTGGGCCGCTGGAGGCAGCGGATGCTGCGGGCTGACAACACCAGCGCCATCGTCATCTGCATCGCGCCCCTGCGCGAACGCGGCCGCTGGGACGGTGACGAGGAGCTGGTGCTCAACCTGGCCGAGGGGCCCAGCTACAGCAGCCCCGATGCCAGCAGCCTCACCCCCTCCCGCTGCTGCACGCCCCCCCTCAAGGTAAGGGCTCTCTGGGTCCCCCTCCTGCCTCCCCAGCTCCCTGGGGCAGTCACAACAGTGTCAGAGATTCAGCAATCTTCACAGAAGCTCCTGAACTGTCAATATACATCACTATTTAACATTGCTATTTTTGATTTTGAATTTTTACTGTATAATCGTTGACTGAGGTTGGCTCAGTTGGTTAAAACTTGGTATTGCCATTTCATGACCCCTGTGGGTCTCTGCCAGCTCAGGATATTCTGTGAAAGCTCGTGGTTCTCTTGTGGGTCTCTTCCTTGTGGGTCTCTTTCAGCTCTGGATATTCTGTGAAAACCACAGCTATATCCTCAATATTTCTACCTGTGCAAAGGTTTGGAGGACTGGACCAACTTTTAACAGTGTTTCTTAAAATATTTTAATGCTCTGCCTTTGTTGTTGCAATGTATGGGTTTTCAGAATTGCTGCTGGTTGTTTATTGGTAGCTGTTGATCTGGGCTCTCTCCCTGATGTGGAGGAAATTAGTTCTGTTACTTTACAAACTTTGACATACACTGTTTCTTAAAGTAAGTTTTCTGAGATCCTCCCCAAAATTCAAGGCAGCCTTTTGAGATGGAGAGGAACCAGGGTGGGGATCAGAGGTATAAAAAAGAAAAGCATCCAACACACCCTTAGAAATGAAGGCTGGGCTGCAGTTTCTCTTTCTGCCTTGCCAGGTGCTTGTGTAGCTTGCCCAGCCCAGGGATTGCAGATTGTGAACCCATTCCTGACAGGGCATGCTTTCATTTGGCTTTGTTTGGTTATGGTGGTGTTGGGCTTTTATTTTTTAAGGTTAATTTGTTCCAACACATGTTGCTGTAAAGAACATTCTCTTTCAGTACTGGGAGATCTCATTATCTTCCTTTGGTTGATTTGATGTTCTTTGTTGGCGGCAGAGACATCATAACATAAGGTCTTTCTGGAGGCTGCAAGTTAGAGTTGTTAACAGAAAGCAGAGCTCTTCAGAGGGTTTTTGTTTTGTTGTTTTGTGGCTTTTCTTCCCCCCCATCTAAGAACTGGAGTGTAGTTATGAGTGGCTGTTTGTTTCAGTAATTACCAGCTGCTCCTGATTTAAGTCACTGTCCTTTGATGTTCTGCAGAATCTTCAGATAATTGTCCTTTGGGCAAAGGAAAAGAAAGCAGAAATTAGAAAGGGAGTTTTAGACATTCCCTTGGGAGAAACAAGCTGCTAATAAAATGGCAAGCTTCAACTTTGTCTCCTCCCCTTTCATCTAGTGGAGCAAAATCCATGAGAAGAGCCTTAAACCTGGCAAAATCTTGAGGAAAAAAATTAAATTGTAAGTGCTCCTGAAATTTTTCAATCACAGTTTCTGTGAGGCCTTGATGCCTGACAGCTGCTACCTGCCAAAACAATTAATTTGGAAATAGATGGAGACCAAAGTTTCTTAATTAAACAAAAGTATTTCTTAATTGCTTGTCCTTCTGGCAGCAATTACTAATACCAAATTAATTCCAGTATTCCTGAGGCCAGTGAGGAAGATTGATTGGATTGTTGAGAAATTCAGCTGGTGATTGGTGGTTTATTTTTCCTGTTCTGTTACATCACTCTCCACCACCCATCCTCTGCCTCTCCTTGGCTTCCCAAAGCCTTGCTCAGTCTCAGCTGTTTGCACCAGCAGGAGATGTTGAGGAAAAAAACCACAACATTAAATGTCTTGCACAATAAAAAACATAAAACTAAGTTTTATGTGACACAATGTCAGAAATGAAATTGAGCAGCTGGAGTAGTGTTGCCAGAGCTGCTCTCTTGTGTGTGCTCTGTGTCCTTCTGGGTTCTGTAGGAACTGAGATGAAGAATAACCTTTAAAATTCCATTCATAAACGTCTTCCCTCTTGTGTTGCTAAATGCAGCAAAGGAATGTTACCTAAATGGTAAAAAACCAGTGTGGATGTTGGGAACAACCCTGATTATCTTTTCTCTTGGAGTGCATTTTATTAGAGCTGGAGTTGCTCTGGGTTATGGCTTCAGAAGCATCTGTTTATGTGCCTGAAATGTGTCCCTGACTGGTTCAGCTGTGTGCATTTCATTTTCCAGCACATGATTTTCTTAAAATAATAACTGCCATTTGCCTTCCACTGAGGGTGTGTAGTGTGGCCTTGAAATTTCTTTTTGAAGGACTCCCTGAGTAACCAGGGACTTCTTCACAATTACATCTTTAATAGGGTCAGAATTCCTGTCTTCAGGGTGCTGCAGAAACACCAATTTTCATAATCCCACTGTGCATAGTGAGAGCAAGTATTGCTCCCGTTTTCCTGTTGGTAAAACTGAGAATGAGGCAAAAAACATTTCTCAGAGGCTGCAGAAGAGGTGAGGGTCAGAGTTTAGGAAGTGCCTGAAGTTGCAAGAACCTCCCTGACTCTGCTTCCCAGGAAGTGGCTGGATGTGCTGTGAGGGATCCATGGGCAATAAAAAGTGTAACTTTGATGATAGGCAATAAGTGTAACTTTACACAGCAAACAGGAGTATTTTTAGATGGCTGTGCCTGTCACTGCCCCTGTCTGCGGGCAGCTGAGAGGAGGAGTTTGTCCAGCCCTGATAACCTGGTTATGCAGTAACTGAGAGTGCTGAGCATGACAAAGGTCAGGAGCCTCTTGCTGCTGTTTGCCCTGATGATGTTTGGCCAGTGAGCAGGTATAAATCAGTATAAATCAGGTATAAACCTCTGTCAGTGGCTCATGGAGGGAAGTGCTGGAAATGCTGCTGCTGAAAATCACAGAGATTACAGGCACTGCTTGTTCCCCTGAATTCCCAGCAGCTGCAGTTCACATCCCCAGGCAGAACTGTTTCCACCTCTCAACAGGGAGGGAAGATGAATCTGCTTTAGAGTAGGATTTACTCCTACATTTTCCTGCTTTTGATAAAGCTTAGGGAAATTCTACAAGTGCCACACAATGTCTGTATGTACCCTGACAGGATCAAGTTTGTTCCTGGAAGTGTCCAAGGCCAGGTGGAATTGGGGCTTGGAGCAAGGGCAGAATCAGGAACCGAGTGATCTTGAAGGCCCCTTCCCAAATCATTCTGTGATTGTATCATTATATTTATGCCTAAGTATTTTGTTTCCTTTCCCCTCAGCTCGTAGAAGATGACCCCTGGCCACGACTGAACTCTGCTGAGCCCATTCCTCCCCTCCTGCACAGCAACATGCTCTCAGAAAAATACCTGGAGCTGCCAAACGAGATTGCCAAAAGCAATTTACCTTCGTCGGGAGGAGCCCTGAAGGATTCAGCCCCGCAGGAAGAGAAGTGCAGCAAAGCCCTGGCTTTGAGGCTACAGGAATCCTACAGCAATGGTTTGTCAGTCAGCCTCTCCCCTTCCAACTCCGCCAACTCAGGCACGGACCAAAAAGGCTTCAAGGTGTCCCCTAACGGCCAAAGCAAGGCGCAGGACGCGGAGAGGACACCCCCGGCCAGCTTTAAGCGGACATTGGAGGAATCCAACTCGGGCCCGGCGGTGAAGAAGCCGCGGCGGGGGCTGGTCCGGGCTCCGGGCGAGGGCACGGCCGCCACCCCGCAGCGCAGGACCCCGTCCAAGCTGGCGATGCGGCGCAGCCTCCGCGGGCAGAAGAAGCTCAGCAGCTCGCTGTTCCACCCGCCCAGGAAAGCCGTGTGCGTCTGCTGAACCTCCTCCTCCTCCTCTTCCTCCTCCTTCATCCCGGTGGCTGCACAAGTTTGAAGCTCTTCCTGTTGATCTTTTTTTAAAGTAGGAACTTTTTTTGGTATCCGACAGCTTTATCCCGGCCTTGTACTTGCTTGTATTATAACTGTGAATTTTGTAGATGTGTAGGGTATAAGTCACTGTAAAATGTGTGTAAATTTGTATTCCTTCATATAAATGTAGTCTCTTTTCTTCCTTGTATGATTGTTACGGCGGGGCTAAGCCTTGTTTTAAAAAAAAAAAAACCACAAAACTGAAACAAAAAGTAAAATAATCCTTTTTGTTAATTTACTAAAGTCATCAATTTGTATACACTTCTTGTGAGGAGAATTTCACAACTTTTTAACTAAAGTAAATTATTAAACAGAATGGAAGATATGTATTTTCGTAGTCTGATACGTTCCACCTACAGTGTGTCTTTTAGAGAATACACTAGGTCTATATTTTGGTTTTAAATTTTAGATTTCTCTACTCAGAAATGAAATGTACGTGGAAGCAGAGATCTGAGTCTTGCTTTACACACCTCAATGTCGATTTCATGGTAATTAAAATACTATGCAGTATCTTATTTAGTTGTATTTTTTTGTAACAATAATCGTCAGAAGTATTTAGCAAAAAAAGTGTGTTTTAAACAACTCCAATTCCCCGGAGCATCCAACAAAGCCATTCCCATCCCCTGTTCCAAATGATGGCATTTTATCCAGGCATCACTGCCCTCCTGAGATGTGTTTTCTGCTATTCCAATACTGATGGTGCTGCTAATACCTTTCAACACAAGTTCTTAAATTATTTTATGACTATTTTCATTGACTATGTGGACCATGTGTATGTTCACCTCAATAAAACACATGAAAATTTGACGGGGATGCTTTTTATTTTTAAATTTTTATTTCAAGCTTAAGCTCTTTTATTTATTCAGCAGGGAAATATGAATTTATTATTACAAAATATATTCATATTTATCTGGTATTCATTAAATACCTGAATACTCTCTCCTTTGTCACTGTGGCTTAGGAAACAAGACATCCCACTTTAGATTTATCACAGATACTTTACCCTGAATGTTTAACTGTAGAAATATAATAATTTTTAAAATTTTATTTTGATGGGGAAGCAAAAGTCCAGTACTTTATTCCAGTGGCCAGCATGGTTATTTCTAGAACCCAGTTTTTTACTGCTGGAACAATAAAACACGAGCTGGAACCAGGCCTGCTATCTATATGTGTTACCATGGTGACAGAAATCCCAGAGGATTTTATTCCTGAAAATATTCCCTTTCCATCCGTGCTGGGAACACAGCGCTGCCTTAGGAGAGGAAAGAAACAGCCTGTCCAAATTGGATCCTGCAAGGATTTATTTCTGTGGATGTGGGAAGTAACTTCAGTTCATAAAGTTTTGCTGTGATGTTGAAATTCTACCCCAGATGGGGAGGAAAGGCTGCAGAGGCCACAGCTGTGTGTGGCAACAACCTTTGCAACAGACTGAGGTAATAATTATCTGTTTTCAATTAATTTGCATTGAGCCTTAGAGTGAGTATGGAGTATAACACCTTGGTTAGAGGACTGTATTACTGCTTATGAGGGAAATATGCAAAAGAAAAGAGAGTTGTACTGAATTTTTGCTCTACACAGAAGCAGAATTTAAGTTTCTATAGAATTCTGTTGCACTCAGAAATGTGGGCCTCATTGAAGTTTCCTTAAGCAGTTGTAATCTTGGGCTTTTCCACTTTTTTTTGTTCTTAATAAATTAACCCAACCTTTCAGTTTTTCTTGAGGAAGCTGCTGGATGATGGTCAGAATTAAACAGAGCTCCTCTGCACTGGACAGAAACTTTCCTGCTGCTAGAAACTGGCAGCATTTTACTCCTGGGTATATGTTCTTCTTCTTTTTTTATCATTTGACTTCTCTGAAATTAATATTCAAAGCTGAGAGAGGGGATTTATACCTGATAAGTTAACAGAGACTCCTTTGGTAAGATCAAACCTGAGTTACAACTTTTTCTTGCGAAATAAAGCTCGGATCTGCGCAAACCTGCTCCTGGGCACTTTGTGTTTGCTGGGTTCCTCTTCAGTCACTGTTTCATTCTTTTGGTATGTGGGTGATGATGTTGTCACTGCAGTCAGGTGCATTCCCGGAGCAGATCACTCCCTCCTGACCTGGTGCCACTGTCTGGAAATCTGAGCCCTGTGCGTCACCCTGAGGGATCCGGGCAGTGCTGGACACCTGTAAACATAAATCATACACTGGGCTGGGCTGGAGAACTTAAATGTCACCCATGGGCAGGGACACCTTCCACTGTCACAGGTTGCTTCAAGCCCTGTCCAAACTGGCCTTGGACACTTCCAGGGAAGGGGCAGCCACAGCTGCTGTGGGCAGCCTGTGCCAGGGCCTGCCCACCCTCACAGGGAACAATTTCTATCATCAAAATCCACCCTCTGGCATTGTGAAGCCATTCCCTGTGTCCAGTCACTGCACACCCCTGTCCAAAGTCTCCCTCCATAGTGCTTGGAGCCCCTTTGGGGCTTTGGAGGCCCCTCCTCAGCCGTATCTCCAGCGCTGCCACAGCACCCGAGCTCTGAGGGGCAGCAGCTCCTGCCCCTCAAGAAGCTGTGCTGTCCCTGAGCGCTCCAGCCTGGGGACGCCTGGACCCCGCGGGCTTTCCGCCTTGCCGGGACTCTGCCAGCAGCGTTCTGCTCGTTCCCCACCTTCCCCCGGCTCCTCCGAGCGGGTCCCGCCCTCACATCCCCTCA
>PYHW01010732.1:1584406-1596336 GCA_013186435.1 Turdus rufiventris
AAGCAGGGCGCGGCCCGCCCCCGGCGCGCTCCGATTGGCTGCGGACGCGGTGCGCTGGGTGTCATTGCCCGGGGGGTCCCAAACAGTGTCAGTGGCGCCGGGAGCCCGGCAGGTGAGGGTGGCCCGCACCGGGGACGCGTGGTGGGAGCGCGCTCGGTGTAGCGCTGTGTCTGCTCGGAGCGGCCCCGCGGGGAGGCCTGGCCGGGCAGCGGCCGGGGCGGGGGGCGGCGGGCAGGGCAGGCCCGCCCGTGAGGCCTGAGGGACCCCCGGCAGCTGCCGGGGTGTGAAGTGAGGGGCGGCCGGCGGGGTGGGCGCGCTCCGGGAGGCCGCGGCCCCGCTCAGCGGGCGGCGGCGGGAGCGAGGCCGGGCAGGTCGCGGTGTCTGGGTGTGGAGTTGCTCAATAGCGGCGGCGGAGGGTGCCCAGGCCGGCCCGGCCGCTGTCGGGCTCCTGAGGGGTCGGGCGGTCCCGGCCCCGCCGTGGCGGCTCCGCAGCTGCCCCGAGCTGAGGCGCGGCCGTGCCCAGGCCCGGATCAGGAGCTGAAATCGGTCCCGGTGCTCCCTTCCCCTCAGGGTGGGGTGCCACAAGGTGTTGGCACTCAGGGCACGGCAGGCGCAGGTATCCGTGCGGTGATTTCATCCTCTCGGTGACACTTCGCCCTTCCAGGTTCCTCGGCGTGTGTGTCAGGCTGCTGTTGTGTTGCTGTACGTTTTGTTACTAATCGCTATTTTGTTGCTAATTTCTGAGTGGTTGTCCTGCCTCTCTTAATGGGCTGGCCCTTACAAAGTCTGGCCTGATGTGAAATGATGCTGATAACTGATACCATGTTGGGGATTTGGCTTTTTCTTTGACTTTATGAAGATGTTTGAGGTGAGGGGACAGAACAGAGCAGCTGAGGGGGGGGGCCCCTGAAGGCTGCCTGGGATCTGTGGTGCTCCTCAATTTCAGGAATGTTACACAGAATTTTCACCCAGAGAACAGAAGTGTGAAAGAAAGCTTAAGGATGGCACAAAGAATGGACATAAAGCAGTAGAACGTGTGAGCTACAATGTAACCCGTATATGCAAGACTACAGTATGCTGCAAGTGGGATTGCACTTTATTTTTATATAATTATTTTCCGAGACAGCAGCCCATTAGTAAATAGTGGGTTTGTGTAGCGGTGATGACAACTGCGTGCCTGTACCACTGTCTTTAATCATGGAATCATAGAGTGGTTTGTGTTGGAGATCATCTAGTACAGTTTGAGATAATTTTCCACTTTATCATCCAGGTCTGTGGGGTCTGTTTTTTGGTTTTCTCCAACATTCCAGGAGCTGTAGTGATTGAAGAAGTTGCCCGCCTGGTCTGTGATTTTCTTTTTCTCATTAACAAAAGTTCTGTAAAGCGGCCTACACATCTGTGTGAGCAAAGTTCCTCTCTTAGCACCTTGAAGAATACACCAAGAACCTGTGTAATAAATAATCCTGTGGAAATTTTAATAAAAGTGCTGTGTTTGTTGCAGGTGTGTGCCCAGGAACGATGGCGACAGAGTCTCCGCGCCGCCCCAGTCGCTGCACTGGAGGAGTGGTGGTTCGCCCTCAAGCTGCCACGTAAGAACCTTCTAGAAGAGCAGCCCTTGCTGAGAAGGGTTTGATTTTCTTGTGGAAGAAGCCAGCCTGAGCTGGTTTGGGTTTTTTTCCCCAAAAAGCCAGCTTGTGTTGACACCGCGGTTTTGTCGCGTTGAGCGTCGTCCAATAAAGTCAACACGTGGCATTTCTGTCTCCCTACATGGGATCTTTTGCAATTGCACTCCAAAGTTGTATCTTTAAAAGCTAATTACTGCAAAGTTTTGTTGTTGTTTGCACCATTTTGTTGTACAAATATTGCAATGTAGAAAAGTGATGCCAACTTCTTCCTTGGGCCAGAGGGATGTGCCACACGTGATCCTTTCTTGCTGTTCTTTTCAACACCACCTTGTACCTGGAGTGGATGTATTAAAACATACAAAACTTGTTAAAACATACAGAACTTGTAATGAAAGTCCTCCAGGAAGGAGAATTATGGATTTTTTTTCCAAATTTTTATTTTTACTTAAAAGAACAAAACCAAGAAAAAAGGAAGAAGCTCCACCCTTCTGGTCAGAGCACCTGACAGACACTTTTTGTGCCTGGGCATCCTGATTTTCACTGTGCTGACATGAGAATGCTTTCATGGCAAAAGAGTTTTTTTTGTCTGTAAGACAGCCTGGAAGATTTATGATCTGTTCTTTGTCTGTTAAGTACTTTTGTAGCAAGTTTTCTTTCTTCCTTGGAATGTTTATGCTGCTACAAAATGGCACTGTATGGAAATGTCAGTTTCAGGGAGTGTTACTGTGCCCTTGGAGATAACTTTGTATTTCCAGAAACAAGATTCACCTCATTTTTATTGAAGAGCACAAGAAATTGATTGTTGTACCACAAAATTTGTGTTAGAGCTTTGTCTTGCTGCCATTTTTTTGATGTGGCAGAATTCCTCAACAAATGTATTTCTTCTCTGTAACAACACTTTCTTCAAAATATGCTTTAAAAATATTATAATAGAAAAACACTGTAAGAAATTGATTATCTATTCTGAAGATATGTTCTTTTTTTTAAACGTGGTGTTTTTGTTCTTGAGGTATTTGTGCCTCAGAAATGAATCTGTGTGTGCTGAGCAATCTGCTGCTCATGTTAAATTTCTGCATCATTATTAAAGGAAGATTGGGCTTTTTTTTTGTGGGTTATGTTGTTTTTAACCACTTTCAAGACATCTCCCCGGACTTTTTTTCAACTTCAGGAGATATTTAGAGCACACACTGAATAAAACACCTTCAGACATCAAGATGTGCTTGGGGAGAGGGGAAAAAAGTGCATTCCATGAGCTGAGCCATGAAGGCAGCATGACTCTGGCTGCTTGGCATTCCCAGCACAGCTCCAGCCTCTGTGTTTAATTCTCTACCTGTGGCCAGGCATTTGAATACAGGTGTGCAGGGGCAGCTTGGGTGACCTACATAAATCAGAGAGGAATCAGCACAGAAGAAACCACAGCTCCTTGGTCAGGCCTCAGCCTAAAGCTGAGTGGGACAGTCTGGGATGCAGAAATCCTGGGTTTGCTGGTTTGGTCATGGGCTGGAATAGGTTTTCTGGAATGTAAAACTCCATATTTTAGATTTCTCTCTGATTTCAAAGAGGTGTTGCAGTGCTTGGGTTCAAGTGTCTTCTGTATAGTTCTAAATTCTCCAGAGTGCTTCATTTTTCAGTGCTGAACACTCCTGTTTTTATTTAAAAAAAAAAAAAGCACCTTTGGCCATCCAGAGTTCCTAATTTACAGTTCTCCTTTGTTGCTATGAGAACTCTTGAGTTAGCACAGCAAAAATTGCGACAGCATAGAAGTTAATTTCAGAGCTGCCAAGGCTGTTGCCTAAAGAAAACCTGATGGCTTTTCTTAAATAATCTCAGACTTTCTGAAGGGAGCTCTTGTTGCCAGTGTTCTAATGGCACAAAGCACCAACTTTGAGCCTGGTTTCAGCACCATCTGTGTGCTGCTCTCAGCCCACACTGTGGTTACTCAGCACTTACACCAGGGGCTCTCTGCTCCTGCAGGGACAGGCTGCTCAAAGCAGTTCTTGAAATCTGCCCCATCAAATGGACCTTGCACTATAAACCATCCCCAATCGATGCTGCTGGAATTCCAAGAAGGAATAAAGCTTCCCAAGCTATCAAATCTTACCTGAAAATATCCTTGCTGTTCTTAGGGAGGGTTTTGTTCCCTCCCCTGCTCCTGAGCACTGCCAGGTACTCCAGCATTGTCCATCCTGCACAAGAGCTCTGCAAGTTTGTTTGTGCCACCAGGAGAGCTCCAGTCATTGTTTAAATCCTCATTTTCATGTTGTAAGAGCCAAATCAAGTAGAGAAAATCCTGAGAAATAATTTCCAAATCCCTGTTCGACTTCAGGCCCCTGTGATGTGGAGAACATGGCTTATTTCTTGAATTTAGATTTTATACTTTTCCCCCCAGCAGTTATTCCATCAGCAAGTATCACTTGGCTTTTTTACAGACTTTTATTATTCTTACTCAATCCTTTCACTGCTTACAGGCCACAATTTATATTATCAGAATTTGGCTGTAAAATTAAGTGCCTGCATTGCATGCTTAGTATTCTCTATGTTAAAGGTTACCCATGCTTCCTTTTGCTGATCTAATTTAATAAATTCATGCCCATTTCTTAACTCCTTTGGCTGAAATTCTTCTCCTTTTTTCCAGGGAACAGTCGTACATGGAAAGTGTTGTCACCTTCCTCCAAGATGTTGTGCCACAGGTAGGGTGTGGATCTTTGAAACTACTTTTTTTTCAGTGCCCAAAAAGCACTGTCAGGAATCCTCCCTCTGTTTTGTAAACTTATTATTTCATCTAATAAATAAACAAACAAATAAATTTAAATAAGTATATTTATATATTTTAATATATTGATATATGATAAATATGGCACTGGAATGGTCCTTTCCTGGTTGCCCATGGCCCTCCCAGTAGCAGAAGGGAGCTAATTTTGTTTTTCTCTTTAGGAAAGCTGTAGTCCATGTTTGGGCTGATTGCTGCTTCAGGAATTGATCCTGATTCTGATTCCAAGGATTATCTTGGTTACTTAGTGCCTTGTTTCCTCAGGAATTTCCTCTTAGGAATTCTCAGTGCATTTATTCTGTAATAATACAAAAACAATTCCCTCAGTAAAACCAATTTGTGGATTGATTTTGGACTCAGGGTTAAAATTAAACATATTTAAATTTCCAATTAAGAGATTGCTGCATTCCACAGGCTCCCATTCCCCCTCTCTGGTTAAAAGACACAATCTGTGTTTTATTTGACAAATCAGTTTGCCTTGGAAGCGTGGAATGTGATTTGTTTTGAAAAGTAAACCCCACACTTATTTTTCACATTTGTATTTTTAGTTCATGTTACTGCTTTTCTGGCATGTATAAAGTGATTATACAAGATGTGTTCATATTTAATCCCAACTGCTGCTCAGTATTTTGTTATAATTCTTTTGGAAGTGATGGTATTTCTGTTCCTGCTACCACAGCTCCTCCTGAGGACTGTAAAACCCCCAGTCTGGAAACACTGCAAGTCTCACTCCACAATTTCTTTTTGTATCTCATCTTTTTATGGGAATGTGTAGAACACAGGACTGAAATACGGATCTGTTCTGCTGGAATTGCAGTTCATTCTCTTTTAAATGGCTGCATTAAAGTTGTCACAAACAGAGCTGGAAGGTGTCAGTAATATAAACTGTCTAGTAAAGGTCTCTTTCTTTCCTCAGTCTGGCTTGCACAGCTTTAAAGTGAATTAAAGAGAATTTTAATGATAAAACACCTCATGTGAGAACCTCCAACACTGCTGAAGTTAAAGATTGTAGAAGCCACAGTGTTTAATTTAATTAACTCACTCTTAGACACGTGGCATTTCTTACCTGCCCCAGAAGATTTTTTGTTATAAATATTTTGTCATTTCCCCATCAGTGAGTGATGCTCAGTATGGTTATGCTGTGTGAATACTGGTGACAATAAACTCCATGAATCATGTTTGTGGTTTTTAATTAAATTCCTTCTTACAGGGGGAGAAAACTCACTGTTAATCCTCCTTATTTCAACCCTTTTGCTTTTTGTCCAGGCCTACAGTGGAACCCCACCAGAAGAAAAAGAGAAAATCGTCTGGGTCAGATTTGAAAATGCAGATTTAAATGGTATGGCTTCATTTTCTCTCACTTGTTCTTCTGAGTTTTGGGTGCATGTGCAATAATTCCAGTCAGCTTTCTCTGCAGTAGAATAATCCTAAATATTATAATTTTCTTGGGTAAAACCCCTCTTAAATGACATTTTCAACCATGACAGAATGAAGTGAAAGCATGGAAGCATCAGAGATGGGGAAGATTTATTTGGGGTGGTGAAAGAGGATGTTTCCAGTCAGAACAGGCTGCATAAAATAAATTTAAACACAACATGAAGGATTCTGCAGAATATCATAAAGAGTTTTGTTGTATGGACCTAAAAAGGGAATGCCTGAGATTTAAAAAAAAAAAATAAAAGGAAAACAAACTCACAAGCAAACAAACATTAACTGGCCAAACAAGGCCATAAAGCCACGTAGAGATTAGAGATAATTTCTAGTTCTAATAACCCTGATTTAGGTTCTCTCTCACTCCATCCCTAACCTTCCTTTTAAAAAAAGGGAACAGGAATAAACAGCTGGAGGAGCTGAATGGGGAATCAATCATCATTTTCTCTTAGACCACGATGTTATCCAGAAACTTTTTCTCCATCATTTTAAATTCTAAAGCTTTCTCTTTGTGAAACTCTTAACAGTGGTGTTTGCACGACAGAATATATTTCAGAATTGTTCCAGCATGAAAATGCAAAACACTTTGGTTGCTTTTAGTTGTAACAATTGAGGAAACAAATCTTACGTTGCTGGGAGCTTGATGCTGATGTCTAACAGTGGTTTTGCTGTAAAATCCCATTCAGATACATCCAGGAATATGGAATTCCACGAGATCCACAGCACTGGGAATGAGCCCCCGTTGCTGCTGATGATTGGATACAGTGATGGGATGCAGGTCTGGAGCATTCCTGTAAGTACAGAGCTCCTTTCTCTTTTCCCTGTCACTTTTGTGTTATAATTTTAATGTTTCACCTTGAATTTTCTCCCAGTGGAGTGGAAAGAGGCAACACTTCCCATCAGTCATGTGGGTGTGTGTAATGTGTTTATCTTCAGATAGTCCTGAGCACAGCTCAAACACTTCACTCCATGTACCTGCAGATTTCTGAGGGTTTTTTTACACGTCATTCCTGCCTTCATTCAAACTGGGAGCATTCCATTCTGGAATAGTTTTTAGCCCCACCAAAAAAACCCCAAATTTTGTTTTTTGACAGAAAGGAACGAGGGTTTAAAAACACCAACATGATTTGTTTTTTCCAGGAACTCAAATATAACAGCATTAATGGTATTTTACAATCACATGTTTGTCATGGACATGATTTGCAGTTTTAATTTTCTGAAGGCCTCTGTGTGCATATGGGTTTGATTTCATGCTGTCATCCCCACCCCTGGTTTGTGTTGCACAGTGGTTTATGTGGCACGTGGTCCTCATTTGGGGAATTTCCCCCAAATTTCTCAAAACGAGAGAATAAAGCTGAGTACAGTATGTAATAAAATTCTGAATTTTAAAAAAGCAAAACTGCTCCCAACACCTTCAGAATAAAGCAGAGGATGGAGGTTTTTCCCTTTGTAAAATACTCTGTTTTTTAAAGAAATGTGTACATTTTACAACTTCTTGGTTAGCTGTGTAGGACATGTGTTTATATACCAGTAGCTTAGAAAATAATGATAATTTCTACAGCAGAAGTTCAGTTAAATCGAGTTTTATGGGTGTGGTGGAGCTTTTCACCTCTTTATTGCACCTTATTACCCTCCTGATTGCATCTCATTAGCTGGAATGAGGAAATAAAAAAAGCTGAGGTTTGCTTAATAGAAAATTGAGCGAGACATAACATACTTCGCTAAATTTTAGTGTTTTGTAATTGCTGATTGAAATTTAGGAGTTCTAACTGGGATTTGGGAACATTTCAGCTGAAATAGGGAGAATTCATCTCGCGTGCGTTACACAAAGCGGCCACACGGTGGCGCTGGGACACCGAGCTAAGAGCGGCAGCATCACATCAATCAAATAATTAATTAATTAATTAATTAACAAATGCTGAATATCACATCCTCACGAAACACCCTGTTTTACCCAGCTGAAATGTTATTATCGAGTGAACCTGTGTTTTCTGCTAAAAAAGGGAGATGTGTTCCCATGGATTAATTGTTTCCTTTTTCATTCTCTCTTTATATTTTATAATTTTCCCTCCTTGTGTCCAAACGAGCCACAAATTAAGCCATGGAATACCTGATTTTACCTTCTTTCTAATAGGACTGTACATCCAGGCTGTCTTTTTGGTTTTTTACTCCTAATGTATTTCACTCCTTCATAATTCCTAACTTTTGATAGTATTTGCTATTTCAAGAAAAATAACAAAAATGAATAGGACACCTTCTCTTAGTGTTGTCCAACTTCTGCAGGAGCAGGGAGGAAGTGCAATAAGAAAATACCAAATGTGGAAATATTTTACCATCCTTCAGAATGTCAGCTGTGGGGATATTGCATCATTTTGCCAGCCCTTTATTTGTATATTCTGTGAAATTCTGAGAGCACAGCCAGGGAGGTGCAGCCTGGACCTGGACACTGTGTTAGTCCAGTCTCAGTGCTGGAATGGTTCCTCTATTAGTGGAGATTCTCACAGAATAATGATCTTTAACATCAGTTTTAAACAGCTTTGCAGAGCAGGATTTGTATGTCCAACAAATTTGGAGGGAGCACGAACTGGAGGAGGTTTTACATAAACTGAAGGGGTTTTTTTCACATTGTTGCTTCTCCTTTGCATTTTCCCCCTTGCTTAGCCTGAGCACAATAAAACCAGGCAGTTTTGTGATTGACTTAATATTTAAGAGCTTATTTGGCAACACTTTTGTGTCCTTTGCTGTTACACAAACCTTCCTTCTTAGCTTGTAATTAAGCAATGTTATTCCAGCTAAGAAAAAAAAAAAACCAACCCCTGCATTCTCCAGCTTAATCTGCAAAAGCAACAATCTGACATTTATGTGCAAATCTCCTCAGGAAAGTCATTATCTGTAGCATTGTGCTTTTTTATTCCTACAATTGGCCCTCTATTCAGCACTTAATAACGTGTTGCAGGCAGCAGGGGTTGTGTGTGAGTGATTATGAAGTGTTTATGACAGCTCCTAAGCCCACACTCCTGCTAATGGTGTTCCACGGCCTTGCCCGCACCTCACTGTGTCTCTGCTCGGGCTGAGAGTGCTTTCACATTAACATCTCCTCCGAGGAAGAGCTCTGCACTACACAAGTGTGATTTGCAAAATGGGAGATCCCATTAGGGCGGCTTCAAAGGGTTTGGGGTGGTGTTTGGGGGAGCCTGGCCTTGGAAGTGCAGCTCAAGGTGTCCATCCAAAGGGCTTGGCTTTGATCTCTGCTCTCACATGGGGGTGGGAAGGTTAAAACTGGGCTTAAAATACTCCTGGCTAAGTGGGGAGGAATGTGGGAATACACCAGGAGTTCCTGTTTGATAATGGTGCAGCGGAGTTTTGTGTTTTGTTTGGAATTTGTTTTTTCCCTTGCTCCCAGTTTCATGTTTCAGAGACAACTGGAGCTGGTTTCTGCCTGATGTGGTTTCCAAGTATCTGTTCTAGATGTTCCTCTTCAGGGAATGCACATTGGCTGCTTTTTAAATTTTTTTTGTTTTTCATTCTAGGCTGGGAGTTTCAAAAGTATAAAAATCATCTTAATGTAATGGTTCTTGTTACAATTAAAAAAGAAACTTATCACATCCCAAGCTGCAGTCCTTCCTCTGTCCAGACCTCTTTCTAGAGGGAGTCACTTGCATGTACCACTCAGAAAAATGGAGTAATGACCTGACCTAGTGACCCTGAAAAATGTCTGAGGACTTTGCAAAACATCTATGCAAATAGATGAGGCTTTGGGGTTTTTTTATATTGAAGAGGCACCAGTGTGCAAGAAATGTGGTTTGATAAAACTTCTGATTCCATTAGCACTGCCATAATTTAAAGTACTAGGTGCAACTTCATCCTCAGTCCAGTCACTGAGTAACATTCCTTGAGCATCTAAATTCTTACAATCTCTAGATAATTACAGAGATGTGGTTTGAATGGAAAAACTGAGTGGATTTCTAAACTAAGGGGATAAAATTTATTCATTTTCTTCCAGTCCTTCCTTACTTTCTCAGCAGCAGCATGACTGGAAATTGCCTTTAACCCATATGCAGCAATATTTGGTGGTGGTATCTATCAATTGCTTGTTATCATATTATAACATCATAACATGTTTAAATCCTACATCAGAATATTTAGAAACAACCTCCTGATCATTCCCTTTTCCTGTTACACATTCCCCAGTTTCCATTTCTAGATTTGCACCGTAATTCAATCATTGAGTTCCAAACTCAATTTCATTTCACTTTGGTGTGTTTGCCTTTTTTTTTTTTTTTTTCACCACGTGAAAACCATTTTCTCTGCTTGGAAACTATTACTTCTCCTCAGTGTGAACAAAACTTCCTTTGTTCAGCTTTTTTAAATGGGTGCAAACTGGTGTGCTCCAAACAATCCAGCAGTGCTGTCCAACATTACCCAGTGCTGCAGGTTCCTGGGCTGTCATGATTGAAGCAGTAGCTCAAGATGACTGAAGTGGAGGAGAAGATTCTTCTTCCTCCTTTAATGAAGATTTTTTGGGGGGTTTGAACCCTTTTCTTGCAGCCTTCCCTGTAGGTCTGGGAGTTGTGGTTGATCCCAGATTTTGGGAAAGCTGAGATGTTCGACCAGAGCAGCTTGGAGCCGTCATTTTGGATTCCCTCTTCCCTACAATGAGTACCTGGAGCTGCTTTTACAGCTTAATATCCAATTCTTGAAACCTGTTTGGAAATATTCTTGGCTTTTGGAATGGGAAAGAAAAACTTTTAAGAGCTCTGAGAGCTGCCACGGGGACTTGCTACTTAGCTGGACCCAATCCAAAATGGCAGCCACAGCCTCGTTTCTCACAGGTGCTTTTTGAAGAATTTAGAGCTCTGTTTTCAATTCATGAGCTCTATTTATATTTTGTCTGTGCATGTGAGACTGTGGAGCTCCAGGGGCTGGTAATGGGATGTGGAGCCTTTGGCTGAGAGTTGCCAGCCCACAGCTGACCCATTGCCCCCTCCATGTGCAATTCCTTGTCCCTCTTGAGTTCCTTGTGGGGAAAGTGTCCCATGCACAGAGAGGTAAGGGCTGGAGTGGCAGGGAGATCAGGCCACACCATCCCTGTCCCCTGGAGGAGGTGCTTGCAGGCAGATTGGATCTGGGTGAGCTCAGCAATGAAGTTTATCCATAGAAAAATGAAGGGCATGAGCATTGACCACAGTTAATTCAGGGTTTTGTAAGGCTGCAAACAGCAGAAGCTTCTGGTGGTGGTGGTGCTGTTTGAAAGAGGTTAATTGGGATTCAAAGATCATCTTGAACTCAGAGCCCTAATGCATTTTTCAGTGCCAAGCAAACAAAGGAACAGCCAAGCTCTTACTAATTCATGGTACACACAACATCAGAGTCTTCCATGAGTCCCTGTCTCACCAGAACAGCTGAGGACACACAACTGAAATCCCCTGGCAAAGCTGTGACTTTATGAAGCTGTGCTAGATGAAATACTAGTGTTCTAATGTGATCACTGTTGCAGTGTCACAGCCAGATTTTTTGGAAACTTTATTCTGTGCCTGTTAGAGAATTTGAATTTTCTTTAAAAGCAAGATGTTGGTGGTTGGGTGGCATCTTGTATTTTCATTGCAAAGCCTCCTCTGGGGGTGTGTCATAAAATTTGCTCCTTTTTAGCTCCCAGGAGTCAGCAAGTGCTCAGCACTTGAGCTGTAGAGGCTGAATCCAAACCATTCCATGATTTAGAATGCTACAAGGACTGAGCAAAGGACCTACAGTGGTCTCAAAACAGGGATAAATACCTGTAATGTCATCTTAGTCACCTTTAGATCCTGTGCCTTTTGTTACTCCATTGTTCTGTAATTCCCCC
The DNA here is from genome assembly GCA_013186435.1 of Turdus rufiventris. Lineage (NCBI taxonomy): Eukaryota > Metazoa > Chordata > Aves > Passeriformes > Turdidae > Turdus > Turdus rufiventris. The sequence goes on from PYHW01010732.1 coordinate 1,596,075, forward strand.
AATAGAAAATAATAAATTATCTTTAAATAATGAATATTAATTATTCAAAAGTTACTGCATTATATGCATGAGAAGAGCTGGGCTGGGATTTCCATGTTAAATGCCTCAGTACAAATAAACTTCATTTGTTTTTGGACATTTCAGGCTTTTCTTTGCAAGTCTCAAGTTTAAACTCTACCAGGTCTTGGCGCCCCAGGCTGGATAAACATTCTCCTGGAGTTCAGGATATTTAAGAGCAGAACCTGAGTTAGGAAGGTTTGGC
>PYHW01010732.1:1604244-1631267 GCA_013186435.1 Turdus rufiventris
CCAGGGCTGATTGATTCCCAGTGCCAGGGCTGATTCCCAGTGCCAGGGCTGATTGATTCCCAGTGCCAGGGCTGATTCCCAGTGCCAGACTGGTGCCACTGCTGTGGGCCAGGATCCAGCATGGCACAAACCAGCTCTGCTGGGCTCTGCTAGTGCCACCACCCCTGGAAGTGGCTGGGATGGGCTGTAGGGGTTGTGCTTCCACGTGGAGGTTGTTTTCTGAAAGGTTTGGATCTCCTGGTGGTGGAACAGATTGCTGTGGTTTGAATTTCATCTCCTGTTTTCTTGGGCACAGGGCAGGGGCTGCAGAGGCTGCTCTGAGCTTGGCACTCCTGAGTTCCATTTTACAAACTGGAAACCAAGGTGTGAAGCCCAGGCAGGGCAGACAACCTGACAAAAAACAACAAAAACCAGCAAGAACCACTGTCAGAGTGACAGAATCCCAGCCCCAATGGCATGAACACAAAATCACTGCCCAAGCCTGGCCATGTTTTGCTGCTTGTGGTGTTTCTCATTTTCATCTCTGTCAAGATCAATCCTTCGGTGCTCACAGCTCTGCCAGTAATTTGAATTTCTGTCCCTCATCTTGCACAAGCTGTGATTTTTGTGTTATATTCAATATATTGGGCCCCAACCTGCACTTGGAAACTGTACAAACAGTACACTGCTATCACAAAGAGTGATTTGCTTTTTTGATATCACAAAAAGTGATTTGCTTTTTCTTTCCTTCTGTTTGCCCTCTTCCCAGGTGCTCAGAAATGTGATAGTTTTGCTGAGAAGCGGCCTCTGCTTGGTTTGTGCAAAAGCATTGGATCTTCTGGGTAAGAATGTTTTTTGTGTATAAAGGAATTATATTGCCATCTGAAAAGCCCAGTAGATGACATCTTTAAAGATTTGTTCCTTTTTTTCTTCATGGGATGAAGATCCCACACTGGGATGTAGTTTTAAACTATTTTTTTTGGTGTGTCAACATATATTTTCCTATGACTTAAGCTTTTGGGAAGGAATAAAAAAGAGACTCTCAATATAAAATAAATAAAGAGGTATTTTAAGTTTATTTTTTTCTTTTATTCTCAGTGGAATCACAACTTTATGATTAACCTTTTCTGATAATAATCTGAATCAGAATTATTACTGTGAAGTGTTTAAAGCAATCTCTGTGTATTAAAAAGTAATTTTTCAAGCAGCAATGAATTACAAATACCAAGCATTTCACTGTTTATTGGCAAAATCCATGTTAAACCTCCTTCCCTGAGTTAGAAAAATCAGTTTACAGTCTTGTTTTGTGCTCCCTACAGAATTGTTGTATCACTGCTCTTATAAAAGTGGCCCTTAAGATATTTTATGTTTGATTCAGACAATGCACAGGATTTATATCTCTACCTACAGGAAAATATTTGCTTTTCAGGAGTAATCCTCTGCACAGCCATTTAATGGCTGAGCAGTTGAAGTAAATCTTCTTACAGTTGTAAGACTAATTCTGTGCCACACCTTTTTCAATTAAGAATTTAATCACTGTGTGTGTGAAGGAAGAACTGTCAAATCTTTACCTTTCCCTGTTATTACTGTGTTAAATTGCAATATTAATGTTACCTGCTTTAAATGTTTGAATTAAAATCCACATCAGGCAGAGAAGTGAATTTTTTTCTTTATGTATTTACAACTTGCAAAAACCAGTTTATGGTGATTTTTCTCGTTTTCTTCCCTGCCCTTTAAGTTTAACTATTTATAAATTAGAGGTGCAAATACTGCTCTGTCTTTATCGAGGCAGTGTATTTATATTTGTGAAGGATATATTGGTTTAGGGAAGCTGAGATGCCTGAGAAATGAACGAACCCTGAAGAAAATTATTTTCATTGTGTTATTGTATTATTAATGGGAAATAATTCAAAGATTATGGGCAGTTTCTGCTTTCCTCAAAAAAAAAAAAGCCCCTCCTGTGTTTTCAACACCATAATATTGTCATTTCCAAATAATTAGTTGTTGTTAATATTATTAATTAATTCCCAGATTAATTTCCTGGTAAGAGATTTTGTTTTCTATTCTTGTATCTGATAATTTTTTTTTTTTTATACTCACCAACAACATGGAACTTTTGCCTCATATCTGATTTTCTGGTGCACGCATTTTTGTATTTTAAAAGTCACATTTTCCCAGCTAATAAAACAACTGAAATGTTTCACAGGATGATCTTTAAGGGTCCCCTTCCAACCCAAACCAGTCCATGACTCACTGGATAATCTTTTCAAAACAATTGTTTTCACAGCCCCCCAAAAGATGCAATCCTGACTCAGAAATAGGAAACAGATTGTGGCTTTTGGCTGATATTTCTCTGCTGCCTTAGAAGTTGGTTCGGTCAACTTCAGTCTTAGATTACAAGATTTGCAAATGAAAAGGAAAACCAAAAAAAGAAAGAATATCTGCCTAAATTTTGGGGTTGTAAAGACATGTCTGCTTGTTCATGGTGATAAGCCAAACAAATCTTCATACACACACAAAATGAATTGATGGGTTTGGTGCATATTAATGGTGAAAAATGAAGATAACTCTTACTGGGTTATTGAAGTCATAGTTTGGAACAGACTGGAGCTGTAAAAACACTTTTAAATACACCAGAGTGGTCCAAAATCCATTACTTTTATTCTGGTCAAATGTAAGTATTATATAAATACTACAGTTTAAATTAATGGAGAGATTTAAAGGGAAACTGACCAGGAGAATTTTGTTCTATTTAAGATTATTTTAAAAATAATTGAGGATAAATGGAGAGATTGCAAATTTTCCCTTCAGTAGATGATATTGGTAACAAGAAAGCTGAAAATAATCAAAATGACCATTCCAGGAGGGAAATAAAATCCCATGGAGGAGCAGGGACAGCGAAGTCAGAGCCCTTGTCCTGTGACTACATGCTCCTGTAAAAAGCATTTCTCCATCTTTCTGCAGCTGCTGGATCTCTAAACCACCCTTACAAAAAGCATTTGATATTTTGGTTCCCTTGTCCTGTGCCCAAATAGCCAAATTATTTTGCTAAAAGATTAGCAGATTATGCCAGAACCTTACATAGGCAAGTATGATAATCAGCTAATGATGCAGGTATAACTAATTAAACAACCAGAAATAGATGATTAAAAAGAGTTTGAGGCCTTTGGGAGAGTGCAGGAGCTCAGGCCCCTTCGGCAACCTCTAGCCTGTGTTGGCTTTCCAGCCTTTATTTTTAGAAAAGTGAATTAATTTAATGATGTCAGGTGGTGGGAAATTTTGGATGACTTGAGGAATCGGATGGAGGTCCTTTAAGGGCATGAGAAGCAAGAGGTAATCTTTATGAATCATGGGAGGAGAGGGGAAATTAGGGGAAATTAAAGAAGGAGGCGTAGTTGGAGCAAACAAAATGTGTAACTTTGGCTAGCCAGCATTTTTTTTTTCCCTTGCTGATCTGTTTACAAGGCAAATCAATTGGCAGCAGATTTTCAGGAAACCTGTGCTTTATTCACATGGCTGCTGTAGATGAAATCCTGCAAACCTTAACCCAGCTTCAGCTCAGGGATGTGTTTATGGGAGTGCTCAGCTTTAGGAAGCAGCTTCACATGAGTAACAGCGCAATTAAAGCATTAATATTTTCTCAATTAATATTTCAGAGTCACGGGAACTTGCTCTGGGTCTGGCCCAGTCACTGAGTTGTGCTAAAATCAGTGTCCACTCTAAAATAAGCTTTAGATGCTTCAAAATGAGCTGGAATGATTTATCAGACACAAACAGCAAAAATCCTGCAAGGATCACCCAAGAGGAGGGAAGGGTGAATGAAGTTTTTGTTCCCATTCTGACACACTCAAGGCAGCTCCCTTGGAATCTTTTTCCTGGAATGCCCTTGCAAAGGCAGTGGGGATGTGAGGACTCACCTGCCATGGGCTGTGCTCACTCCAGGTGCATAGTGCAGTTTGTTTTCTGAAATCACACAGAAAAACGGTCTGGGCCACATGGTTGTGATTTGCAGTTGTGTTGGGCGCTGTGAAAGAGATTTCATGAAGTTTGTGAAATATTTATGGGCTTTTGTTGAAGACTCAGATTTTGTGAAGACTCTCAAGCCTAGAGAGCAAATTTAATTTAATTATTTTGTTCTAAAAAGTACAGTAGGACCTCTAAAGTTGGGCAAAACTCTCTCATTTCTGTTACCTTTGAGGATTTGAGTCCCAAAGGTTCTTGTGCTGCTGCAGAACTGCAGAGCCTCAGTGACTGCAGGGTGGTGTGGTGTCAGCTGCCATGCAGAGACTTCCTTCCATTCCAGCACATGAAAAACATTTTCCTCTCTGATTTCTTTCAGGAAAATTCAGTTTAGCCTTAGCAGGTTGTGTGGCAGCTTTTAAGATCCTGACAGAGGCAGGAATAAAGTAATTTAAATTCCTTTTAGTGATGCTGGGTGAGGTTGTTACGTCCTAAAGATAGAATCTCCATCTTAAAAGAGTTCTTCAGACCCCGGCATTTTTTCTTGTAAGTTGATTCTGTGATAAAAAAAATGGACATTTTTGTAATGTTGATTCTGTGATTATAAAAATGGACATTTTTGTAATGTTGATTCTGTGATTATAAAAATGGACATTTTTGTAATGTTGCAGTGATGTTTGCTGGCAATTCTGTGAATTTTCTCACGGATTCCAATGCCAGGAGATGGAGCTTTAATGCAATAAGGTGATGTTTCCATGTGTAAATACCAAGGGCAGGAAAGCTCTGGAGTTCCTCTGATACTCCAAATGTTTGTCTCAGTGAACCTAGAGTAAGAAATAACCTTTGAACTATAATAAACTGTTAATCTTGGATCAAAACTGGGAGAAAATGAGTATTTGGGGTCAAACCTTGACCAGCTGGTGAGAACCAGGGCTAGTTTTGACCTTCTAAAGCTTTGATTTATGAAGCTGTAAAAAGATAAACCTTTTCCAAGGCATCCTCAGGACGGAGTGGAGGTTTGGGAGAGCAGATTTCTGAATTTTGTTTTACTGTTCCAACCCCTTTGTGTGTAGTGATGCAGGGAGGGGATGAAGGGATGGAAAGGATGGAGGGAAGGAAGTGCAGATAAAACCAGCTGGAGCACAAAGCTGCCCCCAGTAACTTGTCAAAAGAAGCACCACAGGGAAAAGATAATGCACAGCACCATTACAGGCAGGGCTGCTGCTTCCAGGGCCACTTTAAATTCCACTTTAAATTATTCAATACTGTAAACGCTATAAAGTTAATTAGAAGAGGAACAAACTCTACAAAGATAAATGTGTTTTCAATATGTTTCTCAGGGAGGGTACAGTAGAAACCAGTGAATGAGAGGAAATTTATTTCTGGCAGCACTCTAGACATGGAGCTGTGGTTGAACTTTTTACCCTAATTACGTCCCCACTAATGCCTGCAGCGGTCTGGAATCAAAGTGGCCCTTCAGGCCCTGGAAAGTCTCTGATGTGGCCAGCGTTTGTTGTGTGCTCAGGGTTACTTCAGAAAAAAACCAGAATATTGGGACAGGATTTTGCACAATTTCTCAGTTACCACCCACCTCACTTGTTGCCTACAAAAATAGAGTAATTGTTTGCATCTGTGTGTTTTTGTCTGTCTTAGAAATAACTGTTATAAATCAAGAGAGAGCTGTTGGGGATTGTATTTTCTTTTCTGATATGTTTTAGGGTTTTTCCTGTGTTCTGTACCCTAGGAAGGATTTAAAGGATGCTGGGAAGCAGAAATTTCAGGATGGCTGAAGTTGTTCTCTTTTCCTGAGGACACTTAAAGCCATCAGATCCCAGTGGGCTCCCAGAGGATGCTCTTTAATCTGTTTTTTCCTAAACAAGCACTGTCACTTCTTGCTCAGAGTTGGAGCAGCTGATTGCAAACTGCTTCAACTTCCAGGCTTGTGTCTGTGTGTTACACACACAACTGCTGCCACTCCAGTCATTCCCTACAACCTGGCAGTATTTGAGCTTTGCATCTGTTAATAAATGCCATTTTCTCCCTTACCATGGGCCCTCCCAAGTTCTTCCTGTGCTTTTCCCTTCCTTTCCTTCAAAAATATTTAATACACAGAGAAAATGTCATGGGAGTTTGTTGAGCTCAACCATTCATGTGTGGATGAGCTCCTTTTAAATCTCCAAATTAAAGGAAAAGACAATTAAAATGCAATTTAAAAAATTTGATATCATTATTATTTTTCTTTAGTTCTGTATTTTTTTAACAGAAGTGATGTATCTTAATAGCTTTAAATTGTAAATTTTCAAACTTCAATTAATAACTCAGTAAATATTTCTTCAGTAATTCCAAATAGAGATTTAGAAGGCTCCTGCTTTATGAAAAAGCTGTAAGAGATGTGCTTAAAAAAATATCTTGCTCAATGCCTTCTTTCTTTTAATTCTGACTAGGTAATATATTAAAATATCACCTGAGGAGACCCCTCACACATTTCTGGATGGTTGCTCACAAACTTATATTTAAAATCAATGGTGATCCAAATTGTTAATAAAACATTTTCATGATGATGTTTTACAGTGAGGCAGTAATAAAATAAACCAACATTTTAATCAATTTTTCCTGCACAACTTGAACAACTGCATCTCCCATTTCAGCACCAGCTCTGTTGGGTGACTGAGTGCCTTCTCTTAGCAATTTTAATTCCTCCTGGGAATATCAACCACCTTTAGCTTGGAAATTCCTCCAAATTTAAAGAAGAGTGCTCCAGTAGAAGAGGTGGCTGCATCCAGAAAAAGGATATAAAATAAACTGAAGTTTCTTTTTGATGTTAAGCAATTTGTGGAGAGGTTTAACTTTAAAAACCAATTTCAGGAAAAGCAGAATATTCCTTTTGCTGCACGTGGGGCTCCACAAATAATTCTTTTCAGGTATTATTGCATCATTTCACCCAGCTTTTGGTGAGTTCAGCTACGGTGAGAACTCTGCACATCTGTAGAGCATGGATTGTGACTCAAACCATAAAACAGAGTAAGAAATACCTCAGAACATATAATTAATGGGCACTTGGGAAAATTCTGGCCTACCTGATGTGACCAGAACCTCAGAGCAGCTTTGCTGTTCAGAGCACTTTTCAAGTGCTTTAACCATAAGATCTAAGCTCGTTCCTGCTCAGCTTCAGTCCTACGCACTCTAAAACCCTCTAATTATTTCTTGGAAATGGGATTGTTTTCAAGCTCCTCAAAAATTGTAATTTGAGCCATAAACTGGCACATGAACAATTAAGATTGAGCAGAGTCCTGTGCAGCTGACAGACATCTTCTAATGATCTCCATCACACAACTGCAGGCAGAGGCTGCTTAATACCCAGGTGATGAAGTGTTGCACAACCCCTCTGCTTTCTTACAGCATTAACGACACTGAGGGCAAAAAAAAATGTAAAAGAATTTGAGTTTGGACAGGTTGGTGCAAGGTTTTGTGCTTAGTGCTGGAGCCCAGAGTGGTTCTGAGGAGCCACTGGCTTAACGTGGCTTTGTTGATGCTGATGGCATCTGAAGGGAGAAGGTGCCTGTGAGGCTCATGAATCATGAGGGGAGAGCACAGAAAAAGGGGAAAAAAACCAAACCTGGAATCTAAAGAAATGGGTTGCAAGAACCAACAGGATGAAGTGTTTGGTCCTGCAGTGGTGGTAGCAGGGAAAGCTTTTCCAGTTGTTGGATGTTGAGGCACACACCAGGCTGGGGCTTCTAATGCACACAGGTTGCAGAGGAAAGTGCCTTAAATATGTACAATAATTGTGTATAAACAATAATTGTGTAAATGCTTAAATAGTCTGCTGCCATCTGTGTTAGCTGTGCTGTCTTCTGCTACACCTTAAATCAGAAAATACTGTCAGTACAAATGCCTCAGAATAAAGAAAAAAGCTCTGATATTGCTTTGGAGCGTTAGAAATACACTTTTAAAAATCTGGGTCTAGCTGAGGCTGGGAGTGGCTCCACAAAATCCTCAATTTGGATTCTACATGTCCTTGGTGAAATTTGGCTGGAGCTGAGGTGTTTCAGCATCAATTTGCCCTCAGAGTTGCGCTCCCAGAAATGTGAACTTTTCCTCTTAAGCTGTGACATGTGGCTGTCTTCTGATGTGCAAAAATTGCTGCATTTCTGATTCTGGTCCGTGCTGGATGATCTTGGAGATCTGTGTGGCTCTTACTGCAATACAAATTATGTGCATTAATTTCAGTGGTGAGTTCTGCTTCATTTGACTGCAGGAAGGGCAAGACAACTCTTTAATTTTCTATTTTTTGTGGGAAACACTTCACATTGTGGCTTAATCAGCTGATCACAAAAATATTAGTTGTTGATAGAGGTATGATAAATGCAGTTGTATTCTGTCAGAACTTAATCTTTGCTCATGTTCATGAAGATTTACAGAAATGTCTCCAGTTTCATGCACACTCATAGAATGATCAAAAGCAGCCAGTGCAGGTCCATAAATTGTGTATAAAAGGCCTGTTTAGCTACACACAAGCAAAATCTAATCCAGAATATAGCAGAAAAAAAAAATGATCCTGCTCTTCAAGTACTTTCCCCTCAGATAAATCTGCAGGGATGCTGCTAATCTTCCTGTATTAACTGAGCACAAATGTGATGGGACAGCTCTGTTTGGGGACATGTGGCACTCTCAGTGAAGTGGAAAGTGTGTCACACTCGGGTCTCACAGCTGAGGAGGCAGCTTGGGCTGTGCTTTACACTCCACATGCAGGGACACCCAGCCCTTGGGTGGCTCTCAGCTCCTGAAATGTGAAAACAAACGCAATAAAACCCCCTCAAACCAAATAAAACCCCCTCAAACCCAGTAAAACCCCCTCCAACCTAGAGAGAATCCTCTGATGATGAGAGGGAGGAATAGCAGAGAGCACAACATGTATTGTGCTGCTGGGTGTGGGAAGAGCTGCCAAAACAGGGAATTTGGAGGTTTTTATTCTGGTGTTTTTAAGTATTCCCATTCTGCTTTTCTCTCGTAGTGTCTGGATTGCTCTGTACAAAAGATATCTGAAGGCAACGAACCTTTTTGTGTCCTTGACAGAGACACAGAAGCCAAAAAGCAGAATTTGTACCAATTCTGTCAGGCACTAAGAAGTAATTTCATAAAAACCAAAGGATCAAAATGTTGAAATAATCGATATTTGCACAAACCCAGTCTTAGATTTCCCCTCTCTAGTTGATGTCTGACAGCTACAGATGACACTGAAGGAGCTGTTGGTTTCATGGACCAGCAGTGGATTAATGGTTGTTGAAAATACTCAACTGGAAAAGTCCCTGTGCATCCTCAGCTTCTCTCACAGACCATGACCAGAATTATTCAGGAGGCAGAATCCAGTCCTTCAAGCAATCCCTCCATCAATTCTCCAGCCAGTCCTTCCTGGGTCATTCCAGGTGCCCTGTGAAGAAATGCCTCAGTGATGAACTAACACAAATAAAATTACTCATTATGATCCAAAAAAAGCAGATTCCTGAGCCTGAAACCTGACTCATTTTACCTGTTACCAAATGATTTCTGCACAGTTGGTGACTGCTTGTGTTACAGGCAAGTAATAAAAATATTTTCAGTGGAGATGGTGAAGTACAAGGATGAAGGTGAACTTTTTTTTCCCTGGGCTGATAGACTTGATCAAAATATTTGAGGAAGATGCAGCAGTGAAGTTTGTATCTCCTGGTGTTTAACACAATTATTTTAGTGCTGGATCAAATAACTGCCTCCCTTGTATTTAAAGGATTAGATTTAGTAACATGTGTCTAAGGTTGGTACAGGTTTTTCTTATTTAGAAATAAGTGTTTCCATGCTTTTTGCAATTTGTGGTGCACTTAAAATGTCTCTGCTGCTTTGTAATTCAGTACTGCACACACATTTTGGTGGAAGTGTCACTTTCTGAGAAATTTTGTGCTGCTTTTCCTGGTTTTGAATGAATCTGTTAAGTGCCAGGAATTAGAAAATTACTTACAGAGTGGAGTTTTCAAGTTTTATTGTGAAAAGATGGGATGCAGAGAGCCTTTCCACGATGGAAGTCCTAATAAAAGCTCTTCCTGCAGTGGTGTTTAGAAAGAATTAATTATTTTTTTTTAAGTTTTCATTCTGGTGTGCATCCCTAAGAAAGAAGGGGAGAAGAGAATTGCCCTGCTGAAGAGAGCTCAGAGGAGTTTAGTGCTGAGCCTGGAAAACAAACCTTACAACTTAAGGCTTAAAACTGTTTTTTTCACTTTCTTGCTGCCTGGATTGCTCTGGATGATCACTGACAAAAGTTATCTGAAGGCAGTGAACCTTTTTGTGTCCTTGACAGAGACACAGAAGCCAAAAAGCAGAATATGTACCAATTCTGTCAGGCACTAAGAAGTCATTTCATAAAAATAAAAGGATCAAAACCTTGGAACCACTCACCATAAAAATAGAGGACTCATTGTTGGTCAAAGTCTTTTAAGACAAGATTAGGTTGCTTGGTAAAAAATAATTTCTTTGAGCTTCTGGGACATTTTGTGCATGGCCTGGAAAGAGAAGATGATCCTTCCAGAATTGAAATCTCTTCATCTGAGCAAACCTTCTTCAGGGCCTTTGAGGAGAACAGAATTGCCTTTGTGGTCTCACCATGTTCATAATATTGCTACAAAGATCATAATCAAATCTCATGCTTCAACTTTCCAGTGTAAAGGTTCAGGCAGGAATTTTTCCAATATTCAATTAATTAACTCTGTACTCTGGTTTTTTGTTTTGCTTCTTTCCCCTTCTGTGAAGCACCAGAGAGGTGGAACAGGAGAACTGGAACCAGCCCTGCTGATTAAAAACTTGGGTCACTGGCAGCATCCTCCTCACTCCCACATGGAAATGCCTTTTTTCCCCAGCAACTTATTGGTAGATTTGATGCTTTATGGAGTAGTAATTTAAAAAAACCAAAATGCAACCAATTTATGGAGTATTTTGCATTGGTTGCACCTTGAACAGTCAGTTCCTTGGAACTGCTGTCACTTTTCTCTCATCTATTGTCTCTACAAGTTTGGAAATTATATTCCATTTCAGGCTCTTAACAACTTACTTACAGCAAATTCTATTTTTTTTTAATCCTTCAGGTTGTTCAGGTTGTGCCTAGTAAGAGATTATGTTATTTTTTTATTAGTTACTTTAAATAGGATTTCAGTGTAAGTTTTAATATTTTTGTCTCCTCTTAAAGGCACCAAAAGTAATTACTAAAAATAAGTTTGTGCTTTAGGCTGGGCTTTAAAGGAACTTTGTGAGGGTGGTAGAAAGTGCAGTGATACTGCCCAGAGATGATTTTATTAGAAGTCACAACTGACTGGAAAACCCTCACGTTTCATACAGGACAACTTTCCCAGCAAAAGTTTTATTTCAGTTTTACACCTCCAAGCTCTTTTTCCTTCTTTCTGGGCTCATGAGACCAACCTGTCAGTGCTGTCCACCTCTCTTTGAGTGGGATGTTCATGGTGTGGCAGAGGGGAAGAAAATCAACCCTGGGCAGCAAAGCAAAGCCTTCCAGGCACAGAAATGTTGACCCCATGTTGATTCTCTCCTTTTAATTTTTTTTTCCCATTAAAAAAGCAGCAGTATTTTGAGTGGAGTGTTTGTCTCTGTGCAAACATTTTGCACAGAGCTTTTTTGCCGTGGTGGGAGCCAGCAGATCTGGGAGGAGGTGATGCTGTCGTGGGCCACGAGCACAGATGTCACCAAGTGCCAGCTGGACAAGCATCTGCTGCCTCCCCTCCATCCCTGCACTGCAAACAGAAGGAAACACCAAGACCTGAGTGTATTTATACATCTATTATTGCCATTTGTAAAGTTGTTGGGAGATTTGTGTCCATTACCTTCAAAGAAGTTGTTGATCTCTCTGCAGCTGTTTGAACAATCAGGATACATAATGAATATTTGATGATAATCTATGGGATTAATTCACCAGAATTTTATTTGTGACAGAATTTCAGGGTATTTCTGACCTATCCAATAAAATCCTGCAGGCCAGGGGACAAGGCTTGGAGCAGCCTGGGATAGTGGAAGGTGTCCCTGTGAACTGGATGAGCTTTAAGGTCCCTTCCCACCCCGCCCAGTGTGGAATTCTGTGATTCCATGATATTCCTTGGTTGCTGGCACTTGAACTCAGTTTTACCCAGTGTGGTTGACAAAAGCTTTGAATGACCTTACCATGATCAGCCAAGATACCACAATAATTAATCCATAATAACTATTGTGCATTTGAGTGACAGAATTATCACCCCTAAATTGGAAAAATTGTTCAAAACACACTGATGTGGAAATAGTATCATTATTAAGTGTGTTGAGATAATTTTAGCTCTATCTACTTTGGAGTTTTGAAATTCCTCTTCTATCAATATTACAATTTGCTGGAGGTAATAAATCACTTAATTAAAAAAAAACTTGTACATACATCTTGCAGTGGCTTTCTGTGTTTTCAAGCAGCAATGAACTTGAATGTGAAGGAACTGACTCAAGTTTTACTGGTTTAAAGGTGTTTTTGAAGGGCCTTTGAAGTGCTAGAAGTAATAAATTGCACCCTCTAGTTATTAGCCTAGAAAAATGTATATTTTGGGAAAAACTTCAGCGGGCAAAATGTCAAAAGTTACTTTTTTCTGTTATTTTTCTGACAGTTGTCTTGCTGTGCATTTACTGTGTATTATACATTACTGTATAAATAATAATATAAACTTGAGGCACTGGGGGTAAACAGTTGGCATTTGTCCTCCAGCTTTCCAGAAAATTCTCGAGCAGCTTGAGCAGATCCAAGAGACAAGCGAGTGCTGGGGCAGGAATTGTGTGAAACTCTGTAAAATAAAACAGATACTGGCAGGGGGGAACACCCTCTTCTACCAATGCTCAGGATATGTTTGTACAGCTGGCAATTTGTGCTCCTGCTTATTCCTTGACCTAGAAATAGCCAAGGTTTTAATGTGTTCTTGGAGGGGGAGAAAGGTGTTGTGGAACAGAGCTGCCACATCAAAGCCTCTGCTCAGCCCCTAAAAGGGTTTCCAGCACTGCCTTCCTCAGCCCTATCGAGCACTCAGCACTTTTCCCACTCAGCCTTTTTATTAAGAAATGGCCTTAAAGCTTTTATTTATATGGAAATGATAAAAGTGACGCGAAGCAGTTGAAGAGATGTGTTGGGTTCAAACAAAAGTCCATCAGGGATGTGAGTGTAAATTCTGGCTGAGGTGTCTCCATCAGCTCAGCTGCTGCTCTGGGGAAGAGAGAGTTGGAGACTCTCTCCCTGTAGGAGAGTTGCTCTGAGGAGTAATTTTGTACTAGGATGTGGTTTAAAAGTTCCAAAGCCTTCCTGGTGGTAAAGGAAACCAAGTGGTTGATAATATTGCACAGTACAGGTTGATGGCCATCATGGAGATCATAATTCAGCTTTTCTTCTTGATGCAGAAGGTTTCTATTGACTCTTTGTTCTCCAGGTTCTGCTGGGATTGCTGGAATTCTGGGTCCAGGACTTGATGTTCCTGGCGATCTTTTCCAACCTTAATAATTCTGTGGTTCTGTGATTTTTCCTCCAGTGTGCTAAGCAACATAAGTAGGTTGAAATAATTAAACCCAGTTTTTAAAATATCCTGATTTCTATTAAAATATATATATTTTTTATTCCTTTCAGCACCAGCCCACCCTACTGCTGTGTGGATCTGTATTCCCTGAGAACAGGAGAGATGGTCAAGTCCATCCAGTTCAAAACTCCCATTTATGACCTGCATTGCAATAAAAGGTAAGGGTGCTCACTCTGCATTCCTTGTGTGTTAGGGCATGCCAGATTTTGGTAATAAATACAATTTCTGGTGTATGACCTCCATGATTCCCCCCCTTTGTTCTTTTTTTTTTTTTTTTTACTCTCCTGTAAGCACAGCTCTGGTTCTCTCTTTCTCAAGGAGTATTTCAGTTAGAGTACATCCATGTGCTCCCCCGTGGCTTTGGTTTAAGAAGCTCAAACCAAAAAAATCATTTAAGCTTCTTTCAGTTGTGCTAAAGGGTGAGCAGGAATCACTGAAATCCTTGATGATCCACCTACAGCTGGGGAAATGGGATCACAGAGAGTTTAAACAGCACAGAGCACTAAGGAGTTTATGTCTCTCTTCTTTGTGTTGTTCTGTCAGATTTTGCCTCTCTGCACATCCAAAACATTCCTGGTGTGCAGTGTGTGGTTTGCAGGGAATAATGTTGCAGTGAGTCAAATAAAAAAGCAGCATCTCAGGGTTGGGATAGAGAGAAAATGGCTCAGGAGGCTGAGGAATCTCAGAGTTCCAACAGAACAGCATCTGTTGTGTCCATGGAATTGAGTTTTGCTGAGTTAATGTGAAATCCCCACCTCTCCCAGACACACAAAGTGAATTTTGTGCGTTGCTTTGTAGTTTGCCACATCTTTTTAAGGCAGGAGAGAAATCCCAGGATCCTTGTGTGAGGATCCTGCTGATCCCTTGGCACTCCTGATGGGAGAATTTGGAGTGGTGACTTTGGTGCAAGCCCTGCTGATGTTCCTGCTCCCTTCACCCTCCCATTTCTGCCATGAGTCACTGTGGCCTCAGGTGCCCTGGGGAAGTGGTGCAATCCAATTCCTGGGGTAAAGCTAGAGCCCTGGATGGAGAAATTGCTGCATTTCTTTGGAAATCTGTATGGCCATGGCAGAATGGATGGTCCTTCAGTAAATAACAGCACACATCATTGGAAAATTCAGAATGATTCAGATTTTGTGCCTGGTTTTGTTGCAGATGGGAAGCAGATGAATGTGCATCAAACTTGTGCAACTAAAAATAAATAGATCAATAAATGCTCTGGAATCATCCATCTAGGAGGTTCATTCTGCAGAAAGAGTGTCTTTATGGAGGAGAAAATAATCTCCAGGACTGGGAAATACTCCCATCAAATATCCATAGCTTTTCAATGTATGGATATTTCAATATCCATAGGTTTTCAGTACATACATTACACTTCCACCTGCAGTCAAAGCCTTCCCCATTATTCATTGGTTTCCTTTATTTCAGGCAATGTAGGAAAAGTTAGAATTGATATAATTTCTTCTGTTTTTCTCTCCTGCAATTGGAATATGTCATTTAACTAAAACTAAGGATATGTCCAAGACTAATCTATATTCTTTATATACCTGAAAAGATCAGCATGAGGGGAAGGTGTATATTTTGATTTCAGTGTAGTCCTTCACAGATATTGAACTTTCATGGGACAAGAGGAAATGTTCTTGTGGCAAAACAGATAAAAACAGGGGAAAAGGGTGAAAGGCTGAATTCACTGGGGGATCATCATCACCCTTTCCCCAAGGACATGAGTTGAGACTGAGGTGATTCATCCCCTTTTTAAAGGTGACTGTTCAGGCTGTACCACACAATCTCAGTATTCACATCAAGCATTAGGTGTGTTTTAGTCACTGAGAGATGTGATTAATTTTTTTCCACGTTGTATTTTTACAATTAAGACTATTAAAATAATATTTAATGATGCTCTATATAGACAGCTAATTAAAAAATACTCTGCCTAATGAGGGGATTACAGATTTTTAATTATGTCATGTTGCTAAATGTTGGTTTTATGTGCTGGCTTCCCAGGTGCTTCTTTCATGTCAAGCTTTTAAAAACTTGATTTTGGGAAGTCATCAGTGTGGGAGAAAGTGTTCCCTGGTTCTGCAACTTCCAGGATCCTGCTCTGCTTCCACATTTGCATCTCTGGGCTGTTTTTTGAAGCAGCACCGTGTTTCCTGCATGGTTACCTTGTGGTTTTTGGCTTTTACAACAGAAATTTGTGATGTACAGGCAAACACATAAACATACATCTTTAATTTGCTAATTGACCCAAATTCTGCTTCTCTCAGCTCTGTTTGTGTGCTGATGTTCTTGGTATTACAGTCCCCCCTGCTTTTAGTAAACCAAATGTTTTAATAAATTTGCACTGAGGTGGGCAATGGGATTATTTCACATTTAGCTGATTGTTGTTTGAGTCAGGGAGAGTAATTCAGGGTTTTTGCAGCTCCATTCTTGCTTTTTAATGGAGCTTTGACTACAAGAGCTCTATCACAAATGTGCTGTGCTGCTGTGGATCAGAGCCCTGCACTTCCTGAAGTGCTTGGGAGAAGAGAGAACCCTCAATAACTGCCAGGGATTGCTAACCTGCCACTTCATCACTGCAGAGTTTATATTGATGCTTTTGAAATAATTACATTTAGATATTGAATCTTTAAACCAATGCATTTAATGGCTGAAGTGGCTGTTCCATTTCTGTGTTTTCAGGATCCTCGTTGTGGTCCTGCAGGAGAAAATTGCCGCCTTTGACAGCTGCACCTTCACCAAAAAATTCTTCGTTACCAGTACGTACAATCTGGGGCTCAGAGGTGCTCAGAACTGATTTGTTTGTGTCTTTATTTCTAAATCCTCAAAGCGGGTCTCTGGGAATCATTTAGAGCTTCAGGAAAACTTGTTTCAAAAAAAAAAAACCAACCCAACCAACCCAAACCCAAATGCTACTCTGTGAATATTTTACTTTTTTTCTGTTTTTAGTATTGCTGTAACTGATTGTTGAGGGCACCCCCACTGCCCTCCATCAGCAGCTGAACAATTCTTTTGTTCATTCTGCACAAAGATGTGTAAAGTTCCAGGATATCACATCAGCAGCAATTAAACCCACACCAACAGTGACCTGTTCATTTTTGGTTGTTCCCTGGGCACCTTGGATTTTTTCATGTGTCTTTACAGTTCATAATTTACTTTGGAAAGGTCAGAGTTTTATTATTTTAAAAAGTCTGCTTTTTTCCTGCATGTATTTTCAGTCACAATTAGAAAATTTTAAATTATTTTTTATATTCTCTTTGTATTTATTGAAAAATCTCCTTAGGGGAAGCTGTTTCTTGTCACATTTAGAGGGAAGCAGCTTCCTGCAGTAATATTAAAGTTGCCAATAGGTGTCAGTTTCTTCCTATCCATGGATGAGAAAATCTGCTGGGATTCACTGACAAGATCCAAATGGAAAGGACTTACTTGTGTCCTGTTCATCACTCCCTTTTATTTCACCAAAAAGAATTAAGCCTTGCTTTATTTTAGACCAAAACTAAAGAAAACCCCTCAGTTAAATGTGTATTCTGAGAATTTTTGGGTTTATTTCGATGTTTGGGTTTTTTTTAGAGATACTGCAATTTATTTTTAGAAATTAATGCCCTGAAGTGAATTTTGAGGAACAGAAACACTATTCTTAACCAAAGCTTTGATTTGCTGTGTGTTTTGTGGAACAGCTGTGGAATGTAAAGAGGATAAATTAAAAGTTTAAGAGCTAATGACCAAATTATTATTATCAAAAATTCCTGAAGTGTCACTAATGCTGATATATTTCTCCAGCTTTTCTGCTTTTTAGTATGAGAAACTCAAGATTTTCTGAAACTTTCTGTTGGTTTAATTGGGGACAACTCATTTTTGGTGCATTTTGGATGCCCCAACCACCAGAGCTGGAGGCACCACAGTCCTTCCTGTGCCCTGCCAGCTCAGTGGTGGCTGTGACATGGTGTGAGAGGACAGAACTGTGTTTTTCCCCTGGATTTTGGGGTTTTTGGGACCTGAGCCATTCCCTGGATCCTGCTTCCAGGCAGGTGCTGTGCCCTGGCACGTCAGGGCTGCACTGAGCTTTTGTCTGAGCTCTCCCATTCCATGTGCTGAAATCTCCTCGACCTGAGAGCAAATCTTTAAAGGCTTAAATTCCTCTGATATGTTTGAAATTGGATGTAAAGGAGCTCCCTGGTTAGCTGCAGGGATTTCTGGGAGGCAGCCAACTGCCTTCTTTGGCTGTGCCTTTAAAAAAAAATATTAAAGGACAATGCCAGTATCAATTAAAAAATTAGAAATTCTTGAAAAGGAAGCTCAGGAAAAGGCCTCAGAGGCTTTTTTGTTTCTCCTGTCCAGACTGATGCTGGTGCACCTCTGCTGTGAGGATGTCACTGCCTGCCCAGGGAATCTGACAGCATGAAAAAAGATTCTCTGGCTGGTTTTGGTCAGAAGGGAGGACACAAAGGTCAGAAATATTACTGAGGATCACTGACTTTGAAGGGTTTTCTGTTACTTCTAGGGAAAAGAAAATCTTCTCTTTTTTCAAGAAGATTTGATGATAGTGTGGAAATCACATCTTCCATCCCCATCATCAGTGGTGTAGCAGCCTTAGAACCCCACTGAGACAGCACAAACATGAAGCAGAAGCTCTGATCTGATTTGGTTATTTGTACATAGAAATGAAATGGAGAATGGCCAATTAAAAGCAGTGTCAGGAATTCTGAAGTTCTTCAGAAATGCTAATGCAGCTGCCATGCACATGAGGAGTGTTTTGTCTTTCTGTTTTTGTTTTTGTGGTTGGATGTGTAGCTTAATATATTGTTAAAATAAATACACCATAAAATATTCAGGATGTAGATGGTCAAGTTCGTGCTGCTGTTGGAATGTTTTAACTCCTGCATTTCCTGATTTTTCCTGAGCAAGTTTGACATAGAACCAACCTTTGTTTTCCTCTGCATGGGATTACATGGAAATGTGCTGATTTGCCGTGGATGGCAGGGAGCCAGCACCTTTTATTTGTACCTTTTGTAACAAAACTTCAGTGTACAGGTGCTCCAGGCTGGGAGAGGGAATTTAAGACAGGTGTTTAAAAGTGGAGGGAAAACATGCTGTAAGTATTACAGAAAAATGACCAGGATATCCCCTAATCTACCCTGTGGGGTGTTCTGATTTTTAAATGTCTGCTAGGAGAAGGCAGAACATCAGTCTCGTGGCAGTCACTGCCATCCATCACTGCTCTCCTCGTGCTTGGAGCCAGCTCCTTTTCCCTAAGAAAAGACACCAAGGGGAGGAGAAAGCTCAGCAGCAATTTCACATCCTGCACTGGTTTAGGTGCTCATGTGGCCAAACTAAAAAAAAAAATAATTCAATTGATGTTCATGTTAAGAATGTGTTTAATAGTTGTGAGTGTCAAGATTTAAAAGATTCTTAAATAGCTCTGAGCTTTATTGTGGCTTATTTCAGCTTTCCCTCAGAGCCTTTTCTGCATTGACTGAAGGGTCAGAAACCAAAGTGATGCATGGACACCAAAGTGATTTTTTTGCCCCTACTTTGCTCTAAACAAAAGCTGCAGAAAAGCTGAATTCCATTGATTTCTATTCCATCAGTGCTCCTCACCCCAAAACTGCTTACTTAGTGCAGCACTGATGATTATGAGTATGGCCTGATGGATACTTTCCTTGTCCATAAAGAATATCCTGGCCACCCCCTGGGCCCTGAGTAAAGATCCTCCCAGATAACATCATGCATGTGGCATCATCCCTGTGTCTGATAAGCAGGGCCTGCTCAGCTTCCCTGGCCCTTCCACTCCTCATATTGATATATTCTCCATCCGCCATTCCCCAGGGATGGACACAGTTATTGCAGCCATTAGCTGGCACCACATTTCTATTGATGCTGTTCTGTAGAGCCCTGAGAGGTAATTTTGCAGATTTTAGTCAGAGTAGTTTATTGTATAGAAAGTCTCAAAAGGCTCTCCTCACCACAAGCCAAAAATCAGTCAGTGGATCTTAAATGCCCTGCACCTCTCCAAGTAAATAAAAACCCCAAACCAAATGGTGTTGGATGCTCTGATCTGCAGTTTGGATTTGGGATTACTGTTTGCTCTCACATTCACACACAAGGAATAATTTGGTGGTTTCAGTTTGTCACAGGGCTGGTCTGGAAATCTTGGAGGATTTTTGGACATTTCTGTTGGAATTCCTTTGCCTGCCAGGCTCACAGGAGCAGTCTGAGCTCTTTGACTTTGAGGTAAAAACACTGAAGAGGTTTAATGGCTGAGGAGTCACATTCTTCAAGGAGTTGTGTGTGTTTCCCTGTCAGCTGTGGGCATTTCTGGTTATCCCACACGGGGTAATCATTGACAGGATTCCTGTGGCTGGGGGGGATCAGCTCACATCGAAAGTCCTGGGGGCAGCTGGGAAGGGAGCTCCTGACTCACAGCATTTTCTTGATCACTCAAGAAGAGCCAACTATGTCCCTGTGGATTGCTAGAAGCACTTTTCATTTTTACACACCCACACCTATATGAGCACCTACCCCTTCATGGTGTTTTTCCCTGAGAAATGCTGATTTAATTTTGCCTTTTTTTTTTTTTTTTTTTTTTTTTTTTTTTTTTTTNTAATGAGAATGCTTTTTTCCTGGCTGTGGGAATCAGTGTCTCACCATGCCAGGATAAAATTCTTTTTGGAGAGGTCTTTAGGGCACCATGGTGGATTTATGGTAACAAATGGCTTTGGTGCTTGCAGGAGGTTTTGCTCCACTGCAGGAAAATGTAAATACAACAGAAAAGCTGCATGAAGCCACAACAGAGGCCTCAGTCCCTGAGATATCTGTCTGTCATATCTCCTGGCTCGGACAGTTTTACAAATTAGATGTAAAACAGGAAGTGCTCTTTGTTTCTGTAGAAGTTATTTTTATCTAAAGCACCCAAATTTTTAATGTTAAAGGGCAGACAAAGCCATCTGACATTGTCCTGCACAGAAACAACAACCTCAGTGGCAACTTTTATTATTTGTCACTGTCCAAGTCTGAACAAAAAAAAAGAAAATAAACCTGGGATTAAACATTGCCCTGAAATCAATCAAATTGGTGCTAAATTAAACAGCCAGGCCTAATGAACATGAAAGGCCACTGATATTTTTAGTAGAAGCTCTGGGATTGTGCTTAGACCTGTGGAGTAAAATCATAAAATCATGGAATTCCTGAGTTGGAAGGGACCCACTGGGACCATCAAAGTGCAGATGCTTCCAACTGCCATGGTAGAGTAGACGGGGAGATCTCTGTAGTAATAATAATAATAATTTAATAATAATAAATAAATAAATAAATAAAAAGGTCCTGGGTGACAAACCTGATTTCTCAGTGGGTCCATCCTGCTCCTTTGCTCTTTTACTCCATTTTATGGGTGATACTTAAACAGAAGGAAGTACAAGAACAATGGAAGAGTTTTGGAAAGTATGTGACAGTGTGAGAGTAATAACATTTACACAGGGCCTTTCATCTAGAAGGAACCCAGAGGAATTTATAAACAATATTGCTTTATACAGTTTATAAACAACAAAAAAATTGCTCTGCTAAAAAAGCCAAAAAACCAAAACAACCAAACAAAAAAACTATTAGATAAAGCAACTTAAATTATTTGTTTTCCTTGGAATAAACAAAGCTTTTGCTACAGCAGTATCACTCAACCCATTATTTATTGCATATTCCCTCTCTGTGCGCTCTGTCATGGATTTGCTTTCTGGCTGCTCTGCACTGCAAGACTTAAGGATGGAGTTTTGTAATTCCATTTCTGTGGAGAGCTCTGTGTTTCGTAAGACCCAGAAAAGAATTACAGATTGATCATTAGAGAAGTAGCATCACTTCAGTGGGTTCTTGGAGCTATTTATTTAAAAATACACGATGGCCCCGCTTCACTGATTTTTGAAGTGATAATCCAGCAAGTCCTTTGAATGATTAAAGGCAAAGAATTTCGGTTGAAATGAGTTACTTCTTTTGGAATTTGTTTAGAAAACTGTGTTTAAAACCACTGGACACTTCAGCTGACACATGACATCTTTAATGAACCTTGCCAGGCACTGAACAGAAAATCCTTGTTTCTCCAGAAATCAGGAAGGTTTCCTTAGGATAGAGGTGAGCCTGGGAATCTGAATCTCTGCCTCCATGGCATTCCCTGTGACCCAAAAGATGTCATTTCTACCTTATTTTGGGATTAGAGACAGAATCCTGAAAGGTTTTTGTGTTAATAACTGCCCATCCCCTCAGCTTGAAACAAAACTGAACTCCTCTGGTGGGGATTCCTCACAGCTACAAGGTGTGACATATCCATTAAAATCCCCCCCTAGGAAACAGTGAATTGATATCAGTTCTAAAAAAGGATGAGTCTGTACCACTGTAACGGAAACTGGAGAGAATTGGGGGAAACAAAGTGAAAATGATGGCAAAAGAAAGTTTTCCTATTAAACTGATAGGGAAAAGAAGACTGAAACAAGACAGAAAAGAACTTAAAATGGTTTTCATTAAAAACTAAGAACAAAGTCAAGATAGAAGGGGATGAAAGTCTGGAAAATACCAAAACCAGATTATTTTCTTTTCTGGACTATAAATATTGTCGTAGGGAATAAAGTTCTTATAATGTACTGTGAAATTAAAAATCAACCAGTAGTGTCTTAACATAAAAATGATGGGATGTGTTTGAAGGAAAGCAAGGTTAGGTGATTGTGATTTGGCTTTTTCATTCTCTCAGCTTTATTAATTCATGTATTAATTTGCAATAGTTTATCAGATGTCATTTTACAGTGTGTTTTAGTGAGGTTTGAAAAAGAAATAAAATTATTCTCTGGGTAAGGAATTCTGCAAACTGAAAATAAGCCCTGACTTAGCTTAGACAAGTTCTGGCTGTTAACATCAGAGATTTCTAGAGAGAATATTAAATTCCTATATTTGCTTTAAATTAAAAAAAAAAACAAAAACAAAAAAACCAAAAAAACCCACAAAAACCAAACCAAAACAAAACAAATAGGGAAGAAATTGAGAAATTGTAGCACTGAAGGATTTACCTATGGGACTGTAGATAACATTTACATGATGGAATTGGGAAACCAAGGCTCAGGATGAGGTCAGAGTGTCCTTAGCCAAACCCCTCTTCAGAGTGATCCTGGAGCCCATTTTTTACTCCTCACTGTTCCTTAGAGCAGCACCAGTTGAAATTTTTGGGTGTAGAAACTTGATAAAATTAGCAGAAATGCTTGGACTTTGATTCTGATTTTCAAAATACAATTTTTCTTCTTTTTTTCCCCAGCTTTGAAGTTACTCATTTCCTCTGCACAGAAGCAGAAGATAACTGTGTACTCAAAAGTTATGAAGTAGTTTCCAGTAGGTTTTCACCTATATTTTTTGTGAGTGATAGGCCCAGTTAAGCTGGTTCTACGATCAGATATTTTTGAGGACTTGCTTGGTTTGCTGCACTTTTGGAAGGACTTTCCCTGAGTGATCCTTTCTTGGATGACCTCTCCATGCTGTCATTAAAACTTGGAAACTTTGGTCTTCTTGACAGTTAGTTCTGCATTCTCATTATGTTCATTGCTATTGTAAACACACTAAAGTTGCTGCTGTTATTGCTTAGAATGGCTTTTTCCTCTGTTGTTTTGAAGTCTGGTAGAAATAGAAGTTAATCTTTAAGAGAGTGGGGCTGGTGAGGATTGGATGGCCCAGCTCGATGGGTCACGCTGTGTCTGTCTTTTCATTCGCCTCGTAGATGATGTTCTGCTGACTCCAGCTGTTTTTTTGGAAAGCAGAAAAACAATTTGCTTTTCCTCCTCATAAAATATAACCCTTTGTTTATCCTCGTGCTGCTTCAAGTTTCCAAAATGCAAAGACTTGCAAAGAAAAGAAAGGGAGGAAATAGCTCCTTTTTTTTTTTACGCTGTTTTTTGTATCGGAGAGTAGAGTTTAGGACCGAGTGAATTGTTGACCTTTGTGGAGTTTATTCTTAGAATTGGCTGATTTGTGTGTGGAGCCTGATTGACTGAGCCCAGTTCTTGGGACAAACCACGGGCAGTGGGTTTGGGGACGGCAGCCCCAGCTTTTCTAAGTTACTCTTCTGTTCAGTCATCAATTTTGGATCTGGAGAATTCTTTTTGCAGTTCTTCAATGACTTCAGTTCACTGAAGTAATTGAGAACAGCTCCCTTTTCCAAGCAGGACTTGGATTTTTTTTGCTATGTGTTGTTGAATTGCTGAGACTCCTTTAGTTTTCTCCTGCAGGGATGTTACGAATTTGGGAAACGCAAGTCACTGCTTCTAAAGTCACAGTAGAGATTTACATGATGAGGGTTATCATCTGGCAACTTTTAATGCTGTATTTTATACATAAAAGGAAAGGTAGAAGAAAGGTTTGGGGGACCTGAATTCCTTTCCTGACCCAGATAAGAGCTGCCGAGGCAGAAGTCAGCATTAAAACCTCACCGCTCCTGATCTATAATGTCATCGGAAGAACACGTTTGTATTTACAACCCAGGACTGTATTTACAACCTTTTTTTTTTTTTTCCTTTGCTTGCTTTGTTCCTTAAGAGGCTCTGGCTACCCACATTTTATGCACTGCTGGAATGCAATAACAATTGTGGCATCATCTCTTCAGAATTCGTTTTCCTTCCTGAGATCAGGCCGGCGCTGAGGCCTCGCCAGGCCCTCGCGGGGTTCTGCCTCAGATGGGTTTCTTGGGTGAATTCATTCTCTCCTTCTTTACTTTCTGACCTTTGAAACAGCTCCCTGTGATCTTTGGAGTTTTGCAATACCCTCAGCACCGCGCTCTGGAAAATGCAATCCAGGGTTGTTTATCTCGGGCCTACGCAGGCCCAAAAATGCATCCAAAGCGTTGTCAAACGTCCTTTAAACTTCCAGAGCTGTGTTAACACCTCCCACACACCCCTCAGCGCTGGGCAGGTGGGGAAAATAAAACCATTCCTCTTCTGCAGGTCCTGCTGCCCTCTGGAAATGTTCTGGGCTCTTTTGGAGCCTGCTGGAAGATTCCTGGATATTCCCAGAGATGGGAATGTTTCCTTGCTGGGGGCGCAAAGCAGTGTCAGAGTCTCACAAAGATTTACAAAACACAAAACTGAGCTGACAGGGGCTGGGTTTGGGGTTTATATTTTTATTTTAGGATTTTAATCAATACACTGAATAAAGTTGTGTTGTTTGTGTTCTGAAATGCTGTTTGCCTGCGCTCCTGCAGCTGGGATACGGGAGCAGCTGCCCAGGGCTCCTTTAAATCAGACACACATGTCTGTAAGGTCTTCAATATTTTGTTTCTTGGCCAATCAGTGAGAGAATTTAAATTGCTAAATTGACTGTATTAGCCTAAGAACTGATGAAAACTGAGATTAAGCATTTGCTTGATAGCCTCCTCCTTCCCCCTGTTCTTTCCTCCTCATTTCTTCATGTAAAATGCATGTTTTAAAATACTAATTATTTATTTTATATATTTTTAAAAATATTTTACTTACAACCTTTTATAAAAATACATATTTAAAAAACTTTATATATGAAATACCATTTAATATGGTCTTGATTAATTGTAAGCTTTTCCATGTTTTTATTCACAGCTATTTTTTCTTACAGGAATTTTCATGTTTTAATCCTCAGAAATAATTCTCTTTTCTATGCTCATTTTTATCCATATATGTAAAAATCTATTTTTAATGGTAATATAAAAGTAATGGAAGGCAGGTGAACAGTGGAAACATTGTCACCAATTTTAAAGGAATTATGAATTTTCCTGCTGTGTAAAGTTGAGTTTGTGCAAAAGAATGTGGAGAGACTGAGGGCTTGTGTATAAAATTGTTACAATCAAAACCAAAAGCATTTTGAAAGGCTGAGGGCTTGTTATAGAATTGTTAAAAATGAAACCAAGAGCACAATACATCCTTTCATACAATAAAATTCTAGAAGAGCTTGAAGTGAGCAAACTGTTCAAAGTGTCAAATAAAATGAATTAAAATGTGAAGATACAAAACCAGTCGAGTCAAACATCAATATTCCCTCACCCCAGAATGTCATTTTTGTATCAGAATGGCTTTAAAAATGCAAACATAAGGAGAAATGAATATTTACACATAATTAAATGTTCAAAATAGCTCATCTAACCACAGCCTTATCTCTAGGAACAAAAATGCAAGCATCCACTGAGCGATATTAGCAACTGAAAGGCTTTTGTTTAGACTTTTTGTTTTCTTGGCAATAAATAAAATTCTTTGGAAGAAGTCATTAAGATATTTCTTAATGTTGCCTTTTCAAACTTTGCAGGCTGCTATCCTTGTCCGGGGCCAAACATGAATCCCATTGCTCTTGGGAGCCGTTGGCTTGCTTATGCAGAAAACAAGGTAAGGAGGGGTTTGAGATCAAAAACCCTTCTAGATTTTGTCTGTACAGGGAGGAAAAGAAAATAAGAGGTCTCAGGAAAAAGGTATGTGAAAAAGAAAGTCTGTAAAAGAGGAGTTGAATTAAAATGACAGACCAAAGTATTTTAAAATATTAGATCTTTACTCTGTACAGTTGATTTAAGCTCAGTTTAAGGAATTTGGAAGGCAGAGAAGACAACCATTAACATGTGTTTTCAGTGAGGTAGCTCAATAATCAACCCCTTTTGTGCTTTAAAATTTAAAGCATTTAATTACAGACACTTCTGAAAATTGGCAGAAAAACCACTTCCAAAATTCTCTTTGGGGAAACTGAGGCTGGACAGAGCCTGAGTTTTTCTGAGTCAACACAGCAATGCACTCTCTAGGTTAGAAAATAGCATTGAATTGGCCACTTTTGAACATCTTGGAAAAAGTTAAGCTCCAGGAAAAAAGAAAATGAATTTTTTTTTCTTCTTTCTAGAGAAAAAGAAAATAGATTCCCAAGCAAAGAAACGATCAGTGCTTTTACCCAGAGAAGTGGCTGTGTATTTAAAGTGAAGTGAAGCCTAAATTCAGCTCCTAATGCCTTATTTTTATTTCAAAGCAGATGTTTTTTCTCCCTTCCACCTGTGACTGGGGAAGCTGTTTCTAGAGCTGAGCCAGAAATTATCAGAGGCGGATTTTAGAAATGTATTTGCTGCTACACCTCCTCCAGCACAGCTGATTTCTTCTCAAATTCAGTCCTGCCTTTCCTTTAGTGCCACACCTTGCTGATGCTGGAAAACTTAACCCTGGTCAGCAAGGGATTTAAAAAGTATTGCTGCCAAAATATCAGCAAAAGTGTTGGATCACAAAGGGAATTTAAATGGTTTGTGTGTTCCCAGGTAGATTCCCTGTGGGCTTCCCTAGTTGAGGTATTTTAACTTAGATATTTAAATATAAGCACGACAGAAAAGCCTGTAGGAACAAATACTTCTTACAGTAATTTTTAATTTTCTTTAGCTCAAATAGTTAAACAGGCAACATTTTCTGTGTACAAGCAACAAATATCTCCATTTTTTTCTAATTTTGCATAGAAGTACAGATTCTATTGTTA
>PYHW01010732.1:1631317-1667686 GCA_013186435.1 Turdus rufiventris
CAAACCCCATGTACATTCCTTTAATCTATTAAATGCAAAGTTTCAAACAACTCTTTTCCTTTGTCATTTCTTTGCTTGCTCGTCATAAAAAGGAGGGGAAAGCCACACTCAGATTCTTAGAATGGCTGATATTTAATGTTACATATACATGGCTAAAGCTTTTGATTATATTTATTTAAATTTATTTGTGGTATTGCTGCCAGACCAAAAATCCCACCATTTCAAAGTTTATGAATTCTTAGTGAGTACTCATCTGGTAATTGAAAACTGGAGCGGGGGACGCGACAGTCTGGGTGGCACCCAGAAGATTATAAAAAGGGGTTAAGTGTCTCAGCAGGGCTTTTTGCTATTTGTAGGAAAAAACACACCACTGTACATGATAAATAAGAGCTCTGGTAATGGGTTATGGCTTTGTGTAGTTTAATAGTAGTGACTTGGTTGCTGTCTTTCTTCTTGTAGCTGATCCGATGCCATCAGTCCCGTGGTGGAGCCTGTGGAGACAACATTCAGTCTTACACTGCCACAGTCATTAGTGCTGCCAAAGTGAGTCCATCATCTGCCCTGGGAGAGCTGCTCCTGGAACATAATTATGAGGTTTCCCTGCTGAATTGGGCTGTGTGTCATCAACCCCCTCCCTTCCCAGAGAGGAGAGCACACTGAGAACCCTGCAGGCAGCAGCACCGTGCCTACCCTCCCCATCCTGCAAATCTCTGACTAACTGTGGCTCTCCACAAAGTATTTCTGGTCCTGAACTGATTTGTAAAAATTTTATTTATTACAAACAGCTATTTACATTAGAGGGAAGTGACAGTGGGATGGATTTGTGTAATGGCTGTTCATAGTGGAACAAGTTTATGTGATTAGAAATCAACATTGTGAATTATTGGTCTTTTAGCATCATGAAAAGTGACTTTACAAGTGCCTGGTGCTTTTTGGACTCCATCACAACCCCATTATACTTTCTGCTCTCTCTGAAGGGTGACAGCACAGTACTGGAGCTAATTAATTACCTTCTTTGAAGGTTAGAGCTTATTAATGACTGTTTACATATAGGTTCCATTGCCTCATTTTCTTACTTCAGATGATGTTGTAAAATCCCTCTGTTTTCAGAGAAATGTCTGGGGTTTTGCAGTATCAAAAGAAACCCATGGCTTGGAAAAAATCTTAAACAAGACTGAGCACAACTTTTGTTTCACTGTCTCCCTCCCAGCTCCTCTCCTTGCTGCAACAACAATTTCTCTTTCTCACACACACACACAGAGTGAGTTTTGGCACTGTGGGGTGAACTCGGTGCTGATTACAAGCTTCCCTTGTAACCACCAGCCTTTTCATTTCTGATATGTGCAACAAAACAAACCTAATAATAGGAATGAAATGACAGAAGGCTCAGTGGCACCGAGGAAAACAACAGTTAGAGAAGCCGCAAAGAGAGACACAGGGCAGGCCAGCTCATGTGAAAACAAAACAGAAAAACAAACATAGTCCTTCACAATCACAGTGTGGCTGGAGAAGGAGAAAAATCACAGCTTTTTACATTGTTGAGGGGAGCTGGAATTGCTCCTCTCCTGAGGTGATTCGCTGGGTCTCTATTACAGTTAAAAAAAACACAGTTAAAAAAAAGGTGTGGGAGGAAATCGCCCCAAATTCCTTCAATCCCAGCATCATGAACATCTTTTTTTATAGCACAGATAAGTTTGAAAAACCAACTGGCTTAGTGTGATCAGCCAGAGTTTGAATCAGATGTGGCAAAATGCTGCAAACAGATCACTGTAGCTGATGGCCTTCCCTGCTGAGTAGTACTAGCCTGGGATCATAATCCAGAAATTCTGCTGTTAAGCTGAATTTATCACACTGAAGTAGTGCTATTGCATCATGTGAGTAGATAGTGAAGATAAAATGTGTTTATAATCATAGGAAAGAAAAGATTGTTAGCCTCTGCACAGAGATAAACTCCCAGTGAGAGTTAGGAAAAGGGATAATCCCCAGGGCACGGGCTCTGGGCTGCTCTGTACTTGCACAGCACATTGCTCATGCTCCTGCCTGCTGGATGTTACTGTAATAGACAAGATTAATACTAATATAGTTTTAAATATTTGCATGATTTGGCTCTTGAGGAGTGTCTCAGCCTTAGTGTATTAATTTGTTATCCATGAGTGCGCCACAGTAAATCTGCAATGTTTAATTTATGAGTGATTTCATTGAGTCTTGGCTTGCTGTCTAGCAGGTTTTCATCTCTGATAACTGCAGGGCTGACATTCTTGCTGGCAAATAGATGCTCCACATATCTGTTGCTCTTTGTCCATCTCATTGCCTCACCATCAACTTCACTCCTTCCTTATTTAATTCTTCATTTATGAACCTCTACTGCTGTTGTGTCCTGTCAGCTGCAGGGGTTTGTAATTCCTTTGCTTTGATCAGCCCAGGAGCAGCTTTTTGGGAAGTGGATGTCCTTTCCTGTCCCCTGCACTGCTGCTTTTTGGTTCAGAAGTGGCTCCATTAAAGTTCTTGTTTTGCCAGGTTACACAGGGTTACAGCCTTTTCTCTGGTTGGCTTCCAATTTCCTGATGAAGTCAAAGAGCCTTCATATGAAAGAGGAGGAAAGCTGAGAGCTTTCAGCAGGGTCACTTTGGAGAATTGCCTCTCAGAGCCTCTTTAGAAGGTCTTGGTGGCAGCACAGAATATTTTCTGTAATGGTTTCCCTCTGCTGATCCCTGTCCTGGTGGGCCAGGGGTTTGTCCTCAGTGGATATGCTGCTCTTGGTGCAGCAAATAATTTTCCTCTTGAATCAAATAACTTGGGAGTTATTTGGTAAAGTCCCTGTTAACCAAAAGCACCGAGGTCAAAGCTGTGATGGTGTTGGTGGCTTTCTGAGTGTTCATGTTCTAAAAGCTCTGGTAGTTTCTGTCACTTGACCAAGCAGAAAATTTCAGGAAGCAGAAAACGTGTCAAGATTCACATTTGGATTAATGAGGAGCAAAGATAAAAATAGATGTGCTTGGGAAAATAAAAGTATCATTCCTTAGAGGTGTTGAAGAATGCATTCAGTGCATGTAGACAGGAAAGTCCCTTCCACAGGATAAAGATTCTTTTCAGTCCATTTGAACAAGCAGCAGCATGGACATGGAATTTCTTTCAGAATAAACCCTATTATCCCTTTGTTCAAACTGAGTGTGAGGCTCAACTTCCCTGTGTTGACACCCGAGGCAGATCTTTTTGATATCTCTTTCTGCTTTCTATAGATTTTTCATTTGCAGTCAAATAGAAAATATAAAATGTATTTATTATGAGAAACAGGAACAATGTATTATGTTGTCACTAAAAGGATGCAAAGCCTTTGTTGGAACAAAGCATCCTAACAGGTACTGAATGGTGCATTTTAATTCTTTTCATCTAATTAAAGTTGTACTTACTTTTCAATTAAATGAGGCATGAGGGCATACATCTATTTTAATTAAATATATGTATTTCTTTATATTAGAATGAACATGAACAGTCATAGTTTGAAGTAGATAGGGTAGACATGATCTTATAAATAATGTGTCTTTCTGCACACTGTGGATCATTGGC
Organism: Turdus rufiventris; assembly: GCA_013186435.1. Lineage (NCBI taxonomy): Eukaryota > Metazoa > Chordata > Aves > Passeriformes > Turdidae > Turdus > Turdus rufiventris. The sequence continues at coordinate 1,634,885 of PYHW01010732.1, forward strand.
TACAAAAGGAGCTGGATCAAGTATTTTAATTTTATTTATCAGCAGACTTCACTGGCGGGTTCCCATCAGTGACAAAGGAACTGGGACAGAGCAAACTTGAACCCATTTCATTTAAAATGTATTTACTCTGTCACATGTCTCGCATCAAATTATAAACCAAGTCCTTCTCACCTCATAACTCCTTCCCTTGATTCCCTTCTCCATATCTTTTAATCCTGTACTGGTAAAGTGATTGAGCAAAGGCTGCATCTGTTTTCTCTTGTTACCTGATAACTTCTTAATGAGGACTAACAGCTTATGTGAGAGCAAGGTCATTAGCCCTAATGGATGGAGGGGACAGCTGATATGGCATGGGAAAGGTTAAAGATTACCCCAGAAGTTTTGGCAAATATACACAACAGCACAGGGCAGTAAGTGCTGTAATGGTTCTGCACTGATATTTCTGAGCTAATGGCCCTGGCCACATCTCTGCACACCTCTCCCTGCTGCAGGCCGAGCATCAGCACGGGCATTTTCTTCTTGGAGAACTGTGAATTTATGTTTGGTACTTTGTCATCCCATTTCTGTCATTATAAATATTAAAGATATTTTCTAAACCAGGTCAGTGACAGTTTTTAGCCTTTTCCCTCGCACAGGTATTTCATAGTTTACTGCTTTCTCCTCCCTGCTTCAGAAACTGAGAACGAATCATTTTCTAGGATTTGAGCTATTGGCCAAAAAAGTGCCATGTCAGATTTTGCCAGGAGAGCTGGAATGCATCCCTGTGATGGCACAGGGGCTATTTCAGGTTTATTCCTCAGCCATCAATATCTGCTTTATGTTACCTCTCCCAGCCTCCTGAATTCACCACTGTTAAAACCCGTTTTATTCTCCTCTGTCGTAGCCGGGTATAAAAAGAAATAACAAGAAACAAATGGCAGGATATTACTAAAGACTTTAAACCCCCAAAGCCATTGCTGTGCTAAAGGCCTGGCTCGATTTTAAGTGGAAGTATCTCCATTAGCATTAATGGGGTGAGTCCATCAGCAGAGGCATCTCAGAGGTTAATCAGCCTTCCTGGCTGGCCATGGCCATCGATACCGTGTGGCGCCTGCTGCTGTTGGCCCTTCAGAGGCTTTCCTGACAGCACACTAACAGACTTTGTGTAAGTCATTTCCCATGAATTATTAAAACAAACGTTTGGCTGCTAATTGATGAACACTAATGTGTTTTCTAATCACTGCAGTTTGAGATTTTAGCACTAAACAAAGCAGTTACAATTGATTTGTGGCTGCTTCTTGGTTTCAGCCTGGGATCTGGACATTTTTTTCCTTTTCAATTTAGCAGGCAGCTTAGCTTGTCTTTTTAGTTAAGAATTGGCTTGTTACAGTGTCATTCCATTCTGATCTCTTTTGCTATTTCTTATTTATATTGCATAATAAATCTGCTCAATTCTTTACAGGCAAATAAGGCACAGTCCTTGGTTCAAGGAGAAAATACTTAAAGTTGTAGTTGGGCTTGTTTTTCTTTCAGTCTGCATCTCTCCTACTGTGTCTACTCTGCCTCTTTCTCCAAATAAAATAAAGCAAAATAAAAATAATCTTCAGCATCTTTAGCTGCTAAAAGCTGGTGCAGGGAATGTGTTTTCAAAGCCATGTCTGGGAAATGTGCAGAGCCTGGAAAGTCCCATTGCTGGGATGTGCCTGGGAGTTCCAGGACCTCGAGGGTGGCATTTTTCATTTTCCTGGATTTGAGTCTCATACTCAGTTTTAATGCTTAATTACTGAGTAAAAAATAAGTGTGTCAGATGTAGCAAAGGCCAAATTCTTGGTCTCTTGCACTGTGCAGAAAAGAAATCTCTGTCAGTTCTCGGGGCTGTTTGTATTTTTGTGTGAGCAGTGCCCTCCTCATCTTTGATCTTTCTGACCATCCATGCTATGGGAGCAAGTAAAATCAAACTTAAAAAAAACCCCAGAACTGGAATACATAAAATAAAAGCACATTAAATTATTTGAGTATTAAAATACTTATTTTTTTCAATAATGCTTTGGTATAATTGACTTCCAAAATGAAGGTGAATTATTCCATTTGCAAGAACACCAAATTTTTCAAGCTGTTTTATTCCAGCTGATACATCACTCCTGAACAAATCCATTTCTAGAAAAAAATCTGAGCTGAACCCACAACACAGCCTGAAACATCTTTTAAGGGTTTTTAAAATTTTTTTTTGCAGACAATAAAGACTGGGCTGACCATGGTGGGGAAGGTGGTGACACAGCTGACGGGGACGCTGCCGTCGGGAGCCACCGAGGAGGAAATCCTGGCTCACAGCAACCTCCGCAGGAGTCCCCTGGTGCCTGGCATTGTCACCATCATTGACACAGAGACAGTGGCAGAAGGACAGGTAAAGTGTGCACACAACCACAACCTGCACTTGCAGCACAACCCCTGGGAAATCCTTCTTGTGTTGTCGGGGGTGAAAAATAAACGGGATTTTCAGCGGGGCGGGAATTTTACAGAGCCACAGAGCTGGGATAAAATCCTGTTTGGGACTGAAATGCAGCCAAAGTATATTTTGTCCTTGCAGCATATTTATGTGACACTTTGACAAGATCAAGTGTGAAGTGTCACATTTTGTCTCCCCAACACTTGTTCCTAATTGACATTGATTGATGCTGATCAGTGGAAGTGGAGATGGAGTCTGATGATTCTGATTAATCCAGAACGTGGCTGGAGTATGGGGCTGGTTAGGAATGGGGGGAATTGTGGAATTCCAGGTTAAAAAAAGTGATGGGAGAAGTTGGGTATGAAGTGTAAAAGTTATAATTTTATATAAATCCTAAATGCAGTCCAGCATGATGCTGTTTTGTGAGGCATTTGTGCTGTTTTATAATAATAAATTGACTTTCTAATCATATATAACTGTGTATAATAATCCACAGTGCAGTGCATCAGGCACAATCATTTGTTACAAACTCCACACCATTATCAGACAATTTTCAAATTGCTGAATTTTCCTGTCTTTATGACAGAGAAGATATCCATGTCTTTTTTTGTTTGTTTCTACCACTCATTTATAATTTTAAAGTGTCTGGTCCTGGGTTCAGTGTTTATGCAGAACTCCCACACACTTCATTATTCTGTAACTAGTCTGGGAGATTTTTTTCCACATGGTCACATTTATTGAATTTAAAGCAAAAAAAAACCTTCAATTTTTTTCTTGTTTTCCCCTATTTTTATGATGCTTGTTACAGGTAATGTGAGGTATTAAGAGCACATCAGAAGTCAAATATTTAGCTGAGTTATTTTATTTCTTTACAGGAAAATAAAATTTTTTACTTAAAAAAACCGCACAAAACTTCATGATCGTTGTTCCCTGAGAATTAATTCTGGAAGTATTTAACCAAGCAATGTTGCATTGAAAGGGAATTGTTCATAAAACAGTAAAGACTTTTTTTCCAAAATTGAAATAAAAGTAAGAAGATAATGGAAAAAAAGAAGATCTTAGTGTCAGGTCTTAAAATAACTTTGTTGGCTGTTGAGATTTGTTTTTGTTTCCAGGAAAAAAAAAAATCTTTTGGCTTTTCATATACAACAAAGAAAGGAAAAAAAAAAAAAGACAAATTTAACTTCATAAATTTCTGATGAAGCTGTTTAATGTGGTCATTATTTCTGCTGGTCACTGTCTGTGCTTTGATTCTTCTGCATAGGCCTAGGGGGAAAAAATGATAGATCTTAGGTTTTTAAGCCTTGTTCTGTATGATTTAGAGGTTTTATGAACTTGTCCTCTGACCCTGACAATAGTAGGGAGCTATCAAAGCCTAAAGGGCACTGCAGGAGAGGAGCTGTAAAAATGATAACGTTTGTCTTGTCCAAACCCTGCTGCTCTAACATAAATAAACCATCAGCTCTGGGAAAATAAGTTTTGTCTTGAACCTCTAGGAAGTTGGATATCCTAATTGTGTGTGTTGCAGTCATATTTTTGTGATCTGGAGTTTTAAAATGCTGTTAAATTCTATGATGTATTTCCAGTGCTGTGATTTGCTTTCAGTATTATATTTATTTCTAGGCAAAAAAAAAAAATAACCTTTCTTTTGCATTGTTAGCTTTTTCATAGTGCAGGAGATTTTTAAAACATTTTTTTTCTTGAAATGTTCCTCTAGCAAAAAGAAAACTGATTACAAATAAATAAATGTACTTTTTTCATGGTCATTCCCCACTGCCAGGACAGACCCTTCTCCTGTGAGGAGTGTCCTGGGTGCTCCCAGTCCCTCTGAGCCTTTTCCTGTGCCTCCAGCTCTGTTTCCAGTGGAAATGTGAGTTTTTGGGCAGGGATCTTGAGGAGCTGCCAGAGATGGGATGCAGGCAGAATTCCTGCAGGGTGGTTGGTGCTGCCTGGGTAACCCTGGCTGGCTCTGGGGCAGAATTCAGGGAAGAGTTTCTGCACCTCTGACTTTTCTGAGGTGAGAATCTCACTGAGCTCCTCGTGGCTGCCCTGGCAGCATGGAGCTGATCCCAAAGGTTCAAATTCCCCAGGGAATTTTTGGCACAGTTTTACTCTCCTGTGGAAATGGGAGTGATCCCCTGCGCTCCATCACTGGCTGAGATGGGGATGGTGGTGCCAGTTCCAGCCTCTCTGCTGTTTTAGGGTCACTGTCCATTTTCAGTGGTTTTTCTAAAGTTTATAGAATCCCAAATTCACAGAATCACTTTGCAAAAGACCTTCAAGATCATCAAATCCAGCCTTTGGATCCTGCCATTCCCATGAAACCAAATTGCCTCATGTACTGGTTTTTTGGTGACTCCACTTTTCTGTGAGGAAATCCTCTTCCAGTGCTCAACCACTGTCAGTGAAAGGGTTTTTACCAATCTCTGTGAAAGGATTTTTGCCACTCTCAGTGAAAGGATTTTTACCACTCTCAGTGAAAAGATTTTTCCTTGTTTTCAGATTCCTGAAAAGTTCTGAGTGGAATCATCAAACCCTTCCTGCTGGGATAAATACTTGCTTTGGGATGTTCATGGCTGTGCCCATCAGGCTCTTCCTCCCCTCAATGAGAAACCCTGAATTAAAAATTCCAACCAAGTAATTTCTGGGTTAAACGATCACTTGGAAAACCTTGGAAAACCAGAGACTGGTGTGTGCTCACATGGGTTTCAGTGTTGTCACAACCGAGGGGAATTTCAGAAGCAGGGAGGAATTATTTTCTTATCATCAATGCCTTCCTAATATAAAATAAGTACCTCACCTCCTTCAAGTCAGTAAAGATTTCTATCACCTGCACAGCCTGACTAAGAATTTGGGTGTTGTAGTGAAAGATACATTTATTTTCCAAGTAATAAAATATGCCTGTAAGATGAGATGCAGTAAAAAAAAAGAAAGAATTAATCTGTTTTAAAAAGAGAAAGAAAATGGAAGACAACAATAAATCTAAGGCAGGCAAATACATCATTTTGGAGGAGAAATAAGATTCTTTTTTTTTGAGTGGGAAAGCAATTTAAAAAAAATAAATATGTAGAAAGTTTTGTAAATTAATGATGCAAGTATTTTGTCAGTTATTTCAAGCACAGCACATGGGTTCTAAAGATGCACCGAGCTGCTCTGTGCATGTGCACAAACAAAACAATTTCTGTGCCAGGGGGATGATGAAGGGACATGTTTTGGACACAGACCAGGAGGACTAACTATATTTTGCAGCAATTTTTTTATAATTTCTGCCATTTCCAAGGCATTAAATGTGAGGGATGTGAGGGGGAGCTCGATGTGTCTCATTCACTGGCAGAGAGGGAAATGCAAACTCACCACTGAAAAATCCACAATTAAGGACCAAAGAACTCTCCTAATGTAATCTTGCAGGATTAAATCTGCAGAGAAAGTATTTTTAATAACCCTTATGAATGCAGATATTGTAGTAAACTCTCATCCCCAGCAGTTGTTTATGTGATAGCTCCTACTTTCAGAATTGCTGCTACTTTAAGAAAATTTGAATTATGAGGTAATTAAATAAATGCAGAGGAATGCAGAATTATTGACGTTGGCTGTCAGGGGATATTTGTAAAAGGAATAAAAATAATTATCGAGATGCCCAAGTAACTTTGTGGTAAACCAAAATATGTTAACAAGGTTGTGTGCTTGTTTAAACTTCCTTCTAATGAAGTGTTAGCAAACTTTTCAGTTAGATGGAAGGACTATTTATTTGAATCCCTTAATTAGCTGAAATGGATAAACCTAAAGCTGTACAGATGTCCTCTTTTTCAGTAATTGGAATTAAATGTGTAGGACTTTATTGGCTTGGGTTTGAAAGAAAAATTATTTTCTTTCGACCTTTGTTTCTGTATTCTTAATTAATTCATCCACTGGGCCACCCACGTGCAGGCTGCAATAATGACCTTGCTCAAAAGTCACCAGTTTTGGGGCAGAATGTAAATCTGGTCAACATCTAAAAGTTAGTTGACAGAGAAAGATGTGGCCAGTTAAAAATCCCAAACTCAATTCTAGGTGCGTTCACCGGGGCTGTGACCGATGAAATCTCACCATGCAGCTCATCCCCAGCTCAGGAGAATTGGAGGAAATATTTTCAAAACAGCTCAGCAAAATAAGATAACATGTTGATCTATTTATGTTTAAAAATGTGATCAGGGCTTTTTTTTTTTCTTTCTGTTCCCTATTAACTTTTTATTGCATTAAAGAGGAATTTTCAGGAGAAAAAGCAGCCGCCTGCTGCAGGTCCCAAAGTTCATTTTCATTTGGTGAGGAGCTGATGGCAATTGAACCAAATCAAGATGCTTATCAGGAGTTGTTGTGAGATTTTGGTCTGAGCAAAAAGAAGCTCAAAGAGTGAAGCATACTCAATAATAAAACTTTAACTACAGACATAATTCCACTGGTCATTAACACCAGGGTTTTTATTTTGGGAGCAGCTTTGGCACAGGCTGATCTGATGTCCTGATGCTCAGATATTTGGCCTCAATTTTCTTCACTTTTTATATCTCCATGTATTACAGAAGAATTCTTTTTATATATAAATATAAAAAGAGCAACAGGATTCCCTCAGAGCATAATACTGTCTGCCTCACTTTTATTAAAGGAGATCTGGTTTTTGTCAAGAAGACATTTTTGTCTCAGATAAATGGTTCAGGCTGAGCACGAGGCTGGTTTGAGTTTATGCTGGATTCTATTAAAAGGAGTGCAGTAGTTAATGCCACAGATCTATCACTTTTAGCCCCTTTCCACTGAAGTTTGACCTTGGCTGTAACTTGGGGGAGGCTCTTTGTGAATCAAACTCCAGCTCTTTAAAGCATTGGGGATCTCAAGTGTACAGCAAATATTTGTTATACAATATTCATATTTATAATTATTGCCAAACCTATTTGTTTTTATGATGATGGGATTACTCTTTTCTTAATTGTATTAAGAGTAGGACCTGCTTGATTAGATTTGGGTCCATTTTTATTTGTGTTACTTTCATGTTTTATTTAAAAACATGTCTCCACTGGGATAAGTGGTGTAATTTGCCTTTAAAGATTAAAATAATTAAAGTCATAATTATGAGTGGCTTCTGTTCAACAGTACTGAAAATACCACGGAGGAAGGAAAATATGGCATAGGAGCAAAAAGCTCTGGCTGCAGTTCTCTCCTGCCCTCCAAACAAACACTGGCTGGCAGTAAATGCAGTGATGCTCTTGGTGCTTTGTCTCTTCTTCCAGGGTGAGATAAAGACAATTTAAATAATCTTTGATGAACTTCAGAGTTCTGCTGTAACAGAGCTGCTTTGGCTCAGCACATCCAGCCACATTTCTCTTTGGCTGGGCAGGTTTGGGGAAAATCCTGTTGCAGCTCTTGGTGAAATATTTCTGGGAGTGAGGAACAGCTGAGGGCTCGTTCATGAGGTGGAAAAATCTCAGTGTTGGGAGCTCTGCAAGGAGGATCCTGCTGAAGCTCAGATTTCTGAACTTTTCTCAATGAGACACTTTGGAAGGGTTTTTTAGAGTGGTTAGAGGCCACTACCTTGGAGAAGGAAGCCTTTCTGGGAGGAAAAAAATTGCAGCTTGGGATTCCTGTGGGCTCTGCACGCTCTGGGAGGGAGAATGAGCTCCTGACAGCCCTTGCATGTGTTATTAGGGAAGCTGTCCCTCTGTTTTGATTTCCAGGAAAAATCCCCAGCCCTGCTGTTTTCAGGGGCACAAACCCTCAGCTGGCTGGAGGAGCTGCTGGTGCTGGTTTGATGTTCCTGAAGCACCGGGTGTTGTATCAGCGTCATTTTGATTTTCTGAAGTTCTTAAAAAAAGGGAAAATCCCACTGGGATTTAAAGCTGTGCAAGCTCTGAACTGGGATGGGTTTGGTTTGGTGGCATCTTTGGGAGGGACAGTGGTTGATGATGAAGTCCAATTCCTTGGATTTTTTTCCCCCCTCCTTCCTTTGTAGCGTTGGAATTTTGTAAAAAGTGATATTTGTTATCCCCAAGTGTAGTGCAGAAATGCAGGGGGAGAACTGGACAAATCCTGAAGATTTCAATAGAGATTGGTGATTTTAAAAAGTGTTTTCCTCTGTTCCTAAAGGATTTATTTTCTCATGCTGATTTTAAAAAGAGAAAGAATATTTTTTCATCTTTCCATGCACAAGCAAATGTTGTTTCCACGTGTGTCCCAAAGCCAGTTCTGTCCATTCTGACACAGGGAGAGACACACATCAGGTACTGGGAAGGGAGCCCTGAGTGTCACATTCCCCCCTGCCCAAGGTTTCCAGATTTTTGAGTGATGAAGGTGCTTTTGTGATTGGTTTTTTTGGCTTTTATTTTGCTTTACTTGGTTAGTGAAGGAGAAGAACACACTTGAATTTGAATCTGCAAAGGCTGGACCAGAAAATCAGCCTTTATAGTGAAAAGGAGTGATCTTTAAAAAGTCCTTTTGGAGTATTTCTTTTTCTAGAAGATATTTTTAAACAAAAGAATTGAATTGTAAATAACAAAAGAATTGAAAGCATGGGATCAATCAACATCACATACAAATAGAGATTTGTCCTTTTTTGAGTTCTCAAGTTTTCTAAGTCTGAGCCTTTTTCCAAGTCTAAGGTATTCTGCAGTTTTTAGTGTTGTGACTTTTTGCTTTGTGTTGTATTTGCAGAGGAAAAATATTTAAGGATCAGGTTGCCATCCAGTGTTCCTGCCTGTTGGACAGAGCTTTATGCTGCAGGGGTGATAACAGCAATGCATTTATCATTTTTATTTTTTCTCAAATAAAGCCATGTTGAATTAATCCTGGAGAAGAGGCTGCATATGAAATATCCTATATAACTTTATAGCAATGATTTCGGTCCTGTGATACACTTCTCACTGAATATTTTTATTTACCAAGCTAGACCTGCAAAAAAAAAAATTATTTATAAAGCATTTCTCTTTAATTAGAGCAAAATGCTGAGGCTGAGCCCAACTCCCTGGGAGTGGGAGCTGTGATAAATGATGGCTGGGAGTGCCTGAAGTTGAGAAGATCTCCAGCCCCTCTGGTTTGGTGGTTCTGGAAGGACAAAAAATGCTGACGAGGGAGAGCAAAGCCATAATTGTGCAGTGCCAGTGCCAGAGCTCTGGGCTGTGCCAGCCCCTCAGCCCAGCCCTGCTCCAAGCAGGGAGAGGATTCCTCATTCCTTGAAGCAGGAAAAGATCTTCAAATAATTTTGATATCTGGGATAGGAAGTATTAAAAACCTTGCAGATTATTTTGGAAGAGGCAGACAAATAATTCAGGGTGGTTTTGTGCTGTCTTAGTAGGAAGATGGTTTTTGCTCACCACAAACCCCTCTTTTTCAAGTCCTTTTCTGACAGATCTCTCTTTTTGTTTTACTTAATTCAGCTTTTAGGATAATCAAGGAATAAAATACCCCTACAGCTCTTGCATGGTTTTGTCCGCACATCTTCTGGTTCTTTTCTATAAATCTAGGAATATCTTTGCTTTTCTTGCTATCAAACTTAGTTATTTTGTCCCTTTGTATGTCCTCACACTCAGCTTTAGTTTGACTGGCCCAGGAGTTTTATCAGCTTCAAATTTGCTTTTGTTTAAAACCCCAAAAGCTCATCCTTTGTCCCTTTCCCCAGGAGCTGCTGCACATCACAGATCTCAGTCCAGGTATTTCCTTTTCCACTGGATTTCCCTGTGCTGTGAAAACTCTCTCCTATATTTTAATTCCTTTCTTGTTCAGAAGAAGGTATTTTATGAGGACCTCATTTTTTGATAAAAACCTTTGTGATAGTGTTACCTCATACCGAGTGAGGCAGTTTCAAGTTGGAGAAAATTCACGTTAACTGTGAATTCCAGAGTGCAACTGCTTCCATCCACACTGCCATCCCTTGGCATTCCTTTGGAAATCCAGATCCCTCAATTCCAGCACCACTGACAGCAGGGTGGGAGCTGTGCTGTCCCCACCTGAGGGGCTCATGGAAAGCAAACCCACTTCCTCTGGGGTTTGATCTGATCTTCCTCCTTGCCTTATGTACTTGGGATCAAAAATTTATGATTTATGGAAGGGTTCAATATTCCCTTTTCTTTCTAGGATGTGATTTTGTTATGGGAAACCTGAAATGGAGCTTCCTGCACAGCATGGTGTAACAAGCTCTTGTACAGCCAACAATAATTCATGGAGCAAAACAGGAATATTTTTCTCTTTTCCCCAGTTTGAATAGGATAAATAAATAGGAAATGCAGGCAAGAAGTGGATAATCCTTTCTGGTTATTAGAGCAGGTCTCCTGTCTCTGTATCAGAGAATTCCTGAGGATTGTTGGTGTTCAGCTGAGATGCAGTTCCAGTGTGGATGTGAACACCTCACAACCCCATCCCTGGGCCAGGGAATTGGGATTTTCCCTCTGGAGAGCTTTTCCCTGCTAATCCTGGGCTGTGTTCTGTTCTCAGGTGCTGGTGAGTGAGGACTCAGACAGTGATGGCATCGTGGCCCATTTCCCTGCTCATGAGAAGCCCATTTGCTGCATGGCCTTTAACCCCAGCGGTAAGAGATTTTTCTGTTGTTGGGATCGATGGAAACAAGACAAAAATCCCATGGGAATGTGTCCCATGGCTTTGGAGGGATTGCTGATCCCACTGGGACACTGCAGGTGACCTCTGTGGAGTGTTGGATGTGAAATTTGTCTTTTCTGGAAATTTCAAACTTTAGCAGCTCTTTCACTGTGGTGGGAGGGAGGAGATTCAGTCCCTCTTCCACTCTGAGGAATTCCTGTCTCCTGGGATCCTGCCAGCCAGGTGCACAGATGTTGTGATCCTCAGTATCCAAAGATCAGCACATGGATTAAATTCTAGTCCTCCATAAATACAGAAATAAAATCATTTCACTGGTTTGTGATCTTACCCTCTCTCCTGAGTCAAATCAGCTAAAACCTGAAAATATTTGTAAGAAACTCCTCCAAAATACTTGTTTCTGTCCTTCCTCTTTATAAATGAACAGACACTATGGGCAGCAGGGACAACTAAAACCTTATGTATTAATTGATTTATTAATCTGGCAATTAGCATTTCATTATCTGTAGTAAATAATGTTCTGACTGATTGCAGCAGCACTCAGGGAAATGGTCAGGGAACCAACAGCTTCCCTTGCCTAAATTAACAATTTCTAAAATGCTGCAGAAGATCAGGAGGGTGAAGTCACATTTCAGAGAATAAAACTAAAAGTCTGTCATTTATATTTTCACTTTTGCTGACCAGTTGGTGTCATTCTGACACCCCATCTGTTGTGTCAGAACTCTTTAACAGTGCAGTGCAGTTCACTGGGAGTTTGTGACAGAAAAGCTGCATTCTCATCTGCCTGGATTTTCTTGGAAGGGAATTTTTAGTGGAGCTCTGTGCAGTGAACTGAGAATCCTCACTTCCAGAACAGTAATTTTGCTTTGTGCTCTGGAAGAAGGATGATACCTAGAGTAGAGCTAATTAAATGAAATAAATAAGTGAAATGAATAAGCTGCTTAAATTAGAATGGTATATAGATATTAATTAAATGCCTCCTTAAGAGAATGTCTAGGACTGTGTAAATTTAAAGAGCAGCAGAATTTTTATGCAAAACCAAATTAACTTGGTGTTTTTCAAAAAGAAGGATATTTTTGCACATTGCTGGATACTTCTGCCATGATCAAATTCTTTGGTTTGCTCAGGTACTGGGATGACAATAATTTAGAGAATGCCACTTAGATCTAATGGTGTTTAATGGCAAAACACTTGTTTAAGTGGTGTTATTTTTGGCTGCTTGCAGATGCTGTGGGAGGTTTGCAGGAGGGATGGGGACAAACCAGCAGAGAACTCTTCCCTCAGCTGCCTGCAGTGAGAGCAGCACTTAGCCCAGGATTCTGTGCTCTTTATTTAACATCAAGGCAGGATTTTGTTTGAAGCCAGGGCTGGAACATCATCCCAGCCCATTCTGCAGTGGTCTATTGGCAATCAGGCTGAGCTCATTACAGAGAACAAAACAAGAGGTGGCTTTTGAAATCCCACTTTTACTCCTAATTTCAGGCAGTGTCTGCACCAGGCAGAGCTGTGCTGGGGAGGCAAACAGGGAGCACTGCTGTGATCCACTGAAAATTTTACTTTTTGGGGCTGATAAACCCCTTAATTCCATCCTGTCTCAGCACAGGAGCAGCACAGGTGCTCAGGTCTGAGGTTTGGGAGGATCCCTGTATAGATTTTTATTGTGTTAAAAACAAGCAGAACCCTCCCTGCATTTGGACAGATCAGAGGTATAAAGGCCTTTATGAACTGTGATAATTAAAACCAACTTGTGTGTAAATGATCCACATCTCTCCATACTGCAGGAACTGTTATTTGTGCTTTTCAGAGTAATTTTAAAGTCTGCAGGGCTTCAGCTTTATTCCAGTCAATTGTCTTTACTACATTTAAAAACAAATTACTTATGTTTTATTTGTGCTAAAGCTGAGGTGCTAAATACATTGTTGTCTACACTTGGGCAAGTTCTCCACAGTCTGTTCTTTCAGCCCATAAAGTTTTTTCCTGCTGCCCCTGCAGAGGGGAGGAAGAGGCAGATCCTCACCCCAAGGAAAGTGAAGCCTCAAGGATCCAATGTGGGAACAAGTGGAACATGAAAACCTGCAGAGATATAATTTTCACAATTTATAGATGAAATAAAATGTAGAGAAATCAGCCCTAAATTTAGATATGATCAGAAATTCTGGAGTCCTGGTGTTTGAGAGCTGAGTTTGGTGTTGGAGGATGCCAGGACATCTTCATGTGGACACTGCTGCTCTTCCTCTGCAGTTCCACTTCCATGGGAGCCTCGAGTGATGCAGACAATAATGAATCATTTTGGAATCATTTTGGCTGAGCCCACCAGAGCAGGGGACTGTGCTGGGATCCAAATTCCTGCAGTGTCCATGGTCAGTGCAGAGCCTGGCCTGGACATGACCTGAGCTCCAGTTGGGATTTCCAGGAGCATCCAAACAAACATCCCCATGCCTTGGATCTGGTTTGGAATGCAGGTTAAGTGTAGAAGTTTTCATGTCTATTCAAAGGTTGTTTAAATCATTCACTCCTGGCTTTGGAAGGTTTGAGCCTCGTTTCCCTGTCAGGCTGCATTCCAAGAACTATATGTACAACAAACCCTGTGGGCAGCCAGGAAAGATGAGAATTATCCACTATTTGATTTTTTAGAGCCTCTGCTTCAATTGCCAATTTGTTAAGGCGAGTGTAAGTATCCTTAGAGGCTCTGAAAAGGACATTCTGTTACCAAAGCTTCCTGGTGGTCTTCTCCTGGGACAGTTTTTCCCAATAAAAGCTTTTCTGTAGGCTCAGAATCAGCATAGAGGGGTTTTCCAGCTGCAGGACTCGAGCCTGGCTTCTCACCCTTCTAGAGGGAGCAAAAGCCACAACGTTTTTCAATAAAAGCTCTTAAAACAAACTGAAAATACAAAATTTCAAACATTTCTGTAGCTATAGCTAAATCCACACTCATTTTGGGAGTAGGACCAGCTTTTAAATCAATGGGATGGGGCAGGTACATTCCTGTTTTAGTGTCAAAGAAGGAAAGTTTTCAAAAAAGGTTCTAAATTACTAAACAGCTAAAAAACGGTGCTGGTTTATAAATATCAGGGGTTTTTTTTCTTTTAAATGTGGTAAATAAATGATCTGCTTTTCAGAAGTGTTGCTCTTGCCAACCTGGCAGCTGAGAACTGTGAAGTGCGAGACATTGAAAATTTAAAATAATTACGCTTCTTTGGCTGCAAAAGAGATTTTCCACCCATTAATAACAAGAAAATTAATGTTGGGCCAGCTAAAACAGATTAAACTGTGTCTCCCTTGGGATGCCTGACTGCACCTTTAACAGACCTGAAATTGCTCTGATTATTTTAATGTTCTATATTGAAACGTGACAGTGGCCTTGAGTTAATAGTTAAAGAGGGTGGAATTGGAACATCTCTGCGCAAGTTTTTTCCCATTGATCAGGGAAAGTGGGCAGGAAAACACTCCTGGAGAGTAAAACAAGCTGTAATTATTTAATGACAGAATAATTCTTCAGTTTTTCTGTTCATTTTCTCCTGGTTTTCAACTTGAATTATTGCCTTGGAAGACAAATACATTAAAATTAAGGCAGTTTGATGAGTTGCACTTATAAGTGTTGTGTCCCTGTGTCCCATGTCACCAAATGGAGGAATCCTTGATGGCTTGATCAAGAATTGCATTTTGGGTTGGTTGTGAAGGAAGAGCTGCAGCCATGGATTATTTTAAGAGTTATAAGAGTCATGGGGAGTTATTTATTCACAAAATAATATTCTATTTTGCTTCTCTTTCTTTAGACTTCTGGGGATATTTTAAATATTTACATTAAATCTTTATGTGCTTGCATTTATTTTGCGGTGAATTTTGCTAAAATCAGAATTTCATTATTTAATTAAAGTTTTCTGAGCCCCAGTTTTGTAACTGCAGCACATGGGAGTACTCAGGGGCTGAGCAGCTCTGATGTTTGGCTGTATTTTCACTTGCTGGGAGAGGAGTTAAATGCCTCAGAAAACCATGGGCCATATAAACTTCGTCACATGGATGTGATTGCTCAGCCCAGGGAGCTGCAGTGGAACAGGAATCCTGTCCCAGTGAGCCTGGGGAAGGTGGGAGTGCCAGGAGAAATCCATGAGGACTGAACCAGGAGCAGCTCTAAGGCACTGTGGTTCCCCTGAGTGCTCTGAGCCTGCAATCTGGGAGCCTCCAAAGCTCAGGACCAGCCCTACATGGCATCCAAGTTCAGGTTTCCAAACTGAAGTGGGAGAAGTTCATATTTTAATCACTTTTTGGACAAGCAGTGAGTTGGTGCAGTGGCTGGACATGGAAAAGTGAGAGTTGCATTCCTAAATCCAGTCTATCCATGCATCCACATTTCCTGCACACAGATGTGTGCCTGATGCCCAGCACTCGTGCCCTTGGTGTTTTGAAAAGAAATCCAGCACAGCTTGAAGGTGTCAGATCCTTCAGTGAGTTCTGACAGAGTGACCCAGCTGGAGAAGGTGGAAAACCCCCTGAAAACTGAAGGGAAGCTGCTGGAACCCTCTGAAAACTGAAATGGAGCTTGTGGAACCCTCTGAGCACTGAAGGGAGGCTCCTGGAACCCTCTGAGAACTGAAGAGAAGGTCCTGGAACCCCCTGAGAACTGAAGGGAAGCTCATGGTGAAGCTCCAAACCCTTCAGACCTCATTTATATGCACGCAATCAACCTCTCTGCAATTAGGGAGGTGTCACAAATAGTTTGTGGCGGGGCTGCCCAGCTTTCCCAGCTCTGATTTGCCCCCGGCGCTGGCAGGAGCTGAGAACTCCCTGTCCCACCAGCAGCTCAGTCCCACCCTGGGGCCAAGGCTCAGCAGCAGAGGGGAGGAAGCTCTGAGATAAACACGGAGCAGCCTCAGCTCCCAATCGCTCCGGGCTTCCGCTTCCAGGCCCTATAATTAGAAGTCCTTCTTTTCCTTGTATTCCCAGTTGACGCAAATGCTTTTTGTGGCTTGGCACCTCATTTAGGGCGTGGGCTTAGTTTATGGCCAGGCCAGAGTCTGGTTTAGTCTTCTGATACTGCATAAATAGCTCTTAACCCACAGTCTACATCTGTACTAGTTTTTCCTTTTATGCATATATTCCTCGTGTTTTTATTTCTATCCTGAAAGAAACTGATTGTTTCCCCAAACAGAATGCAGGAAAAGTAGGAAGCTGTAAATTAGGGCAGGTAAAACAAAGCTTTGCTAAATGTTTTTTCCCCCCATCTAGGATATTTCTTCCTTTGAAAGTGGATTTTAATCATCTCTGTGGATTTAAAACAACCACACAGTAAAACAGTCATTAATTTAATCTGGCTGCACCCTCGTACTGTGGATAAGCAAAATCAGAATTTTTGCAATGAGATCTATACTAAATGAAGTCTGGTTTACACATAAATTTCCACTGGCTCCTGTGTATGCAAGACTTCCAATGGATTTCAGCTGTTATCTGTTAAACAGGGATTAATGCCAGTTTGAAAAATAAGCAGGAAATCCTCAAGAATTATTCACTTTTCATCTCTGATTATTCACCCATAAAGTCCCTCATAAGAGAAAACATTTGGACTGAACCTAGCACGACTTTAACCTGCATTTCCGTCTAAACAACTTTTTGGGAAAACTGTCACAAGGCCTCTTAAGAAGCTTGAGTTGAAGTTTCCTGCACTTGAAAGTGAAAGTGAGGTGGGACCAGGATTCCAGTTCGTGTTTCTCCGCTGGGATTGGGAATTCCTGCTGGGATGCTGCAGGGAGACGGAGACAGAAACGAAATGGCTGAGCTGTGATAATGGAAAACTGGGATTCTTCAGTGTGAAGTAATGAGAACTGAAAAATCCCACCACAAACCCCAGCCCAGTGTTCTGAAACATGGGTGATTTATTGTTTGAATAACAGGAGCGAGGAAGAGATTTCAAAATGCTCTTTTATAAATACACGTTCTTTCCCATCTGCGGTGTTGTGCTTGGGACCTCCGTGTTGATACAAGTCCTGCCAGAATATATTTGTACTTCAAATGCAAATGTGGGTGTGAAAGGTCCTTCTTTAACTTACTGAAAAAGAGTCTCTGGTACAAGTGAAGGGCTTGTTTTCATCTAATAAATGCATTTATTCCAAACGGGACAGGCAGCAGGAGTTTAGATTAGACACAAATTACCAAGTCAGATACCACCCATCTTTCTATTTTTAAGTCAGTTCCTTTCCAGCCACAAATGTATTATCTTTCACCTTTGTACTCTTTCAAGTTAGCAGAAACAGAGAAAAGGAGCCCCAAACCAAACCCAGCAAACCCAAAGGCAAAGCACACATGGTTCCAAGAGCTGGGAGCATCATCTTGAACTGCTCAGAGCTGCAGGTAGGCGAGTCAATGGCATGGTGAGGTGTCACCAAAGGAACAAACAGGGACCACCATGGCTTCTGAGGGCTTGTGTGCCTCAGGTTTTGGTGTTTGTGCTCAAAGTGAGCCCAGCTGTGCCCAAAGACAGCACTGTGGGGTTGGGAAGAAGGAGCAGGGGGATGATTCCCTGCTTGTGCCGCCCGCAGACACCTGCGGCTCTTGCCAGCGCTGGAAACCAGATCCTGCTGAGCTGAACACCCCTGGATTTCATGGACAATGTGGGATGGAGATCCCGTGTTTTCACTGGCTCAGGATCATGACACAGCCTTTTGTCTTCAGCTCCAGACAGATTTTTGGCAGATTGAGGGGTTTTTTTACCATCTTCTGTGTGCTGGGATCCACACGCAGAATGCTCTGTTGGGATCTCTGGGTGTACTCAGCCCTGGGGCTGTGCTTATAAAAGACTTCTCAAACCTTCGGGGAAGAAAAAATATCTGTTTGTAGAGCTTGTCTGCTCAGTATTCAGACAAGTCATGGATCCATCTCCAGCTTCTCCTTCTCCAAAGGTCCTTCCCATCAGGAACAAGAGAGGGCACAGAAAGACCCAAAGCATGCTCCACGTCTGTATGAAGATGTCCAATCCATGAGGAGAGACAAACATGGGAATAGAGAAGATAAATTCTTACTGGGTTGAATGAGATCTTTTGGAATACTCCAGTAACAGCAGCAGCCTAACTCCAGCACACAAACCCCTCTTTGCTTCCAGCTTTCTCTGCTGGAAATGCTATATATTATTGAGGACCGCACACTTCACTAGGAGGGAAGTGTAGTTTGTGATGTTGCAGAACAGAATTAATGCAAATTGTGTGCATAATCCCACACGAAAGGCTTGGCTGCCTTGCACCGGAGCAACTTGAGCTGTATTTCCTATCAACACAGTCACTACAAATCAAGGAAATTGCCAGTTAAGCCAACATTAACATCCAGCCCAACCTCAGCTCACATGCCTTACCGCCCAAACATAATACCCCAGCGCTGTCCCGGATTTCTCAGCTCCATAACAAACTCCCTTTCATTTCCAACACCCGGGGCCGGAGGAACAGCCGGGAACAGTAAAAGTGTGTCTGCTGGAGGGAATCTTGCTGAGCTCAGATGTGAGCTGCTGCCTTTGTGGAGCTGCAGGAAATGCCTGGGTGCAGCGTGGGTGGCCTGGCCAGGCTGGGCCCTGCCAGGCTCAGTGGTCAAGCGCAGGGGAAGCTTGGAGGCAGTTTTGTCTCCAAGAGCAATTTGGATTTTGTACCTTGCTGCTGGTGGGGTTGTGTTTGCCTTCACAGGATCCTTCTTTCAGAGACTCAGAGAAGCTGAGCTGTGCCCTGCTGGTGCCACACAGGCTCTGAGGGTGCTGTCTTGTGAAAACTTGGTTTCACAAATTTCCAAGCCTTTGACCTCTGACATTTTTCTGTCTGGGTCTAAAGGATCCGATCTCTTGGAGGGAAAACACTCAGGATACCAATCTAGTGATGGAATGGTGCTCCCATAGAAAAGCTGATCACACTTCATTTTTACTCTGCTGCTTGACACACTTTTTACATTTTAAAACTAAAATTTTCCAATTGTCATAAGGTAGGAAATCAGTGAGATGTTTCAAATGTGTGCTCTTGGTATCTGGGGCAGCAGAGGGAAGAGCAATTCCTGCTATCACCTGTATATAAATGAAGGCAATGGACATTCATGGCAGAAATGAGAGAACCATTTATCCTTTTAATAAGTGTCATGTAAAACATGGGGACTAAGTTCTCTTCCTGCAGGATAAAAGATTTCAGTTGTGCTTTATGTGGAGAAATATTACAACACACCTGAGTGGGAATTCCTGGTTTTCTTTAATAGATGGATACCTTGAAAATTATTTAGAACATTGCTATTAAACTGCTAAAATCACTTTGTACTTGATGTTATCTAAGTGACAGAGGGTTACTTTGGGTGATAATGTATTAAATCCTGTTAATAACAGAAAAATAAATCTGTAGTTTGTTACTGTAATCCTAAATTCTGCCACGAAGCTGTGTTTTCCTTATACGTACAAAAATACTTAATTTTTTTGATAAATTGATATAAACTTACGGCAAATTGACTTCAAATATCTTTGTAAGTGTTTAAAACTGGGTTATGGGCTGAGACATTGAGGGATAAAAAAGTAAATAGCAAATGTAAGTTCCTGTGGTTCTGCTGATCTAATTGAATCATTTCAGAACCTCCACCAGTGACCTGTTTTCAATGAACCTGGTACCTCATTTAGTGTTTCATTTGAAAGCTCTCAACTCTGCTTTTCACCAATAAATCAGACAGCTTCTTTCATTTATAAGGAAGATGCTTCTTCAGGATTGTTTTGCTATGGGTTGTTTTGGCTGGATTTCCATAATCTCTTCTTCCAAAAATTGTTATTGTGGAGACATCAATCTTTTTTAGACTGGCTCTTGCCCAGGGAAGAGCATTTTGGGGTTTTGCTGAAACATTCATCACTTCAATGCTTCATATTGGTCACACAGTTCTCAGATTTAGTAGGAATATTCTAATTTTTCAGATGTTTTTATAGATTTGTGTTGTAATACTATCTTAATATATTAATACTTAAGTAGCAGTACTGTGAATATGATTTCAGTTGGAGTCCTGATTCATTTTTATGAGGTGAACCCCTTTCAGTTCAGTAATTTTCTGTGTTTTCTTCTGTTTCCAAACCTCAAATCTAAGCCACACTCAGTGTTTTTTAGATAGACACTTTAAACCTCTTCTTTTGCAGCGATTAATCTCTTGTGCTTTTGTGTTTCTTTTTTTCTTTTTTTTTTAATTTCTTTTTTTTTTTTTTTTTTTTTTACCCAGGGATGTTGCTGGTCACCACTGACACATTAGGCCATGATTTCCATGTTTTTCAAATCCTGACACATCCTTGGTCATCATCACAAAGTGCCGTCCATCATTTGTACACACTTCACAGGGGAGAGACCGAAGCCAAAGTAAGTGAAACTCTTTGCTGAAGAATAATCCCCAGACACCTTATACATTCTGTGGATGTTGGCACTTTAATGTTTGTTTCAGCACACAAAGAGCCTTTCTTGTGCTCCAGCCACAGAAGGGATAAGAGCAGAGCGTTTAACCTGGACAATAATAAATTCTTGCCCTTTGCAATGAGGTGCTGTCAGATTTATTCAGATCTGGCAGTGCCTCCAAAGAGCCCCGATTATTGGCTGTGTTTGCACTTAACCTTTTCTCATGTAACATGTTCAACATTTGTCTCGTGCCCGTGAAGGAACTGTCAGCGTTTGCCTGGCTCTGGTGGTAAAAGGCACAGACAGACAATTAAAGAGTTGAAAGGAAGAGTTAATCAAAATGCTGTGATTAACTTTGCTTAGCACAGTAGAGACTGCCCAGTTTAACCTCCCTGTTGAAAAATCCCCCTCTCAGAGGTGGAGGACTAAGTTAGGATATGATCCAAGGGTGGAAAAGTCTGGAATTGTGTTTTGAGCAATGCTCAGTGATTTGCTGGTGAGGTGGGGAAAAGGGATCTGCTCTCACTGACTTCTGCTTGAATCCTTCCTGTGACACTCCTGGGCACCAGCAGAGCCTCACCTTAGAGCACTGAGAACTGCTGAGGAACCTGCTTTAAATGCAGGAATAAAAATGTCACCACAGGGTAAGAAATGAGTATTGCACTTGCTGATGCAATTGCACACGGGAAGCCCAGCCTTGTGAGAGCCTGGCAGATGTGAAGCACTGTGACAGGGACAGCCTGGGGCTCTGTGATTATCACCCTGGCACTGGGATCTGCTACCTGATTACAGTTCCTTCAAACCTTTTTTTTTTTTTTTTCCCTGGGAGTTGAGCAGTTTTCCCTCAAGTTTCTCACTGTACCTTTGTAACAAGTAGAGTGTGAAAGCTGTATTGAAGCTAGCAGTGGTAGATGGAGTTTTGATCTGGGTGAATTCACATTTCTGGTGGTTTAAATACTCTAAAGCTTTCCTGGTACCATTCTGGAAAAGTGGAATTGCTGTTACAGGCAATGGTTTATTATAAGAAGGAATAACCAATCTGGAAAGTGAGAGGAAATTAGGAAAAACTGTTCATTTGGGATAATATATATAGTACTAACAAGTGTTTTTTATAAGTGTTACAAAGAGCAATGAGATCTGTGTGTACACACACACGCTGCCATCTACTTGGGCATGTTCTATAATGTGTTTAATGTTTTAGAGTTATTTTTGTTCTCCCTTCATACAAAGACTCAATATTGAAACCCAAAGCACAGGACTTCAGTCATGAGGAACAAAGATGTTCTTCTGGTTTTTACAGCTGATAAATTTGTTTTCAAGGCACACATTGGAAACCAAACAGAACATGTTTCAGAGAAGAAACCCTTATTGATACATGTTTTTTTGGGATATAGTATTAGCATCTCTGTGAAAGCATTGCATTAAAATTCTCAGAATCAACATAGTAAAATTTTTTCCTAGTTTGCCACACAGTTTTCATTTGGGATGTGAACAGTATAGCTTTTGGAATGGCATAAAATGGAGAAAATTCTAACCAGTCTGAGGTGTGTTGGTGGATTTCACAACTCCCTGGATAATTAAACAATATTGCATTGGTACCTGTGATTCTCAACACGCATAGTTTGAAATATTTATATAATGTGAGGGATTGTTTCACTTTTTTCTTTTGGAATAACAGCACTTGTAGCTGTTCAGTGAGAGTTTGCTGGTGCTGCTCTTTTGTTGTGTGAATTTCACTTATGAGGAGCATTAGAGAAGAATTTTGGAGACTGTTGGATATAAAACTCTCAGTGCAGCCCACACTGGGAGCCTCTGTCTGGTTAGAACAGTATTTGTACATTTGTTACCAGACCTTTTTCCTTTTTTCTTTTTTTTTCCCCCCTGGTTTAAAACTAACTGTGAATCAGGGCCAATGGTCTTAAAGGTCACCTTCTGTACTGGAGCTATAAAAAGTTCTAATTTGTGTTGATGGACATGAGTGATTATCAGTGTCAGAATTTGTTTAGCTAGTCCCCATTATAAATTGTTTAAACATCATCATTATGGCTGTGGGATTTAAAATCCATGTGGGGTTTTAATGTCCATGCTGAAATCAGCTCTGCTTTTGTACGTGAGGTTTTGGCTGACAGAGCTTCCCCCCACTTTTCCCAAAATCCCCAAAATGTGACTGGGATGAAGATGGGATGGCATGGAAGGTGGACCTCTGCCTCAGAAGAGAATTGTGAAGACAGTGACCATGGAAGAATGTGAAGTGCTCAGATAATTCGCTGGGTCCCAAGGTCACAGGGTTCAAAGTCACTGTTCTGCAAACACAGACAGAAGTCCCTGTTTCAGTTACATCAGATTAAGATCTTTCAGCCTTTAAGTGCCACTTGTGCTTTAGATTTTATATTTTTTTCCCTTAAGAGGACAAAGAGCAGCTCTGAGAAGCACCAGGAAGGTCCATTGCCAGGGCTGGTTGTATTTAGCTGAGTCAGAGAGAGTACTGAACCTCTCAGAGGGTCTGTGCTTGCACAGTTCAGCTGTGAAGAGGAGAAATGTGCACGTGGATGTGCTGCACATTTTGGTTAAGGGTACATTTTCTTGTCCTCCAGCTCTTGCATTGTGAGGCAACCCCTACTGCACTCATATTTTTACCCAAGAGCATTCTGGAAGGTTTTTAATGAAGGCAGAGCATGTTCTGAACGGAGGAAGCTCATTTACTTGCAGATGAAAGTTAGCCTGTCACCTGATGATCCTTTCTCTTTGATGTGAAATTGTAAACAGCAAAAACAAAATCCCTGAAAACAGCATTATCTCAGCCTAGGACAAATAAACGTAACGATAGCATCAGCTGGCTGCTGGCCAGCTCCTCTGTAATCCTTTACTCTGTCAGACTTTTGTTATTCCCACTCCCAAACTGCAGCTAGAACTGACTTCAGTTGGAGAAGGTAAACAAAGGGAATGATAAAAACATTCCAGCCTGGCTGCCGTGGATGTGACGCTCCTCCAGGGAATGAACCAACATTTCTGTGATTCAGTGCTTCAGTGACTGACACAACTGTTCAAAATTGTGTCCAGGTAGTGAAACGCTGGAACAACTTCCAAACACTGGATGTGAATCCATGGCCATGAGAAATTCCCTCCTGTCTGTGACGTGCTCATAGCTGCAGTTTTTGGAACAGTCTCTGGAAGGGAGACTTTGCTGCTTCTAGGAAAGGAGCTGGGGATGGGCTTGAAATAATGAGGATTGATTTGGGGAAGTTGATCAGTCTGGGATGAGGGCTGACAAGAAGAAGCTGCTTCAGTCAGAAGTAGCTTGGCTGCCCTGGGGAGATGGAGCCCTGAGCAGCAGACTCAGTTATTAATGGAGAGCTCAGCTCTGGTTAAAGGCCCCACATGAATCTCCCACTGTGCCCACATTCTGCCCTTGCTTTTACATAGAACTGAAATCAGCGTTGAGGACTTGGGGAGACAGAGCTGGGTCTGTGTGGGTCAGATAAATCATATTGTGTAGACCATGATTCTATTATTTTTTCATTTATGTTTGTTGCTACATCATTTCCTTAATTTTCGCAGCCAAAAAAATTCGCATACAGACCAGATTTCTAATTTATTTTGACCCTTACCTCCTCAGGACTGCTGCTCTTTCTCATTGTTTAATGATACTGCTTTTTTCTTTCTGCCATCTCCCTGCACAGCATAATTCAATACTTGAGTCCTGTGCTTCAAATCAGGGTGTTATTTCTCTGTGACACAGCACAGTGATCATGAACAGGTCACGTTCCTGTTGCTGCACTGCTGGTCCTACTCTCCAAGTTTAATTAAATGCAGTAAAATGCACAAGAATATACAGATTGCACCTGATGTAACTCCACATGACTGACAGAGGGGTGGTAGGAAGAAAAAAAAGAGTGCTAGGAAGATCAAAATGTGGTTTATTTCTTGTCATTATTATTGAAATCCATTGTGAGGTTGTTTTTTTGCTGTTGCATGATTTACCTGGACACAGTCCCATGCCAGGTGCTCTGGGCTGGCCCTTTTTGAGCAGGAAGATTGCACCAGATGAGCCTCTGTGACCCCTTCCAGCCCCCATCCTGTGATTCTGTGGTTCTGTAACATCAGAAATGATTTTTTGATCTGTGCAGTATCGAAAGCTGATCCTCAGTAGAGCTGTTGACGTGTGCTGTGTCCTTGGAGGACTCTGTATATTAAATTACCCAACTGTGTCACTCAGGGCAGCCTCTGAGTGGTAGCTACATTTTAATTCAGTTTTCTGGAGGATTTTACATCATAATGTTCAAAACGCTGGGAAATAGAAAAGTGGAAGTTAGAAAGAATCACAGAAGAGTAATTGGAGGGGAACAGGAGAAGACAGGAAGCACATTGACCTTTTGGAGCAAGTCCAGAGGAGGCCACCAAAATGTTTAAAGGAATGGAACCCCTCTCATGTGAGGAAAGGCTGAGACAACTGGGGTGGTTCAGCCTGGAAAAGAGGAGGCATTGGAGTGGGTCATTTGTCGCCTTCCTGGACTTGAAAGGAGCTTGCAAGAAAGATGGAGAGAGTCTAGGACTGAAAAGAATTTGAAAATATCTTAAATAAAACAAAATCTCAGGTCTGTAATTCCCTTTACTGATCCAGACAGAAGAGGATAGATAAAATTTTAAAATACAGACGTGAGTATTAAATGTGACATTGACCTTGAGCTATAGAATAAACTTTGCATCGTGAGAGATCTGGCGTACTTTGTACTTTATTAACATATATCTGTAAACACTATGGGGTCTTGATTGATCTTTGGTATCTAAACATTACATCATAATTAACAACAAATCCAGAAATATATTATAAATACATGAAATAATAGTACATTAACCTAAAGAACAGCAATAAATTGCAACGCTTAGCATAAACTTGAAAACCACTAATGGGCCACTGTGCAGTTTGTTTATACACTGAGCAGTTGAGAACTCAGCATAATGTACAGGAACGTGGTGGGGAGCAGCACGGCCCAGGGTGTAATTTATAGGGGTTTATTCATGGACACAGCTGATTTTTGAAGCTGTTTCTGAGACTACCACCATGAGCATTGTCCTTTCAGCCTGGTCCATGCCCTTCTTGCAGTGCTTCTGGAGAGTTATGGCCTCCTTCACGTGTCACAGATGGGTTTGTGCTGCTTTGATGCGAGCTCAATTCACGCCCCTGGAATTGGGAATATTCTGTGAATCAGCTCCTTGAGCTGCCCGTGGTTCTGCTGCTCCTCGTGTATCTGTGAAACACAAAGAGGCCGTGTTTGAGCAATGGGTGAATCACTGGAGCTCTCTGCCACTGCTGAGCAGGGCTCTGCTCCTGTAAATCTCAATTCATTGCACACTCTGCTGTCACCACTTTTTTCCATGTTACTACTGAGCATTAAACCCTTCTGCCTTTGTGGTTTCGGCCATGTTTTAGGCAACCATGGCCATGATGCTGCTCTGACTGCAGCCAGTGTTTGTGAGTGCTGTTTTAGAGAGAGCATTTGGGATTATGGAGTTCCACAATTTCTTCCTGTAGATCGGGAATATTTTTTTTTCTGTGTAATGTTTACACTGAGGAAAAAAAACATCCTGTAGTGATTGTTTCCCAGTTTCTTGGCTGGGGCTGTCATTTGCCAGGGCTGTTGTGTGTAGGTTTTGAAACAACATAACCTTCAGGGTGCCAACTGGAAACTGAGTATTAAAGCAGAAACACACAGTTTTGTTGCATGGTACAATGTTTCTCTGTCATCTCGTAGTTCTCTTGTAACTGAGAGTAGCAGTTTCTACACAGTTCATATGTTTGCTTTTGACTGGGAGAAGTTGCCACTTTAACAGCAAGTACTGAAATACTTTTGGTGCCATCATTTTCCCTGACTCCACGGCCTTTGGGGTTTTTTTGGAGCCCTTATTAATCTCTGGGGTCTCTAATCCATTCTGAGCAATCTGTTAAGGTGAAACACTTTGTAAGTGAACTCAGAGCTCAGAGTGCTGCACTGTAGATTGGTCAGAGCTGGATCCTGGAGGGCCAAATCTGTCACTGGGTTTTGGGGTCAGAGCTGGATCCTGGAGGGCCAAAGCTCTCAGGTTTTGGGGTCAGAACTGGATGCTGAAGTGCCAGAGCTCTCAGGTTTTGGGGAGCTCGCTGAGCTGCATCATTGGCAGCTCGTTTGGGGCTGTCACCAGGACTGAAAGGAGCAGGTGTGTAGAGCTGGGTTTAGTTTATCTCGGTAATGTTGATGAAGCATTTTGTGTCGTGACAGTCTGTCAACCAAATATCTTGTCACAAGTCACAAGACTTAAACCCTTTTTTTTATCTCCGAGGCTTCAGGGCTCCATTGGAAACTTGCACTTTGATGAATACTTTGCTGCTTTTGTCTGGAATAGCTGAAGTGCATTTCTGGAATATTTGTCAAGATTTTATCAGTGTTTACTCCAGTTTGAGTACCTAGTGTATTGTAAAACTGGCTTCAGTGAAATCTTAAAGAATTTTTTTTTAGTTTATGCTGTTTAATAATATAATGAAAACTAATCCTTCATCTATATGTTTGTTTGCTGTGGTAAATCCCACTTGTGTCCATGGTTCCTTTTAGTCAGCTTTAACCTTTAAAAACATTTTTGGAAGAATTGTTTCAGGACTTTTTTTCTCTATGATAAATCATTTTAACTTCGACTACTTGTTTTCTTGAGTTGTCTGCCAGGACGGGCTTGGAAGCAAACTTTAATCTCTCTTTTAAAGCATTCCTTCAGGAACAAGAATTTGCTTTCCATCAAAGCGTTGTGTAAAGCACACTTAAAAGAGAATTAAATCCTTCTGGACTTCATATCTGAGATCTATGCAAGGAGTAACCATAGTGGAAAATGTTTTAACTGTATTTTTATATTTGCTTCAAAACTGACCATTTTGAGCTAAAATAAGACTTGTGCCAGTATTTGTCAAAATCAGGCCCAGTGTTGAGATCTCTGTCTTTTCTTCTCATCCCTCCCTTTTCCCGTTTTTGGGCAATCTCTAAAGATTAAACAAGCAAATACAAAACATGCAATTGAAACAATTTCCCAGCTCTTTTTAGAACAAAATTCTGTTTGAAAACTACACCAAGATCTTGCGGCTTTCTGCAGCACTTTGCAGCATGGTTTGTTTTCATAATCTCAGAACATTTTGAAAAGCACACAAAATTTACAGCTGTGAATTCCAGCGTATATACTGAATACCAAATCAATTGATAAAGGCACCAAAATTCAAGCGATGTGAGGGATTTCTTTCCCATTTGCAGTTCAGATTTGTGTTTGAGACACACGAGGTGTGCACCTTGGTGGCTTCATTCCCCTCCTGTTTTGCAGGTGCAGGATATCTCCTTCAGCCACGACTGCCGCTGGGTGGTGGTCAGCACGCTGCGAGGCACTTCGCACGTTTTCCCCATCAATCCCTACGGGGGCCAGCCCTGTGTCAGGACTCACATGTCCCCACGCGTGGTCAATCGCATGAGCCGCTTCCAGAAGAGCGCGGGGCTGGAGGAGATCGAGCAGGAGCTGAGCTCGAAGCAGGGAGGACGCTGTAGCCCCGTGCCCGGCCTGTCCAGCAGCCCCTCTGGCTCACCTCTCCATGGTAAATCCACTTTATTCCTTTCTCTCCATCATGAGGATAATAGGAATTTCAGAGAAAATGTAGCGCTGTAGATATTGTGTAAAAAATGTGATGTGTGAAGAAATGAGCCAAGGTGGAAACGCTTTGGAAAGATGGTTCTGGTTTTGCAGCTTGCATTAAGTAAATGATGCCATCACAGGTGTGTTAATAATTGCCGAAAGGTTGGGGGTCTTCAGGTTTCAAGTTTTGTTTCCATGTAACACACAGTCAGTATTCAAAGAATTTTATTGCCTAAAATCCTCACTGCTCATTGGCCTTGATGATCACAAAGCACATCTGGATATCTACAGTAAATACTGCTTGAGGAGAAATGTGGGAGCAAGGCAGTGGGAAGCTGATGGCACAGATTTGTGTCTCCTTTTTTTGTGTGTATAATAATGTGTAAAGGCAAAAAAATCTGCAAGAGTTGGTCTGTGCATCCTGTTCCTGTGGTGGATGTGCCTTGGAGAAACTCGAAGGATGTGGAGGGGAGCCTCAAAAAGAGTTCAAAAATTATCAGTGTCACAACTTTTCCAGTTTTGTCTTTTCTCTCAGCCTTCCTCTTTCATGAGGTCTGGGCTAGAAGCTGCTTTGTTTGCATTCAGGATTTGCTGCATCCTTCTGCCTCCTTTCTGTTGAGAGTAAGTCACAAGTTCCATGGAAGTGAAAGTTTGAATAGCAGTTTGTTTGGGGTAGCCACCCTTTTCCAGTCTGAGAGTATTAAAAATGGCCAGGAACAGTCCCTCTTCCCTAATTATGAGCAGGATTAGGAGCTCTTGTGAAAGCCCAACTATGTGCTGGGCTTTCTGCTATAGAGAGAACCTTTGTGGGATTTCTGAATCAAAGGAACTGTTTTATGACTTGGTGATTATTAAGGGAACCAGACTTGTCTCAGAACAACCCTCTCTATTTTTGCCTTTCTTTGGACTTCTCTGAACAAAGGTTTGTGCGTGGCTGTTCTGGAGCCATCCTCTTCTGCCTGGAGCCACTGGAAGGCACCCAAAACGTGCTCTGAACTTTCTTCCTCTTTGGAGACAGTTGTGTATCTACCATTTCACTTCCTCTCATCTCTGTACAGCAGCTCAGCCTGAAACAGGCTGGGGAGTGCTCCAAAGGTTTGCTATGGCACATCCAACCGCTTTTAACTGTGGACATCATGGAGAGGAGAGGAAGGAACTGTCAATTTGTGTGGCTAGCACCCAGCCAGTTCTATTTTCTGTCAGGGGAAACTGCTCTAAGTTGTTGCCTTTACAATAGTCTGAGGTACATTCGAAGTTTTGAATAGATTTGACGCTTTTTAAAAAGAAGAATCAGCAGTTTCAGGGTGCTCAGTGGTGGATGTAAGAGACAGTTCTCTCACTGAGAGAAAGGTGGCAGCTTTTAGGGGAGTGTCTCGAGTTCTGGGGCTTGTTTGCAAATGTCTGTCTTGAAAGATAAATCAGATTTCTTTCAAGATCTCTGTGCAGTCATCACTGCTTGAAAACTGGCTCTGTTTAAACAATCAGCTCCAGTGGAAGTCTGCACATGGGTGCTGAGAATTAAGGCAGCAAGGTGACTTCGATTCCTGGAGGACTTCACACAGTTTGTGCTCATCACTTCCACAGTGCAGAAATTGGGCATGTGCTATGACTGTGTGTTGGTAATTTCCAAAACTTCATGTGAGCATTTTCTGTGAGAAATTTGTGGGGATTGTGCAGAGGAGTTAGCACAGATGTCTTAAAAAAAAATTAGGAAAAAAAATAAAATAGTTGAGTTTGAAAGAGTCCATTTGGTAAAATACTGTAATATTTTCAGTAATTTTGTTGCTGCTTTTTCATTTCAGTAATCTTTCAGTTCCCCTGGATGAAGGCAGGCAGGATATTGAACCCTATTCTAAGCTTTTTATAAAAAGCCATTTATCATCAACTTGTAAAAACCCCCTGAAGTTCAGAGCGACTTTCAGCAGAGGGATTGTGTGTGTTTGTGTGTGTGGCAGCAGGATTAGCCAGAGACCTATGATTATTTTAATTTGTGAGCCAAGATGTGTTTACTCAGATTGTAACAGCTCCTTACCATATTATAATGTTAAATTATTGTTGTTTGGAGGAGTCGCGGCAGTCTGGTGACAGAAGTGTAAACGAGTACTCGAAACAGAAAAGAGCAGTTCTGGGTTTAATTCTTTGCTTTAAATCTCAGTTGCTCTGCAACCCTGGGTGAATTTTATTCAGCTGATTTTGTCTGTCAGCTCTCTGCTGTGTGACAACAGTAATAATCTCTGTGTTCCCCGCGTGTGGAATGACTTTAATTTTGTTGCTTTCTTCAAGAAGAATAACTGTTATGTTCCTTAATCACCCCTCTAAGTGCGGCTGATTAAAATGGAAATAAAGCCAGAGACCATGTCCTGGAGAGCTCCATAGCTCTGGGACAAGGTGTTGATTAAGTGACTGATTCAGAGGAGATTGTGGCAAACTGGAGGATTTTTCTGTGTGGAGTCACATCATCACGATTTTCCTCTTACATCTTTCCCAATTTTCAGTAAACCCTACATTAAAAAACTGCTTTTAATCTTTCTGCTGATGCTCCTTTTGCATTGCAGACTGCGCTGGCTTATCTTCCCTTTTGCTCAGGATGGTAATTTGTGATTAGCTTTCATTCTTGTAAATATTTTCAGAGCTCGGGCTCTGTCATATTTTTCTCACTCGTTTTTTTCCTCCTGGTTTCAAAATGAAACTGTTTGCTGTGTATATAGTAGCGAGGCAATCTATTTACATTGTGTTGGAGCACCCCAGGACTGTTTACCCACACAATGTCAGCCTTCGCTGGGGGTAGGGATGATTTCATTTCCAAATGAGTCATTGTTTGGCTTTGTTCTTTCCAGCAGAATGAAGTAAACTGTTAAATAGAGGATGATGAAGAGATATTTCCTTTGCACCTTGTATAGCCGACAGAGATTTTGTTTGGGCTGTTCTGTCTGTTAGTGCAGCGAGGTTGTATTTTTGTCATTCCCTTGAATTGCCAGGGTGTGTTGTGAGGAATATCCGAGTTATGTTGGGATCCTTTTATGGGCTTTTACTATTATAAGACTATTACAACATCAGTTGGTTGTTGGGGTGAACATTAGGGTAAAATACGGCCTTATGTGACCATTTTACCTGTATAAAATTGGGTTTATGGTCCCTACCTGTCTCACAGGTACGCTGTGAGGATGAAGGGATGAGGAATTAAAGCAGAGCTATGTCCTTGGTGATGCAAACTTCTCCCTGTTCTCTTCAGGACACATGTGAATAGCAAGGAGCATTTAGTTGTAAAAATGCAATGCTTTACTTGGAAGGTTGAGAACTGCATATAACTCCAGTTATTTTAATCCTGCAAATTAAAATGTACAGAATGTTATTAATTCTTGCACCACCATAAGTGAAATAAAATATCTCTAGCTCGTCTCACTCGGTTTTCTCTGTTGTTGGCTGCAGGAATTTCCAGTACCAGAACAAATAATAATCCACTAAGTTAACATTGGATCTACAGCTACACATCCACACCTACTAAAAATATTCCATAATAATATGATACTCTCTGAATTTGCCTTGAATTTCATTGGGGATTGAAGTATTTATTTATTTGCCAGAAAACTGTTCATAGTACGCCGTGGTTCTGTTTCACATTTAATACCAATGCTGAGAGGGAGTATATAAATTTAGAATTATGAAAAAAAAACCATGTTGTTCTTGATACAGTGCATTCAGGCTTGTATTTATTGCTTTATAAATATTCCAGCATGGCACATTTGCAAAATCTTTCCTAAGTTTAAAAATCAAAAGCTTTTCTCTTGCTTTTCCTTCATTTGTCACAATCACAGCATGATTAAAATCCGAGCATAAAACTGGAAGTTTGATAAACATGCAGCATGAGATACTTTACATATTTTCACGTTACTTTTCACTATTTCCCAGAGTGAAACTCCTTTTACTAGAAGAATTCTTATGGGAAAGCAGAGTTGAAAGGACTGACATCATCAGCCCTTCCTGAAAAACAGATTGGTTTCCTTTAAGTAACACTCACTTAAGAAACCACCTATTTAGAGAGAGGAAGACAAAAATAGTTTCAAAGAAAATTAACTGTATAATAACGTAAAGCACTGAAGGGCACTTCACGA
The DNA here is from genome assembly GCA_013186435.1 of Turdus rufiventris. NCBI lineage: Eukaryota > Metazoa > Chordata > Aves > Passeriformes > Turdidae > Turdus > Turdus rufiventris. Next base: position 1,667,002 of record PYHW01010732.1, read on the forward strand.
ACACGAGCTGAAAACGGTTCTTGGAAAACTCTGTATTAAGTTTAATTTTTCTCTTTGTAGAAACAGCGCGGAAACAGCAGAGCAAGCCGCAGCATCGGCCCGCGTTGTTTTTATGCGCTTTTAACATCCCAATTGTGTTATTTTCGTGTTTCTCCACAGCATCACACTCGACTCTTTTTTTAAATTTTAATGTAGGGGTTATTTCAAATAATTTAAAGCGATTCCTTTTGCAGCTTTTCGCTTCCTTTCGGCGCGGCCGCTCCGGCTCCCTCAGCGCTCCCGCGGCCGGCAGGGGGCGCCCTCCCCACGGCCACGGCGCCTCAGGCGGGGCCGGCCCTGAGGGGAACGTGGAGCGGAGCCGCCGGAACGCGGAGAAACGGCGCTGATGGCGATAAAACCTTCTCTTTTCCACTAATACGGGCTCTGAACTGCCTCGTGTAGGCGTCTTAAATATTTATTTATTTGCAAAGATAGACCTTCCACATTCTTTCCACATTCTCTGTGCTGCCTGGAGCGTCGAGTGAGTCTCTTCGCGCCTTCACCTGGAGTTGCGCTTCACAGTTTTAAGGCAGCTGGGGGAAAAAAAAAACCAAACCAAAATTAATTTACCCGGTGGGCATTTTCAGCTAATGACTTTTAGAGACTATTCTATGATTCTGTGATGATTCTTTCGTTCTGAAGCAGT